>JAWNON010000127.1:4690000-5200000 GCA_035045945.1 Drosophila anceps
TCGCGTTCGTTGCCTAAGTCTTTTGTATTTGTTGTATGTTGACTAATAGTAATGAGTCATATTTTTTGTATGTTTTTACTTACAGTTGGGTTTGCTCGGCGTGCTCTCTGTTGCCAGCAGAGCTAGCTATGCCAAAGCTGTCGGCGATCAACAGACAGCCGAGTCTCAGGCGAGCAGCAAGAGCGTCGCTCAGCAGCGTATCGGCCATGGCTTCGGCCTGGATCTCGACCTCGGCATTGGTGAGCATGATGTGCACGAGGAGCACATACACGAGCACCATGAACACCATGAACATCACGATCCCGGCTATTGGAAGAAGAAAGTCACGTGGAAGGAAGGCTGGAAGAAGATATGGAATCCAGCCAAGAAGCAAATCTGGAATCCATCGTGGAAAAAGGTAAGTGAAGGCAATTATCAAACATGAATATGTTAGCTAACTCTAATCTAATTCTATTACAGATCTATAAGCCGCATTGGGTGAAGGTTCCAGGCTGGAAAGAGATTCAAGTGCCCGCTTGGAAACAAATTTGGGTGAGTTGTAACTAGATTAAATCTTAATTTATCTTCAATTTGCGCTACTTTATATTAGGTGCCGCATTGGAAAGAGATTTTAGTACCCGCCTGGAAGGATATTCAGGTTCCCGACTGGAAGCAGTACTGGACCCCGGAACTAGTCAAGGTAGAGCTTAAACTAACTATATAGTTTGCATTATTACAAAAGATTAAATAATTTCGGTAGGTTGGTATTCCTGGCGAGAAATATTTGGGTAAGGATCATGAGGGCTGGGAGTATACCAGCCACGATCTGTGGAAGAAGAGGGTTGTGTGGAAGTCACACTGGAAAAAGATCTGGAAGCCGGCCAAAAAGCAAATTTGGGTGCCAGAAAAGAAGCTGGAATGGAAGGAGGGCTGGAAGCAGTACTGGAAACCTGCCAAGAAACAAATCTGGAACGACAAACTGGAGTGGAAGGAGGCATGGAAGCAAATCTGGGTGCCCGGCTGGAAGGAGATTTGGGTGCCTGGCTGGAAGAAAATCTGGAAGCCCGTCGTCATATCCGAATGGTTCCCCACGCCCGATCACCACCACGAGCATCATGACGCTGGCTGGGACTGGGATCGCAAAGACAAAGCCGCCACCAGTGAAAAGGACAAAGTCGTTTGGAAACGCGATGACAGCAATGCGTCAGCCGCAAAGCCAACGCAACTG
Source organism: Drosophila anceps (assembly GCA_035045945.1). NCBI lineage: Eukaryota > Metazoa > Arthropoda > Insecta > Diptera > Drosophilidae > Drosophila > Drosophila anceps. The sequence continues at coordinate 4,691,208 of JAWNON010000127.1, forward strand.
AAGCCAGTGGCCAGCACTGATTTTAAAGCCAAGACGCTCGAGGCAGACAAATCGCCAATTGCCGCAGCAGCCGCCGCCGCAACAACGCAGTCATTCAAGTTTCCAGGCGCGTAGAGCGCCCGTGAATATATGATAACATATATACATACATATATATATATATATATATATATATATATATACGAACATACAAATGTACAATTCCCGCCCAGTTCCGAGCTCCTTGTAAATAGTTGCAAACCAGTCGCTAGCATGTAAGGCCCACTTTTGCTTTTGGCGTACACTTAAATTATGTCTTAGACTTAAAGAGCGTTTAATTAACAAATAAATAAATAAACCTTATGCCTAATGGTTGGTCAGTCTTGTCAGTCTAGGAGTACGAGTCCAGCTCATGTTTGTCTTTCTGCGCCTTCCAGGCATCGGGCGCTGGCGCGTTGGGCAGCGGTATCCACTCTTTCAGTATGGTCGGCGTCCACACCTTCTTCCACACGGGCTCATAAATGCGCTTGGCACGCCAGTACTTGACCCAGCGTGCATTCCAAGTCGTCCTATTCGTCCAGAAGCCATCCAAGTGCGGCTCCACTGTGTCCGTATGACGTACACTACAATCGGCAAACAGGAAACGTGTTGCAGTAGAGTGAAAGTCGTTTGCGACTAGCTATTGCACAACATCCTCTCAACACACTTACATGGTCGTCGTCTTGCCGCCCACACTGGAATCAATTGACATGAGGACGACGAGGAGCAGCGGAATAGCAAACAGACAAATCCGCCCACACTTCCGTCTGCATTGCCCTGTCGTCGTCATCATCCTGTCAGCTGTATGACACCTGTGCCTGCTCACTCGGCTGTCTCCCATTGTGGATCCATTCATGTTTCGCAATCGACTGACACTTTCTTAGACTTTTCTCTCAAAGTTAAATAGCTCGCGCGACCTATTGAAATTCATGAAGCGCTTGCTTGCTTGCTTTTTAAATGAATTGCAAATTCGCGCAGTTTACACGAGTTGCGCGTGAAAATTGTTATAAAAAACGTACGAGATTATATAATACGCACATTAAAGAGCATTAGTTTTGGATGGTTTGTTTTTTGTTTCTTTTTTTTAATCGACTTTTTTTTTGCTGCATTTCTTTATATGCTTAAGGTAAAACTTGCAAATCAAATATAGGTGAGTGTGTGTGTGTGACAAAGCTTAAATAATTATATATGTATGTGTGTATATAATATATATATATCTAACAGATGTATCGTAAAGTAACTGTTACCCATAGTGAACAAAATTTCGATTGAAGCTCTATTGTCTAAAGAGAACATGCAACATATAAAACTATATAGCTAAGCTTAGGCATAACTTAACATCTAAGACATGCAACACATATATGTATATCTGTATGTGTATGTGTATATATAGATAGATAAATCTTGATAGCAATTCTTTCATACAATTCAATTAAAGCCTATGTTTACCGTTTCGAGTATGCGTTCAATAGTTTCATTTTTGATTCTTTGTTACAAAGTAGCTAAGCACTATTTAGCAATTAAATTAATTAATTCATATATTTATATATTTAGAAGGCGGTACAAATGTTTTTGCATAAAGTGCAGCAGTTAGTTTTTGATTGATCTATATATGTGTATATATGTGGGTGTTTTGTAAACTATTCGTGAATTAAAAATTAATATGGCACAATTACGCGCATACAAAAACTTAAATGTCGTACATAATGATAATGATGTTTGTTTTTGTTTTTGTTTCATTTACAGCTAATTACAAGATACAAAGAAATAACATTTAAGTCGCACAGATCGTACAGCACAGAAAAGCATTCGAGATAGTGGTCAAACAGCCACAGCGAGTAATCGGCTAATGAGTCGAGATATAACCAATATTTAAAGTTAGCTGTGACTTAGCCAAAATATATATTTTATATCTTTTGTAATTTGTCGAGTGTGTGTGTGTGTGTTTGAGTGTGTTTCATCGGCTTTAGCTTTAGCTTCATCTTTTGCTTCATCTATATCTTTATCTGCATCTTGTTTATCTTGTTCTCTGCTAGTCTGTCAGTCTTTTGAAATACCATTTGAAATCGTTACAATTTGTTCGTTAGTTTTTTTTGTTGTTGTTGTCGTTGTTATTGATGTTTGTTTGTTGGCTTTTTGTTTGGTTTTTTTTTTTGGTTAACAAGCAGAGAGCTGCAGGAATGTTCTATGTTGTGTTGTGTTGTGTCGTGTTAGGTGAGACATCGTGAGTAAATGAACAGCTAATTAACACTAATTGTTGAGTACATCATTTATATCATTTTATATCTCGTTGATCCTCTCTCACTCGAAGGACATCAGGTTGGCGGGCAGTGGCTTTGGCACACGCGTCGTTGCCAGTTTGCAAATGGCATTCGTCCACAGGTGCGTCATCTGCGGACTGTCCGCGCGAAATTTGTATACGGTGCCCAGGGTGCGGTGGTATAGCTCAAATGAATTCTTATGCTTCGTATTGTCGATGACGTGCGCATTCCAGCCCTCCAGCGGACACACCTTGCAGGGCTCACGCTTGAAGTCACCGCGATCGCTGCCTTTGAACGACTTGGGCGGAAAGTACACCAACGAATTGGCCCAGATCTGTACCCAATATCTCTGCCACGATGCAACAGCCGGCTTTCGACCCTCCTTCTGCACCGTCTTGCGACGCAAACAGCCCTGCATGGCGGCCGCTGCCTCCGGCGACATCAGATCACAATTGCTGCCCGTAAAGTCGCACAGGATGCCCTCGGCGCTTTCCAGCGAGGTCAAGTCGGCATTGGACAGAGCATCGCTGTGCTCCAGCACAGAGTCATCGAGCAGATGGTGCCGCGGCAGCACGTTGCCAATTAGATCGTGTTCCAGGTGCAAGTGATGCGGATGTCCATCGTAATTGTTTGGCGCGATTTTGCCAAAGATGCTGCGAAAGCACAGACGAAAATCAGTTTGATTGTTGTTGTTGTGGATGATGGAACGGCACGCCTTAGTATTAAATGTGTTTATTCACAAAGGGGGCGTCATGCAGACAAGCGTTCAAATGGGTTAAAACTAAACACAATGTAAAGCAACTAACAGCGCGTTTGTGTGTGTGTGTGTGTGTGTGTGGGTGTCTGTGTGTTCGCGTGTTTGTATGTGGGTGATCGATGTTCATATGTGGCAAAGATGAGCTGATAAACAGAAATCATTTAGCTAAATTTATACAGCTAATTTACACCCAAAGCAAAGCGTGTGTCTGCGTGTGATCGTGTCTTCTGTGTTTTGTTTTGCCTCTGCAGAGATAATTTTCATGCGATCCTATATAGTTTATATATATTTTATAACAGTATTAAATCTATTTGAGAATGCTTGTCAAAAGTTTTCTTAGAGCCAGCTCTTTGTTGCTGGCAATGCCTGGGAACAGATCAAATACCTAAGATCTAGGTTAGATTACAAGAGACTGTCATAAATTTAACCAAAGGTAGAACTATTATTTCTGTGAACAAATTTTCTGTCTTTGAAGTTATTTTTTAAAAATAATGACTCTAGCTATGCTTCTATTTTATTAGCAAATCTAAACAGTTACGAGTGACTAAATCGTTAAAATCGAAGTTTTTCATGATAATAACATAACTAACAGATCTAAATCACAAATCAATTCTTTTATATACAAATCAATTATATAATATTTATAAGAAAAGTAGCTACCTAATTTTTATACACTATATATTGATCAATAGGTCTGCAAGTGCATATAAACTTCGGCAATCCGAAGTTTTGGCGGTGTATCTTGTGTTCTAGTGTGCTTTTTTTTGTATGATAAGTCATGTTTTTTGTATGTAAGCATTTTAAGTTGGGTCCGTGCACACAAACTGATGAAAATAAGGAATCGAAAATGAATAGAACTGTTTAAAATGCATATCGTAGCTATAGGCTACGGGCTACGTAGGCACTCACCGGCGGCATCTGCAGCGCTTGTTGGAGATTGTGCCAATGCCCGGCGCAATCATTACAATGCAGCACTGACACCTTTGTGCAAAGTTGCGCGGCAGGCTGCTGCTGCGAAATCTAATTGCAATAGCAGTTGCAGTTACAAACAGAGACAAGGTACAGATACAAAGATACAGAACGAAAGCGAAAAGCAAAAAGCATAAGTGGACATGTACAATTCATAATAATAACAATATTAATAGTAAAGAAATGTTCAGAGAGTAAAATGTTAACGTTTGTTTGGCACCCCCAACGGTCAGTCCAATTGCACAGTGAAGAGTTGTGTGTCGAGTGATGTTTAAAATAAACGAAATAGAAAGTTTGATTTGATTTTTTTGTGTTTTTTTTTTCTTTGGGACGAAACACGAATGTGTTTGATTGGCAGTTAGATTATGCGCGCGAAGATTTTGAATGTCGAGAATGGAATGCAATTGGTAACTTACTTGGTGCCCAGACTGCGGCACTTGCGATGGCCAGGCACAAACTTTGTCCCACTGGCCATGCGCATGGAGCCGATGGTCTTGGCAGGCGATAGATTCAAGCAGCCGAGAGCCGGTGTCACTGATTCCACATTAAATGACTCCTTCGAGCTGCACGATGACGAACTGGGACCAGAGGGTGAGGCGGGCTCTAGGTTTAGCGAGCGTCTGTTTGAAGTGATAAGACAAAATTAGTTTTTCATTCAGATTCACTTTTTTAAAGTAGTCCCAATTACTTGTATTGATCCTCCTCGAATATGTTTTGCAGCTCTTCAATGTAGCGTATGGAGGTGAGATATTTTTGCGTGGACTCATGTGGCTGTATGTGCTGATAGTTAGATTGCTGATAGTTGGAGATGACGCGCAATATGTTGTTCATCTTGTTGCGCCGCTGCTCTGGTTCAAGGCCTCCCTTATGCGGATGCGCCAGATCAATGTAAATCAAGTCTGTCAGAAAGAGACCCAAATAGGGTATACAAGGCAGACGTAGACTCTCCAAATATGAGCGCAAATTAGCCCAGTTATTCTGATCGCTAAATATATCGCTCAAACGCTCGAAAGACTGTCGATCTTTTTTGGACAAGCAGGCCCAGGTCTTTTTCAGACGGTAAATGCTGGCGCTTTGCATGGCCGAGATGATGGCGAACAGCGAGTGCAGATTGTTCAGTTCGTGCAGTTTCTTGGCCACCTGTAAGATAACCTTATTAATATATAATACACTTATATAAGAGATTTTTTCACCTTGATGAAGTGTGTCATAATCTCTGCACGCTGCTTGGGCTGTTCGGCATTGAGTATCTCCTGCACTGTCCAGAAACTGGTGTGATTAAAGCGCTTGGTAAACGCCACAATATTGGGCGTAACCACATGCTTGTCCTTTTTGGTCCACGCGCAGCTGCTCAGCTCATCTGGCTGTATGAGCGCAAAGACGGGAGAGTCAAGCAGCGTTATCTGATTGGCCAGCATGTCGGCGGGCACACGCAATGCACTGAGGATGACCGCATCCAGCTGCTTAATGGAGCCATGCGCTGGCAAACTCTGTGATTTGTTTGCTGGCGCAGCGGTTGTACTGCAAACAACAAGAAGAGAAATTGCATTAATTTAGCTATTTATTTATTGCATTTAATTCAATTTGCTTTGTACGCTTACGCTATGCTGTAGTAACAACCGGGCGAGTCTGGCGACGAGCTAAAGCTGGTCAAGCAGCCGATGGAGTTCTTGCGACGTGTGCTCTTGATGTTCAATGTTTTGCTGACCGGCTGATGTGCCTGCGTCTGTTCTGTTTGCAGTTCTTTTGCTTCTTTATCCTGACGCAAACAGGCCATGGTGTGTGCATTGCCATTGGAGCTACGCTGCTTCGACTGTCGCAACAGCTGTGGCGATGCCTGCGCCTGGCAACGTGTCTGTGTGGGTGAAGCCGTTACAAAAGTTTGCCCCCCATAGCTTACATAGTCCGTTGTGGGTTTTCTGCTTATCTGTGTGTGTGTGTGTGTGTGTAGTAAAAAGCAGTAAGAATAAGGAATAAGATATGCAAGACGGAAAGTGAAAACTTACCTCTGAGTAGCGCAAATTATCCGTGGAAAGATCGCGCGATATTTCCGAATAGCGCATCATGGCAAATGTCGCTGATAAACCACTTATCTACTAAGCTGTAAGTAAATAACAATTTAATATATATATATATATAAATAATTATTTTTTCTATAATTTCTGTATTTCTGTATATGCTAGTACTTCTGTTTAAAGTTTAGTTTATGCTCTGGCTTTAGCACCGTGCGGTAGGCAAGCTTTATGTTTACTGAATACAATTTTCTGCTGCGGCTGCAGCAAAAGCCACAATGCAGAACAACAATAACAAGATACTATAATGAAACAACAACAACAGGAACAGCAACAACTGGTGGTGAGGCGTGTGGCACGCTTCGCTGCTCGATTTCCACAGCAGCGAACAAACTGAGTCACGCGGCAAGCGGCACGAAGAGAGACCTGGATCTGGTCTTTTATGGCAGCAGCGGCTACTGTTGTAGCTGTCGATTGGCTTTTTTGTTGTATATATATATATATATATATATATATATATATATATATATATATATATATATATATATATATATATATATATATATATATATATTTTGGGGGGTGCCAATGCAACAACACCAGCAACGGCAACAACAACAACATATAAAGCTAATGATATGCACAGAGGCAGCGGAAAGGTTTTTCGTGGATAAATGAAAACAAGTCACCAAAACGGTCAATGAACCCTTCCATAGAATGCACCGAAGAGAAAACCTATGGATGCCCTAAATTATATATTATATATATATACATTTGTAGGCAATAAAACAAGTAGGTGTGCTGCAGTGTGCTCCACAAGCAGATACCCAGCAGCAGATGTGAAGAATGAGTCGAAAGTCGAATAATGTATAAACAATGCAACAAGTAGATGCCATCTAATATGTTCAACAATGCCCACTCTGTACGTATAGGGTATATCTACCCTCTATCCTTTACTCTATTTACGCACTCGCACATTAAATAACCTTCAATTTTGATATTAAACACTCTCCTCCATAGCGTACACATTGCTGTGAGAGCTCTAATAACAAGACACATGCAATTATCTATATACACGTACCTATATCTATATCTATTTATATATATAGAAAGCTATATGGTATATGTATATATGTATATACTTATATATATATGGCTGATGCCACACATTTCTCAAAGACTGTCTGACGGCGACCCCATCTAATTAATTTCAATTAAGTCATAATCATTCCACACAGCAAATGCAATGACGTTTCGATTCGATTGGTCTGCGTAGCCCAGACTAGAAAAGATATATATATATATAAGTCAAATTTGCAAATGACGATTCGATAGTTAGCTATACATATAACTCATGTGACTCTTATCGATTAAAAGCCAACAGAAAACGATGAGAAACAATTTGTTTATTTGTTCAAACTTCCAAAGAAATTTCGGGTAAACAAGTTAGTTTCCTTAAGTGCTTCAACTATATATGTATATATATATATATATATTTCCGTTAAATGGTCAGCGTTTTGATAGAAAGTTTTCATAAGCTACTCAGATATGAGCAAAGTCAATTTGTATCAATCTTTCCATATACAGCATAGCATCAATATTGAATTTAAAAGACTGAACGATTGTGCTCCACAGCTAACTCAATATGTTGCAGGAAATAAGCTTTGTATGCACTGATAAAATATATATATATACTAAAATAATAAATTTTAATTGAAGACTACATATGTCACGGGGCCGAAGCAAAAAGACGAAGCTAAATTCTCATGACATGCTAAGTCAATAAAAAACATGAAATTATATTAACATATAAACATGTAAACTTTAGTATAAGAAATCATACTTGTTCTTTACAAAAAAAAAAAAAGTAAAAAGATTTCAATATGCCTTTTCCATTACAGCTGTATAGATGAGAATGAGAAACCAGCAAAAGAAAACACTCGCTCTTAATGTACAGATAAAGGCAAAAAATACATTTGCTTCTGGCAAGACAAAAGCGCAAATGAATTATTTTCCAGACTGCCTCAAGTTTTCAGCAAATGGATTTTTATTGACTATTTGAACTATTGCCGAAACAAATATACAGTTATACATGAGATATACATCTAGCTATATACACATATACATATACATATATATATATATATATTGAGCGAATGAATAAATATTTTAGCATTGTTTTTGGCATGGAGCACAATTTGTAAAGATATCAAATGCAATTAAAGCAAATTAACTGCCATCACGTGTGTGTAGGTGTGTATGCATGTATGTGCGTGTGTGAGTGTAGCTTATTTTGTCTAAGTTACGAGCCTTTAAATTGTTGCTGGCTGTTGTATTTAGATTTACAAATTTCCCACGTTTTGCTCCTATAAACAGGTCTAGATATGTAAATATATTTTGCGTTTCTTTTGCTTTGGCTTTGATCTGCCTGCCCATAGACACAATGTGTACCTAGACATAAGTACCCCTACATATATTTGTTCGTACATTTATATGTACATATATATGCATTATAATTTGTATAATAACAAATGATATTGTGGTCAGGGACATGAATGTGTGGAGGCGTCGCTACCGTTCGGCGCTTTTTGTTTATGGTCACCGCCCACCACCAGCTACGCCAACCACCCTCCATACACACCCTACACACACACACACACACACATATATATATATATATATATATATATATAGAGTCATATGTGTAGCACAATAAATATGTTTATTGTATTTACATAAATTTCGTGAAGGAAAACAAACAAAACAGCTGCAAAGTTCGCGGAAATCAAAGTTGACTATAGCTTGTTTATCAGCCTGCAGCTGTATTTAAATAAAATACAAAAAAAAAGAAAAGAAAAAAAAAGCTTCAAACGGAATGCCGCACATTAAATACACTATAATGCGCAGCTGTCCACACCAAGTCAGCTGCATCTGTTATTCAATTTTACAACCATATAATATATATTCTGAACTGTTTTCCGATATACATATCATATTCATTATACACCCAGCAAATGTAGAGTATATATGTATGCATACACATATATGTGGATGTCCCCCTATCAGTGGAATGTGTGTTGGCGTCTTTAATTGCCGCTGATAAATGCTGGGGCCAGTGTGGAATGCGCCTTTCAACTCGCGCTGGCTCACACTTGGCTGGGGACCCCGGACTGACCCTCGGCTAGATCATTCGACAGTTCTATATCATTATGCCGCAGCTTCTTCTTCTTCTTCGTCTGTTTTACAACATTAAGTTCTGTGTTTTCTTATTTGGGTTGTTGGATTTTGACACACACACGCGGAGCGGGCAAGGTCAGTTGATGTCGCCAGAGATGACAGCGATGCCAACGTCAAGTTCAATAACCGCGACACAGATTTCATTTTAAAATGGAAATGCCCCGTTATAAATGTATGTATATACATATATACATATACATGTATTTAATATATACACATAAATATGTATAGGTGTCAGCAGCGCATGAATTAACCTTCGAACGCTGGCAATGCGATTCTGATTGTGTAAAGTGCATGCACATGCACACGCACACACACACACACACACATACAGTAAACTTTGGCTATAGGTAGCATGCGTGTAAGACCCCTCCCAAGGCTAGTTCGGCCATAATTCATTAATTGCATTGGGAAACATATTTACTTAATCTTAGAATACCATTTTAATAGCTGCTTGAATTAAGTTTACACTCAATTATTTATTGTTGTATAATGAAAAGAAAATTTTGGTGGCTGGAATCAACTTGTTGCCTTGATATTCGGTTTATTAGCCTGATTTTCCATACTGGCTTTATCACATATTTTCCAAATTTTATTGTAAGATAGGTATATAAATTATTCTTATTAATATTTGCTATAGAGAGAGTTTAAGGCTCGGCAATATATGGGTTTGAGTTACGTTTCTTATCTAAAATCTATTTTTATTATTGTAATAGTTTCACTCTAGTATAAAACAATCCAACTTAATAAACAAGAATCGATTCGAACTCTTATTATTATATTATATTATTCTTATTAATATTTGCTATAGAGAGAGTTTAAGGCTCGGCAATATATGGGTTTGAGTTACGTTTCTTATCTAAAATCTATTTTTATTATTGTAATAGTTTCACTCTAGTATAAAACAATCCAACTTAATAAACAAGAATCGATTCGAACTCTAGTTAAAGTTAACTTATTCGCTATTTGCATTCATTATTCATCATTACCCAAAGCCAATGCACACTGTACTATAAAACAAGTGCATTCATTGAGCTGTCAAAACGCAAAGTTTCAGTTTTTCATTCAGCATTTTATTAAAAACAGCTAAGGAGGCTCTTTTGGTTTCTTATCAGCATTTAAACGCATGCGATTGCAAGTCAAGTGCAGTTTAGCAAATGTATATATGTATTTATATTATCTATGTACATAAGACTAAGCATCACTATCAGCATATATGTCTATTATAATATATACATATATGTGTGTGTGCATGTGTGTGAGCATGGGTAATAAGCAGTTGTAATCATAGACGAGAGAAACTACAATAAAAAAAACTGCAACTGGAAACAAAACAAAACCCAAACGAAGGAAGGCCAAGCGATATAGAATAATGAGCGTGGCTCTGGGGTTTTGCTTTCTGCTGACGACGCGCTGCGTTTTGTAGCTATACGCTGTATACAACGTGAAAGTTAGGGGTATATAGGTTCGCTGTCTGTTGACCTACATAAAAATGACTCAGTTAATCAGAACCTTTCAGATAGATTAGTAGACAACCTTCATGCAAGATCTTGCTAAAAATGCTTATACTAAAATCTCAAACTCTATTAATCAATTAGCTGCATTTTGAAAATCAGTTTATTTGGGAAGAATTTTCTTATATTTCTCTTTTTCTATTTTTATTCATTTTTATACAGAGTACTTCACCCGTCGACTACACCCGATTGCATTGTTCTCACTTGTTTTCTGTTCTTTCTGTGATCCGCGCGCTGTAAAGTGGGTCAAGCCTAGAAAACTAGAAACGTAACCAATATATAAGTGCGCGTACTTCTTGAGTGCCTGCACACAGGAGGGAAGCAAAGAGCGTGAGCGACAGGGGACAAGAACAAGTGCTGAAAGAGCTGTGCAATAACAATGCTACGCATGGAGCCTTGAAATGGCAGGCAAAAACATCTGGCCAGGCAACCTGGCTTGCCTGCCTGCCTGCTCTGCGGCTGCCGCTGCCGCTGCCTCTGCGTCGGTCTTCACATCCTGTTTAACTAGTAAGCAAAACAACAGCTGGAAAATATATCCACAAAGTGAAACTCAAATTTCATGCCCAGGGGCGTTGCTAGGCGCTTAAGTGTGTGTGTGTGTGTGTGTGTGTGTGTGTGTGTCTGTGTGTGTGTGTGTGTGTGTGTGTGTGTGTGTGCGTGAATTCATGTACATTCGGTGTCTACACTTCGTGGGTGTCTGATAACATTTGCTTATCACATGATCTAACACTCAAGTTTATCACCAAGGAAGCGACGCTAAATGTTCTTTTTTTTATTTTATTGATTTGCCTAAGCGATGAATCACGTTCTACCCATTTACCGGCAATATAACGCGAATTAGCCACGGACACAACCACAACAACACACCCCTAACTAAATCGATAGCAATGAATAAGAATACCCCTACCCCCAACCAGGCCCGGGTCACACGCAAGTTTCGTATATACCGTCGTTAATGCTTAGCACATCGTATGCAAAGTGCCTGTCTCTCCCTCTCACTCACACTAGTTGCCCGCCCAGTTTCGTAATCGGCAAAATACGCCCAAATACATAAAACAAAAAAAAACACCAGAACGCAAGACGAAAAATATTTGCACTTGATAGCGAATGCGCCCAAGTTGTGGGCCGCGCCAGACCAGAAGACAGTGCACACTTGCATCTCACGACATTTATTTATAGTTTGCGTCTGTAGACGCCCCAAAAATGAAAGATAAAAAAACTTACCTAAACAACAACAGCGACAACGACGACGACGGCGACGGCAGCAGCAGCAGCAGCGACAACAGCAGCAGCATCTGTGTTAGGGAAGCCAAGCATAATTGACAGGCACTGCAGCTGTAGCTATGTTTCAACTAAGTTTCGTTTCACTCTCGTTCTCTACACGCACAGCAAATATGTAGTGACGGCAGCACCGATTACGCGCACGTTTGCGTTGTCCGCAAGACTTCAAATAGTATTTAATTAATTAATATGAAATAAAAACGCGCGCGGCGTACGCACATTGAATTATTATTGTCGCAATTACTGATTGGCTTCTGTTCTTGCAGTGTGACCAGCACAGCGGAAGCACAATAATAACTAGCCTCGTGATGTTGCAATACGTTTGAAGCAAGTTGGCAGCGCCATTAAATGTGCCAACTGTGGCAGCTCTGTGCAATGCGCGCCAAACAATATTTTAAATGTAATGCAAAGTGAAAATGAGTGAAGGCTTAGTTAAGTCTAGTTTGCATTTAATAAAAACACCATAACTTTTGGTTAGTTTAGTTTATTTTGTATGCATATTGTATAATTTGTGTTATTATGGTTATCATATAATACATAAATAAATTAAATTATATCTTTATGCATAAATATATTTTATGTATTTTTTGGATTTCATTCAAGATATCAATCGCATATATATATGTATGTATATATATATTTGGTTTACCGCCTTGACCTTCTTCGGAATACACCATAAAATATATATTTCAAACTCAACATTTCGTTTGCAGTTGGGTTTTTTTGTATTTTTCTTTTTTGTTTGTTTTTTTTTTTTTTATTGTAGCAAAGTACAATTCCAATTGTTAGTATTGTTGAAAACAATATAAAATAGTTTTATCCATGCTTTTATTCAACCTGCTTAGCAGCTGAAGACTCCTTATTTTCGTTTCTTTCCATAGGTTTTTTTTATTTGTTATTTTTTTTTTATTATTCGTATTATTGTATTTCTTTGTAAGTTGCTTGATTTTTAAACTCTTGAGTTTGTCTTCCAGCGTCTTTAATATATAGTTTCGGCCGCAATTGTTTATGTTGTTGTTGTTTGTTGTTTGTGTCTTATGTTTAAATATATATTTGTTTCATGTTTATTTACAGCAATTGAGAAAAATGTTGCGCTAATAATTTGTTATTTTTCGCTTTTTTCTTTATTTTTATTGGAACGTGGAGCAGCTACTTTTAGTTTAATTTCGTTTAATTTTTCGCTAATTAATAAATAAATTTCGTTAGTTTTCTTTACTTTTCTTTTCTTTTCATTTTTGTTTGTACAAGAGACGCGTGTTTTTTCTTTTCTTTTTTGTGTGTGTTATCAGTCGTTTTTCATTTACTTTACATGAATGTGCTGGAAATTATTGTTAAGTTATACTTGTAAATAATTCAACGCCTTTCAAATAGTTCCAATAGATTTATACATATATATATATATATATATATACATATATATATATATGATAAGTACATACATATATAAGTGTACACACATATACATACATATTTATACATATGCTTGTATGTGTGTTTGTTTTTGGTTACCAGAATTGTATTTCTAAATTGACACAGATAATTGAAGATCACAAAGCGTAGTACGATAAAAAGTATTAGTAAATCAATTTAGTTTTTCATTTTTTTTTTGTTTTTTTTTTGGGGACTGGGGAGGGGTAGGGGGAGTGTGAAAATACCATAAGTAATTAATTTCGTTAGGCTTTTGTATATAAGTATGTTACAATAATTACACAAATAGGTATATATATGTATATATATATATATTACATACATATGCATGTACATAATAATTATAATATAATTTATATTTTACTTTATGTTTGTTTTGTTTTGTTTGTTTTTTCTTGTTCCAATGCCAATATGCAGACTTTAAAATAGTTTTCCTTCTCATAAATTGATTCTTGTTAGGGTTGATATAAAGTACAATAAAATGTTAAAATACAATACAATATAAATAAGTACACATCGTTTGGATTGTATTTAAATTGAATCAGTAGCATGTGATGCCTATGAGGAGGGAGAAGAGAGTGGGGCGAGGGGGCTCTTCGATTATAATAAATGTGGGTGTTGTGTGTGTTTTTTGTGCAATAATTTCTGCTTTTGATTGACGGCCGCACAGCACGTAATGCTGCGCAATAGTTCGACTAGACTCGACTCAACTCGACTCGACTTCGACTCAATGCACACAGCAGGTAACAATTGCAAAAGGGGACAGAGGAAGGGTGGCGGGAGCGAGGGAGCAAGGGCTCACATTTTATGCATGTTTTACATCATAGCAATACACGATTATGATACGATACGTTAACGATACATAATGCATATACATAATAAGTTAAGGACTTACACTCAAAACTGGGGGCAAGGAAGTTGACAGAGATTTGTTTGTGCTGTTCAAGCTAGTTCTTGACTCGAGGAATTTAATTCCAGCGACTTTCTTTAGGAATACATAATCTATACAAACGCGCGCGTATCTGTGTGTGTTTATCTCTGTGTTTGTGTGTGTGTTATGTACATACGCGTACCTGTGTGAGTGTGTGTGAGTGTGTCTCATGTGTAATTTTTGGCTGACAAAATGGATCAGTTCTACTTAACCAAGCCAGGCCAATGGAGAGATAGAGAGAGAGAGATAGCGTGAAAGATAGCGTGAGACTGTTGCTTGTCCCTATCGCACACAATTTACTTCTTGCTCTTGCGCTTCTCCTTCTTCTCGTCGCTGGCGGCGGCTTTGGCAGCAGCAGCGGCAGCTGCATTGGCCGCAGCATTCAACAGATTCATATTCGGCTTGACCGTGCCCTTCTTCTGTGCGGCCGGCTGTTGGGGCGTGGCCTGCGTAATGTTATTGTTGTTGGGAGCGGCATTATTGGCATTGTTGGCAACAGCAGCATTAGCATTGACATTTGCAGCTGGTGTGGCCGGCGTCTCGTCCAGGAAGAGCGGATTCTTGACCTCCATTTCGCCAGTAGGCGCCAAGCCTGGACATTCGTAGACGGTATAGTCGCCCTCCTCGTTGTCATCGTCGCTCTCCACGTCGGACAGGCCGCAGCTGCCATCGGTCGCCTGGCAATTCTCCATGGCTATGATCTGTTGCTTCTGATGCTGATAGTGATACATTTGAGCGCTCTGCGCCAGCTTGCGATCGCACGACGGCGAGACATCCTTATTGGGCCCGGTTACACCATAAGCTGGATAGTCGACATCTGCAGCAGCTTTGCTGCGATTGTGGAACCTGCAACAGGCAATGAAGGATGAATGAATGGGTTAGTTATGCAATGCCAACTGATTAAAAATATTCATATTAAAAATATATTTTATTTAGAAACAAACATTCATTTGTATGCAATAAGCAAACTATAATGCTTTGCTAAGCGTGCACAGCCGTCTTCATCTGCTTGCGACAGCGCGTAGTCGTCATATTCAATAAATATATATTTCTTTTGAAGCGTCGCATTCGTAATACTTTACTAAAAATAGTAAAATAGTCATGTTTTGATTTCATTGTCACACATTGTAGAAGTTAGATTTTAAAATACATTTTAAGTGTTTAATAATTGATTTCTGATATATAATATAAAAGGTTTGTTTGCTACCGTGTCGTATACGTAATATCTGCATGCAACATTCGTCAGCCTCGTGGTATTTCTTATATACAATTTACTCAAGTTTGATTTAGCTACGTCACGTATACGTAATATTAGAAGAAAATAAACTATCTTTAGACAAGCCCTTTCATATGTACAAATGTATATACGAGGTTAGTGTCTGAGCTAACAAATTCTATACTTCAGTTTAGCAAACTTATTTTTTCTCTCTTTCTATTTGCTGGTATTTTGAATTTAAAGTAGATATAATTTCCCGCTTACTTTGCATCTTCTTCAAGCAAATCTTTCATCAAACGGTTCCATTTATTTCAAAAACTTACCAAGTAACGCCCAGCGCCAGAAGTCCCACAGTGACCGCCGCACTGACGCCCGCAATGAGTGCCACAAGGTAAACGCCCATTTCGCTGTTCATGCCCAGATGCTGGCGCAGCACGAGCTGCTCATTGGCATCGCCTGTATTGACCGCAAACGCCGAATGCGAGGATTTGCTTTGCTTTTGCAGCTTATCAATCAGCGCATTTATCTCGTTGGGTGAGTCCTTGGCCTGGGGCAGATTGACGCCGGCAACAGCGGCAGCAGCGGCCGATTGCGGCTTAATGCGATGGAAGTTGGCGATGGCCGTGTCCAGCAGCTTAGGCGGCTCCACCGGCTTCGCTGCGGACTGCACAGCTGTTAGCGGCTTGTTCTTGGCAGTGACCACCTCGGAGCCGGCGTCCGGTACCGGCGCATACTCCTCATAATCGTCCAGGGCGCGCGAATCCAGCTCACCCGACAAATCGTTGGCTGTATCGAAGAAGCGCGCATCATTGGGACCGACGGCAAAGGCGATGCGTCCGCGCGACTGACCGGGATTAATGCGATTGTAGTTGTTGTCCAGGCTATCGAAATTGGGCAGCGGCGGTCGCATCACATCTTGAACCGTATCCAATGGACTGCCATATGCTGCATCGCCCTCCACATTGTCGTATTGATCGTATTGATTATTCAAGTTGTTGTTGCTGTCGTAATCATTCTTCATCTCGGCCAACACTTTGGCCTCCTCCTGCTGCCGACGATATTGTTCGTTCTTCAGCAATTGCCGCTGACGCAACAGCTGCTGATTAATTAGCTCCAGCTGCTGCTCGAATTGCTGCTGCAGGCGACGTCTGGCATGATCCTCCATCAGCTGCTCATAGCGCTGCGGCTCCATAGCCGAGGGCTGTATGGGTCGTCGTCGCAGACCTAGCAAAGGCAGAGCAGAACAAGCGAAATGTAATTGATTAATTGAACGCTGCTGGGCGTGGACATGAACACTCATTATGCTAAAATATCAAAGAGTGAGAGCTAGTGCTAATGCTAATTAGACGGACATTGCGTGCCAGTTGCTGTTCAAAAATAAAAGCAGAGCCAAAAATAGAAAGCAAATAAAGTAAAAACAAAATAGAAAAATAGAAAAAGGAGGTAAGGCTGGAGCTGCGTTGAACACGCCCAAATAAAACTAAATATGCTACCGGAATAGACAAACACAGTCAATTTAATTGCCAATGCCTTAAAATAGACCAATTACTACACACACTCACACTGACACTTACATACACACACACACACACACACAGTCGAGCACGCGCACACACACAGATGCGCGCTGTGACGTGCTTGGAAAAACTTTATTACAATTTCAGCGCTGCCCTGAAAAGTAGGCTATAAAAAAGCGTGTTAAGCAGAGACTGCAACTAACTCGAACTCAAGCAGCCAGCAGGCGATAGACTATATATAGTGTGGGTGGCATATGGGTTGCCTTTGCTTTCAACACCTATACACACACATACACATACACACACAAACGGCAACTGCTGTCGCTGCAGCTTTTCAAGTGTATGGGTGTGTGTTAGGGTGTTTTGGTTTGATTCGTGCATATTTGATGTCCGATGTATATATATAGACACACACACACATACATACACACTTATACTATACTCTCATGCATATCTAGTATAGAGTATACACAAAACGAAGTGGCAAGCGGCTGCTTTCGCCCTTCAGCCCCATTCACGACGCAAAAGTTTAAATGACACACACACACACACACACAATCGTACCTCTAACTGGCGGTAAGTGGTGTATGTGTGTGTGTGTGTGTGTTGGTTTGTGCTATTTTTAGGCATATGTACCTGGGTAAACGGACATCTCGCAGTGACCCAATATGCTGCACATGAGTATTGCAATCAGTGCGCAGCTTATTTCCATCCGCTTGGCCATATTGTAGTATCTTTCGTTCTGTTTCGCTCTTAACTGTTTATTGCCGTTAAATTGTTTTTTATTTTAATTAATTTAATTGTTTTTTCTATTACTTTTAATTAACACTTCTGTGTAGACACTTCTCAACGGGCTACCATATGGCCGGTGTTAATATGAGCCGTGCATAGCTGCTGTTGCCCTTTCAGCCTTTAGAGTTTATTGATTTTCACACCAATAGACACGGACACACGCACACACACACACTCGCATACAATTAGCAGGCAGCTGCTGGCCACAAAATTCGCGTGGGCGTGAGATATATTTTCGTTCCTTTCGTTTGTTTTACTTTTGCAATTTCCTCGATTGGAATTGGACTCTCGACAGTTTTCGCACGGATATTTGAATACCTGCGACACCTGCACCGGCTGCTACAAATGTCAAATGTTGCACTTTTCTTTCAGATTGCAGTTGGGATTCAGTTGGGGAAACTTGTGTGGCTGCTGCCAGTTAGTTAGGTGTGACTTGACTTTTGTCGTTCGAGCCTGCTCGAAGCGTTCTTCAATCGCCGACGTATACCGTTATACTGAATGAGCCCAAAAGCAAGCAAAAGGCAGCAATTGGTAGCTGTGACGCAAATGTTATGTCCGCCCCCGCGCTGTTAAATGTTGCGGGCAGCTTTTGTGGCCAAGCCAACAACAAAGAGCACTGAAGGCAGCTCAGCGCCTGCGCCCTGCTGGTACACAAAAAAAGCTCGACACGTCCGAACGGGAGTGTGTGCCTGTGTGTGTGTGTGTGTCTGTATGTGCGTGTGCAGGGATTCTTTGAATAAACATTCATGCATTCATGAAAAAGCCGAAGCCAGATTCGACTGCTTGAACAGCTAGCAGGTGGCCGCTACGTAGTCATGCACACATACACACACCCTTATACACACTTGATGTTTGACATGTACTTTTGCAACCCCACAATTGCCGTTTGGGATAGGGCAATTTATTTTTATCAATGAATTTTCAACCCGAAAGCTTTCTATTCACAGGAACGTATAAATGCTGCGCATCTTTGACTTGCCACTTAATATAGAAAGCCCAGTTAAAGTGTTATTTAAGTATTAGGATTATTAATTATGCTATAAAATGTAAAATAAAATAAAATCATTTAAATGTATTCTTAATAGCCACTTAAATATATTTGATTTTTGATATACGATAACAATATCGATTTCTATAAGTATCTTTTCGATCTCGATAAGTGTAATTATTTTATATGCTCACTTCTTAGCATAATCAATTTAAGGCTAACTACATTTAATTGCTTTAACTGTCAATTAGACATTCACAACTATATAAATTTTTGTTTGTTCGCTTACCATTTTTTTTTACACTTAAATTATAAGAATACCCCGCTTAAAAACGATGTTCTTAAAACGCGTTTTATTACCAAAAATACACTAAAAAATATTACATCTTAAAAATACTGCTTTTGATATACACATGTTATCGATATCTAATCATTGTTATTCGTGAATCATTTTTTAGCCAGGCCACAAAGAAAAACTATAAACAAATAAAATGGGATCTGAGAAAGGTATTAATTGTGTTATAACCTTGATTACGATGTAGACTAATAAATTATTATCTATTTTCATGGTTTACTTTATACCATTCGATGCACTTGCCGCCGTCCGCTTGCCATCGAACCAACAACAAAAATACCAACACCTACAGTGTAAGTCGCAACCTAATATATATATATATATATATATATATATATATATATATATATATATATATAAATATATATATGTATATGTATATTCACATATGTGTGTGCATTTTTCCAGCATTTGATAGCACTTGCATTTTATGTTTCAGTTTGATCATATGCGCATTTCTGACGGTCCTGGGAATGACATTCCTAATTTTGGCCTGTGCGCTGCCCACTCCAAAGATATTCTATCCATTCTTTGTGCTGCTTTTTTACGTTTTGTCTGTGCTACCCGTCTTCATATCGAAACGGACTACCCCAAACAACGAAACCAATCCGAAATCAGAATTCGCTCTATTCCTAACGGCTGGCATGGTGCTAAGCGCCTTTGCTTTGCCCATCGTTTTGGCACATTCGGCTGTCGTAAGCTCCAGCAAAAGAAATACAATTTATAATATATTTATAATAGCTTAATCTTTGTGTAATCCCCTAGATAAGTTGGACTGCGTGCACGCTGACGCTGATAGGAAACATTATAAACTATTCAACCATGTTTGGCTATGCCATGCGTGATGATGGCTTCGATGCGCCATATGGAGGCATGTTTTAAATGGGAATCGAGTTTAATTTTAAGCGCCCGTCTGTAATTATTGGATGTAGCAATTTGGATGCAGCTAGTTTCATCCCAGAGAACAGTCAATCTCACATTAATAAATATATTCACATAACAATTATTTAATTGAAATAATATACTTAATAGTTAAAAATCGTGAGCAAATGTTCTTTATATATGACAATTGGAAATGGTGTTTTGACCAGTGGTACGGAGCTCATATTTATGTGTGTACATTGTGTGTAAGTTCCAAAATAAGTTGTTTCATTACAGTTGCATATTTTTCTGATTCCACCTTAATTTTGGTTATAATATATAAATTTAATAGTTCATTAATATTAACTAAGAAAATACAATTGGTTTTGAATCAAATGGAACTTGTTCCGCATATTTTGTGAACTGTTTGAACCAATAACGATATATCGAAAATCGATAAGTATTGGTTCAGCTGTGCCAGTTCGTGAGCCAAACAGTGTCAATAGTTTTTTTTTTTTTTGTTTTTGAAAGTTGGGTAGCTATGGAAATTCCAACAAAAAATAATTCATCCCATGGAGACTATTTCCGAGCCTCTTCAAAAGAAAATGTTGCCGAAAATGAGCTGGAGGTGGAATATGATGAATACGATACGAATGCGGACTCAGAATGGGAATTGGATATGGAGGATGAAACTTCGTTGGACAGCGGCTATAGCAAATTTAAAAAGCAGCTCGCGGCTGAGTCACAATTAAGCAAAGAAGTCTTAAATGATATTCCCATGCACAAATACCCATTTAAGCTGAAGCAAAACATAGAGGGGTACATACTAAATAGTTTTATGATTATAAGTATTGATGTATTTTATCTTTGTTGCATTTAGAAACATTCTCACCGTGCATAATACAATCAAATGTGTGACGAGGGATCTCAGGATTCGCATTGCTGCTTGCTGCTTTAATGAGATGAGCAACAAACTGGTTGTCATTGATAGGCGGTAAGATTAACTAGCTATTGCAGTAGTTAAATCTCACATTTATATCTTTCGCATTCACAGCGGAAACATCTACATCTTTGACTTTGTATGCAAACGCTATTGGCGTCTGGAGTTTAGTGTGCCAGATCCAACGCTGTTGATTGCGTCGCCACTGCTGCATAGTGAATACATTGTTGGCACTGAATCGGGCAATGTCTTTACGCTGAATGTGGAAAAGTCGACTGTGCAGCACACTAGAGTAGGCGATGCAGCCATTGATGAAATTTCATTTGGAAATCGAATTGAAAGCTGCAGTGCCAACAATGCTTTAATACGCTTAGGTGCGGCGGCTGTCCTATTGAAATTTAGCACGTTGGAATTGTCGCATAGACTCGAGTTTGATCAGTCAAGGTTTACATTGAAATTTGCTAGTTTCTTACCCAAAGCAGATAAGTTTTTCACATGCTTCACCAACGACTCGATTCATCTCTGGTCCAGCTGCAATCTTGAAACGTTGTACATTTCGCAGCCCATCAAAGCACGCGATCGCATGATACGTTTGATGCGCGGTGACACATCAAAGATGCCGGAAATTGTTTTGCGTGCTGATTATGATGAGGAACAGCTGGAGGATGATCTGGCATTCAAGTACGATGATCAGCATTTCTCCGATGGTAAACTACTTGCCTACAGTTTCTCGCCAAATGGCAACAAACTGTTGTTGAGCACAGTGGATGGATATCTGATGATGCTCAGCACAGCCTCCTTTGACATGGAAAAGCTGTTCAAGCTGCGCGATTTCATTTTGAAGCAATTCATGCTGCTGGCACAACCGAAGAATCGCATTCTATTTGGCATCACAGATACCGGCATGGCCATCATGTTGGATCTGTTTCAGACGGAATACAAACTAATCGTGCAACGTTCGAATGCTGTTAGCATAAGTCTTAGTCGCGATGGCAAGTTGCTTAGCGTATTGTCTAAAAGTGGCGAAGTAAATGTGTGGTCCACTTGCCGCCTATATAATTCGCTACATGCACAGACGAAGTGCATCTCACAGGTGCGTGCAGCACTGAAGCAGCCGGCTGCAAAGCTACCTTGCCTGGTCAGTGGCGCAATGAATCAGGAGCTACGAAAGCTGCTGAAACGTGAACGCTTGGAAGCTATGCTCGCTGAGTATGGTTGTTATCCCGAGAAATATCGTTTCATTATATGGAGCGCGCTGCTGGAGCTACCATCCAATGCCGCCCAGTTCCAAACGCTGCTTAAACGTGGCCAGCCACAAGTGATCAGGCAACGTGCACGTAATATCAAGGTGAAGAGCGATGCTCAGAGACGAGCCGTTGTCAAGGTATGGAGCTGCCTGGCCCATTGGTGCAAGGTGTTTGGCCATACGGACTTTATGCCGGATCTAATCTATCCGTTTGCCAAGCATATGACCAAGAACAGTTTGGTGGTGTTTGAGCTGCTAGTGACGCTATTGCTCAACCATTTGGGTTTATGTTTTGAATTCCATCCCATGCCGCCAGGCAATTATCTGGCTATGTGCGAGAATGTGTTGCAGGTGAACGATAAACAACTGTCTAAGTTCTATGTTGCAATGGATGTGGAGCCAAGGGATTATGCCTGGTCCCTGCTCACCAATGGCTTTGCCGAGGTTCTGGAAGAGCAGCAGTGGCTAGTGCTGTGGGACAACATCTTAACGAATCCTCCATACTTTATTATATTCGTAATTGTTGCTTATAATATGATGCAACGGGAGATCATCTTGCGTCTGCCAGAAAAATCCGATGTGGTTGACTTCTTTCACGAGCAGATGCCCATTGATGTCACCAAATGGTTGAGCCGTGCCCGTAAGCTTATGCAAAATTGTGCACCCGATGTGCATCCAGATCGTTTCATGCCACCCTTTGCGCCAATACCCTCGGGCGTCTATCCCAAGTTTCTGAAGTATCCGAGGGAGTGGATCGAGCAACAGGAGGAACAAAGTGTTGAGCTGATTAAACAGCAGCAGGAGATTGATGCGCGCTTGCGCAAACTGGAGCTAGAGGATATCAAAATTAAGGATCGTCTGCAGCAGGGTCTCAAGCAGGAAGAGCATGCGCGCCGTATCAAAGAAATGGAACAGCTCTACCAGGACACCATACAGCGCGAAGAGGAGCGCATTGCCTGTCATCGCAAAATGTTGCTCACCTATCAAATGGAGGCGCGACAGCGCAAATTTCAGGTGCTGACCAAGCTGCAGGAGTCGGAGCAGCGTCTCAAGATCTTGCAAATGGAAAAGGACATTGATGGACTAATGCGCAGTGTGGAGCGCGATCGACGTCGTCAAAATCAAGAGATGCTCTTCGCCGAGGATGAAATACGCAACCAGGAGGTGGAGCTAATGGCACAGCGCTATACCAATTGCCTACTCGATTCACCTCTAACCATCAAGTACTACGAAGATGTGCAAAAAATGCGAGATGAAAGTGATAAGCTTAAGCGACATCTGGCACAGGTAACGGATGTTAATATTCAAATATATAGATAAATATATTTAAACTCATATCCTTCTCCGACAGATGGCCATGGAGCAAGTGCAGGGTCGCACGGAACGACCGACAACTCCGTCAAATCTCAAAGCTATAGAATGTTCCATTCACGAGATACAACAGGAACTAACAGATCTCTTAAATAGCGAAAGCAATAGTCAATAATCGGGGCAATTCATGTAGAGTAAAATTTAGCTATAATAACAAACAAAAAGGCTTAGTTAGATTAACTTAACAATTTCCTTGAAGTGTTTATTACGAAACATTTCGTAGTAAAGACATCAACTGATTATCTAACATCATTATTTATGCATCCAAATTGTGCATTATTAACAAATAAACTAATATGAATTTTTTATATACATATATGTTTCAAAATATACATGTTATAAATTTATATGAGTATATATATAGATATTTATATATAATTTTATATATTACATTAACATAATTTATGTAAGCAACAGATTTATCATTGAATACGTGTTTAGTCTGTAACTATTTTAGGGGTGTTACGCCCAAGCATAAAGACGCTTTAAACTCAATATATGCAACAGAATTATATTGCAATTTATATGGAAATATATAGGTTATCAAATCTTTTATGTGCTCATAGAATAAGCGCGTTGAGCTACTACTAGTAACTTTCTTATATATTATACAATTTTAAATAAATATACCATATATCTTTTTGTAAATATATATATATAAAACAAATAACAACCTTATTTCTTATGTTTAGCATGCCACGTGATGTAGATTTTAAAAAAGTTAACTTAAAGTAAGTTTTATAAATGTACAAACAACTTGTCTATAAATTTGGATATTTAAAAACATTCCTATTCTCATGTCACTGGGTCAGCTATATATATATATATATATATATTTATAATCCTGTACATATTGTTATTATTTACAAGACTGCAATCCTTCTTCAGATTTACACACTATCTGTTCAAGCATCTATCTATATTTTATATATTATTTACAAGCAGCTATTACAACCAAGCTTACTTCTGATCCAGTCTCTGTCCAGGCACCAACATCTTGGGCACATTTATGACCAGGTGTATGGCAGACGGCGGTATCTGTAGATGATTGCCAATAACTAGTACAGAAAAGATAGAGATACAGTTTAGATATTAAATTGCACTTGCTATATTTGAGGATTTACCTACCACTCGCATTACTGATGTTGTTGTTGTTGCATTGCTGTTGCAGCTCGCGCTCTAATGTTGCAACGCGTTCGTTTAGTTTGCGTATTTGCTGCTGCAGCTGAGCATTGTGTTCCTTTAAGTCCTTGTGCGCATTGCGCATCTTGTCGCGATAGCGTGAGGCAGCTGCTCGACGTCGTTCCATGCAATCCTCGTTGCGCTTGATCGCTGTCTTCGCCTTGGGAGGTGATGTAAAGCTTCGCTGCTTTCGATTACTGTTGTTGCTGTTGTTGAGTATGGCTTTGAGACGCTCCTTGATGGGCAGCTGTGATGTGGGCGTTAGACTAGCACTGCTCGGTTCATTTACTGGCATTGTATTGTGTGTTATAATCTCTGTTGGGACTTTGTTTTGGCCAGCTATGCTGGGTTTGGGTAAGATAAAGGGACGTAGTGTTTGCTTAGAAGGCACTGGTTTGCTTATGGTGGCAGGTATCGTAGTAATTGGTAGCGTTTGTGCTGGCAGCACCCACGTGATCACAGGTTGTTGTATTAGCTGTAATGGAGGCGGACCTTGCGCTGTTGCTGGGTCGGGCACTATGGCAGGCGTGGCCAGCAGCTCTTCCACATGGGTAACTGGCACATCCAGTGGACTGCTATTCTGGCTAATTGTCTGATTGGCTGCAGTCATTGTTGTCGCCTCCAGAGGGTAAACCTGTGGTGTGTGCAGCGAGTCGCCGTCCGTGGCAGTTGGTTCCGTTCGTTTTGGTGTCTCCGGCGCTTTGCCTGCCACCGCATTTTGTTCGGCTGCCCGCTGAAACCCAATGTCGAAAGGATTCACATGCTGCAGATCATCAAACAGACCAACTTCTTCACAGTTCTTGATCAGACGCGTTGGTGTTGGCGTTTGATCTGTGGCAAAGAGCTGCTCAGACTTCTGGCCTAGCGACAAATCGAGTGTCATTGCCATATCATGCTTGGACTGGCATTGGCCGTAGCTATTGAAACTTGTACTGCCATCGTTGGTTTTCGTATCGAAATCAGCAAACGAAACATCTGTCATATCCGCAATATTTGCTTCTGTTTCCATTGTAAGAATTCATTTAATAACCAAACCAAAACAAAACATTAGTTCTTATGCAGTGCTGCACAAACTATCAAGAACTGTGGAGGCTAGTCGATAAGTCATTAGGCTGCTCGTGTATAAAGCAAAGCAGTTATTCAGTGTTGCTCAACACTGGCAGGGACAAATCGAACTTTACGTTACAATTCAAAATTTTGATGGGAAAATTTTACAATGATTTCCGAATATTATTCAATTTTATTTAAATAACATGTATTTTTTATTTTATTAGTTCACACGTTTAATTAACCTCTGCAGTTCCAATATTTTATTTCAATTGCATTTGTTAGTTTTGACCCAAAAAAAAACTTTGACATCCAGCACTTCCGACATATGCGTATCGCCCGGCTGGCATCTGCATCTGAATTGCTGGCGCGTAATTCGAACCTTTTCACAGCACGTAGACGCAATCATAAAAGAAACGAAAAAAAAATCATGAAAACATTTTTGGCAATAAAGAAAACCCCATAATTTAAAATTTTGTATCTTTTAAATTAGATTTGAAGGAAGTGAACAAAAAAAGAGAAGAAATCAACAAACAACAAAAAAGACACGCAAAATGTTTTTGGAAACGCAACACGCAACAAGTAATTTTCTAAAACTCTGGGACGTATTTTTTATTTCTCACAGCAAAATAAAAAAAAAAAAAACGCCACAGCATCCAAGCCCAGCTAACAACATACTTGTCTTGTCTTGTGGGTCAAGTTCAGTGTCCAAATCCTCTGCAGCTTCCCAAGCCAAAATGGTGGGCCCCACCATCACCACCACCACCATCACCACTACTAGCAGCACCAGCAGCATCACCACCAGCAACAGACGAGGAAGATGCACAGCATGAAAATTAAGAAAAAGTGATGCGTAATTACAGTCATTCTCTTTCACTGCAGCAAACGGGCAGCGATTCCCGATCTTGAAGCCAGGCTGGGGTTGAGTCGGCTGCTGTGGTGGACCACTCGGCTATGTTGCATGCAACACACAGACGCGGTTTTTGGACAGCCATGGCCATGGCCGACGCTGCCGCCGCCACCACCGCCGCTGCCTCTGCCTCTGCCTCTGCCTCTGCCGCAGCCGTCGCTGTTGCTGTTGCTGCTTGCCGGTAGAAACAATCAGTTTGAAGTTCGTTCGCATAATTATGGGCAATTTTCAAAGAACATGCGTTCCGTTGAACATCCTCTCGCTCGCTCGCTCTCTCTCTATTCATCTCTCGTTTTCACCAATTGCTATGACTGCTCGCATTCAAAGTATCTTTGGTTGGTGCGCCATTTCTGCGGCTCCATATGCAATCCATACAGATACATTTTCAAAAAACTTTTGCATTTGTTTCGTCAGATTTGAAAATTACAGGTTGTCCTCGCTGCGCAGCGACCAAACTAGTGACAGAGCCCAGATATATGTACAGTTGTATATGTGCATTTGATTTGGCAACTGCCACGTCTTGCACCAGGTGATTGACTTCTTGGCAGGCTCGCATAATAACTCATAACGGCATTTAGCATGTGCAACGTGCAACGTATAACATTCAAGGACCTGCAACCCTCCGTTTTGCATTTTGCATAAATATTCAAAAGTAGCCCCGAAAAGTACATAACAAGCCGCATCCTGTGCGTCTTGGCACTGCCTTCAAGAAGGCTTCCTAGAACGCCTACTTTAGCTTTTCGACAGCTTGTTTGTTTTTCTTGCGTATTTGCCTAGCGGGCTTGTTGCATAAATTCATTTGTATTTTTTAACTTTAAACAGTTGCAGGGCCAAACAACCTGCTTGCCGCCACTGCACTGAACTTAGGTCTATATGTGTATAAGCACATTTTTTTATAGATATATTCTTATGTGGGACTTGGCTGTTTTATCATAGGTTCTTTCACATATTTCGTTTTATCCAACTACATATTTATTCATTAGAGTTTAGCTTTATGTATACTCTTCGCTTTTATACACAAATTTCAAATATTCATCTTCTTTTACATATACATTTTGATTTTATGCAACTTCCTGCGCCGCCAGCATTTCCTGTTGCATAAACAAAACGAAAACGAAATCGAAATGAAAAAAAAATACATTTTGCTTTTCCGACGGCAAGGCAAGACATCGTGTGTATATATGTAGAAATCCCTCATATAGACATATCTATAATAATTTTTAGCTGTATATTTCACATACATTTTTATGGCTCGGCTGTGGAGTCAAACTTGGCGCTCAATAATAATTTCATAATTATAGGTTATCTGGCAGTCGCATTCGTAAATAAAAAGCCAAACGGCAAAAAAGGCGGCAAGAATACAAAAAAAAAGAAAGAAAACTAAAACTTTATCACTGAATTGTTGTTGTTGTTGTTGTCGTTCTTGCAGCGTGGCCGAGATTGATTGTCGCTAATGGGCGTGATGTGGCTGCGATTCAAGCGATTCCAGTGAAAAGCTCTGCAATCGCCGACCAGCAAATATACGGATACAGATACAGATACTGGTACTAGGTGAGATGTAGATACATATACAGATACTAGAATATCCAAGTGCAGATATAGCTACAGCTTCTAGCTAAGGTGCAGATATAGATAGGTACTAGCTAAAAAATAGATGCAGCTAAAGATAGATAGGTACACCTACATATACAGTGACAGTTATATAAGCGCAGATAGGTAGATACAAAGATATAGATACATTATTAGCTACTTCGAAAGATGTACATAGATAAACCTGATGCTGCTACATCTACTAGCTAAGTTAGACACAGGCACAGATGATAGCTAATATGGCTAAAGATACATCGATTCAGGTACAATTCAAGATATAATAGATACACAGATACAAATACAGCTACATCGTCAGATACATAGATTTAGATACAGTTCCAGCTACTTCTAAAGATACTCAAATCCACAGATACAGATACAACCACTTCTAAAGCTAGTCAGATACTCAAATACATTGATACACTTTCAGCTACTTCTAAAGATACACAGATATATCTACGACTACAGCTACAGTCACTAGCTTAGATACAGCTACAGCAAATAGTTAACACACACAGACAACAGCAACAAACTAAAGTTGCAGTGGGGTAAAAGGTAATTGTTTTAATTGCCCAGCTCAGGCCGAAAGTAGATCAGGCGGCATTAGTTTTAAGTCAAGCTGGTTATATAGGAAGTCGCCATCGTCAGACCCGCAATTAATTGTGACCTTGACCATATAAAAAAAGCAAAAAGGCGCGCAGCTCTAGTTTTTTTTCGTATCTTGTAGTTTGACATCTCTTAAAGCTGCGCTCGCCTAACGGTTTTTAAGAGGAGCAAACAGCAAATACACAAAAAAGTTTTTATGATTTTAGCTCGTGCGGAGAACGCGTCAGTCACAGCGATCATCAACATAAAATCCCACAAAAAAAAACCAAAAAAAAGTAAGTCGAAAGGATGCCGACGTGCAAAAGAAAGAGCTGAGGCTGGACATAGAGCTGGAGCTGGAGCTGGAGCGACTGCGTCTGCGGCTGCGACTGCGGCTTTCGTTGAACTGTTGGCGGCACTCATCACGCCGTGATTCGCAAGATGATGGATTGCGTTCACTTTTGATGTATCTGCCACTTTCAGCTCACAATTTAATGCCACGTCCAATGGGGCGCTGCCTAATTGCTTCACTGTGTGTGCCTCGGCTTCAGCCAATGCCCCTATCCCTGTCTCTGGCTCTGCCTCTTCGACTGCCTCGCGCATCATTTCCATTTCCGTTAAGGCCGCCGGGCAGTTGTCGCCCAACCCGTCTTGGCCAACGCCTGGTATTTGATATTAATTCGATATCAACAACAAAATCAAATGTTAAGCAAACTTTCGTTTTTTTTTTCTTAGTTTTGGAGTTTTTTTTTTCAACTAAAGTTTTTGTGCTTTTTTCGTTTCGCCGCCGTTTCGAGCATATCCTGTGCTCGCGGCGCATCCTTCGCTTCGCCCCGCCAAACATAATTGGCGTCTGGGGGCGTGGCAGTGCCCAGGCCAGCAGAAAAAAGACTTGTGTCTAACATGCGCCAAGGCCTGCATTTCGAAACAATGTGAAGTTGCCTAAAAAAAGTTGCCCCAAAGCCTTTTTCTTCAAACGAGGGACATGCGCTCTAAGCACAGTGGGCCTCACCTAGGCGCGTAACGGTATTAAATACGAGCGTGTGTATGAGTGTGAGTGTGTGTGTGTGTCTGTGTGTGTGGGGGCATGTTTAATTGCCTGTTGTTAGATATGGGCACGTTTTCCAAGGAATTCAAAGGAATGCGAAATGCGTCATGCGATCGCCAAAGACTTTTTTATTTATGTATTTATATAGTATACATATATATCTATATCGCAGATATGTTATCATTAGAAAACATGCAAGCGAAACTATTTTGATAAGTCAAAAGAATATTCAAGTTGAAAACATCAACGAAAACGATTTCCTATACGCAAAAGGGTGTAAAGAAAAAAGCAAAAACTTACTTAATTGCATTTTGCTAATGAATTTGCGGGAACCAAAGCGCTTAAAGATCAATGTATTCTGTATATATACATACATGTTATATGTATGTAGATATACGTTTGTTCTTCTTCTGCCTTTTGGCTGCTCCAATCATTAACCCAAAATTTAAGAAACTGTCAAAATTCATCAATGAAACGTGCTGAGAGACAGACAGCTGGACAGACTGCGAGACTGCTGGACAGACAGTGAGTGAAAGAGACAGAGTGAGAGAGAGAGAGAGACGTTGTCTGTCGTTAGAGTTTGACCTCCAGCGCCGACGAGTCCAGTTAGAAACACTCAATTAATTATACAAAGGTCGTCTTTGGGGCACAACACATTCAAAAACATCTGCCAAATGAATCGATGAATGCGACTCAGCCAAAGGCTTGCAACTCCATTTCCAACTGAGCTTTAACAGCTGTCTCTGTAGTTTGTATATATCTATAGCATAGGAAAGATATACATATTTGTCAAGTCTAAGAAAATGAAAGGTGGTTTGCTTAATGATTCGATCTGCAATGTTTCGGCGACTGCCTCAGATATGAGTCTTCAACTTGCTATTTCTAATCAGCCTTTCGCTTTGGATTTTGTGTATTTTATATACATTACTACAGTCACATTTGGTCTAAGTGTTTTGTAGTGAAGAACTACTATTTTCATGAACGGAACTGTATGTCTGTGACATTTTAAATGAAGTAATTAAATATATAATATATAATATGTAATTCCGCTCTGTACCAAAACTATTGCGCCTAGATATGAGCTTAGATTTTGAGTTCTAGCCGAAATTGCAGTTCAAATAATAAGCAATATAAATATATATATATATTTCAATTACTAAAATATAACTGAGAGCATCTTTGCAGTTTTATATTGAAGCAAGGAAATGACTTGTTTCATAACAAAAGATAAATTGCAGTTTAGGGCTCGAGCCGTCTAGATTCCAATTTGAGTTTCATTCTCTTTGTTTGCACAAATCTGTAAATAAATAAAACTGTAAAGCTTACAGAAGATTGTTTAGGCCATAAGCTAATGGTATATATTTATAATTGAATATTATTTTACCTTTATATATCAATATTTTTTATATTGTTCTCTGACTTCATCCCTAATCATCATATTAAACTAAATAAAGCATTTGCTGCCTGTGAGCATTCACTATTAAATGATTGAGCTGTTTGCAGAAGTGAATCTTTTTTATGATACTCTTTCATTTGGCTGTCCATTCACTGATTATTCTTGAAAAATTTGTCTGTCTATCAAGATATTCTTGATACCGAATACGCACCCGCGGCCATCTACAACGGTTGGCTCCGTCGGTGTCTTCACTCAAGTTCTGCGTTCTTCTACTTGTTCTTATTTCATTTTCATATATTTCTTTTTTATGCTTTACCATTGACAAATGGATTGGCAAGTCGGCTGCAGTGTCGGGCAGAGTCAGCAAAAAAATAAGCCGCGCAGACGGCAGCAAAAACTCATCAATTAAAAGTGCTAATGGCTATAATAATGATATGTTAATATCACTCGTAGCTATAACTATGCTGTTGCTTTTGTTTTTGCGCTCCAGCTAACTGCGTTTTCGTTTCAGTTAACCCGGCCAAGCAAAAAACTGAAAAAAGTTAACACTGCTTGGAAAAAAGCGGAACTCTAATCACACGATGCTTCAAGACTTTGGCCATAGCCCTAAGAATGTTCCATGATTAATTAATGTATTGGCGACTCTTATGAAAAGCCACAGCCGAAAGAAAAAACAACAGCAACAGCAACAGCAACATTTCTCAGCTTACTTCATTAGCGCATTTCTTTATTTGAAAAATATCAGAAAAATATATATATATGTATATACATAAATATATATATATATGTATATGTATGTATATATGCATAAGCAATCGCGCGATCGGTGGCCCAAACAGCTCTCGATATGTGTCATATTAATTAAGTTTTTTTTTTTTTTTTTGGCACAACCGTTGCGGATGTGATGCAAGGCGAACTTCAGTTCCAATTCCAGCTCAAAGTCGCAGTCGAAACGTGGGCATAGAAAGTGGTTTTTTCGGCTTCGGTTGCTGCTTTAACAGGTGTTTATACAGCTAGCTAAAGCAATCATCTATAAGGTTTATGGTTTCAAAACTAGCATAACAGACTTGGCAAAGGAAGTTCTGGACTAGGTGCTAGCCTTCCCAAAAAATGTAGCTTAAGGAATGAGACAATTGCTTCAAAGGAAGCAATGACGAAGTCTATAGATGTAAAGAAGATATAATTGTACAAGATATAACTCAAAGGACTTGACGTAAAATAATTACAAATTGTTACGCTGGGTCAGTTGAAATATAAATAGTTTATATATTATTATATATGAGATAGAATACTCGTGTATAAATTATTCATTTTGCGAATTGAATTAGCCTTAATTTATTCATAATTTCTTTTAACATTTTAAGAACTGTAAAAGTTTATTAAAGCAAATTTTGCTGTAACATCTTTGTTGTTTTTAACTTCTACTTCGAATTGGAAGTATATAGTAGCATATATAAAAAATATTTTATATATATTATCACCTGTTTCTTCACTACAGCCTCTATTGATGGCATGTTTTATCTAAAATATGCCTCAATTAAAATTTTCTCATACAAAAAGTCTCCTTTAGGAACTTTGCCAATCATATAAGATAGTTCATAAATAAGTATATTCATTTATTTTATTTTCAGTCCTTCCCAAATATTCATGTGCCCACGTATTCTTGTACAGTTCACATATATTTATATACATATAAATATAACTTCTTTTTCTTTTTTTGGTATAACTGATTTATAACTTCAATCAAACTCATGAATATGCACACATGCGTGTGTTGGCAGCCGCAGGCGCTACACTAACTGATTTATGACTGAAAATAAGCCTAAAGTTCAGCAGAGCTACAAAAGCTACAGATGCACAGAGCACACACAGCACATGGAGCCAAAGAGCTGCTGCGGCTGATCCCTAACTATTATGGCCAGATACAGCACAATAAATATGAAATGCGAGCTGCGCATATGCAAAAGGACAAGGCGCAGGTCAAGCTGGGTGGGGATACAACTAAGGACGGGGGGTATGGGAAATGGGGGTCGCTCATCGACAGGGCCAATTGCCAATAAATAAGCCAAGGCTCCAGCTCTGGCTTAGTTCGAGCTGCATTTTTCAACATTTTTCCAGATTGATACGTGCTGGAACGCGAACCCGAAAAAAATGAAGGAAAAAAAACCCGGACATGGACATGTGATATATGCGTCTGCGTCTGCGTCTGCGTCAGCTCTGAGGTCTCTCAGGGTCTCAGGCCCGTCATGCGTATGGCCTAATCATTGGTTAGCTGTGTGCGCGAGGTTAAGAATTATTGTTGAACTTCTGGCGGATGTAGTGCATCATTTGCAGGCGCTAATGATAGGTCAGCAGATGTGAAATGCTTAGCTTAGATACAACATTTGCTTGCAGCTTAATTGATGCCAGGCGAAATAAAATTTATGCATCCGCCGGCTATACGGCTATATATCGCCCAAATCTCTCTCTCTCTCTCTCTCTCTCTATCTATCTATAGAAACATTTCGCCTTTTTCTTTAGCTTTTGGGCACATCCAAAACTTGCGACGGCAGCCATTGGGTGCCATAGCCAAAAAGTTCGGCCATTGCGTGTTTGGAGGCCATCACAGAGTCCGCAGAAATTGCAGCCAATTGTAATGCAAAAGTTCTATTCCGGCAGGCGAACGCCAGCACCAACGCCAACGCCAACGCCAACGCAATTCCAGCCCTGCGGCCAATTTGCAGTTTAACTTTTTGTGGCTAGATATTTGGCCAAAAGTTTGTTATTGTTGTTGTTGTTGTTGGTGCTGCTGCTGCTGCTGCTGTTGGTGGGTAACAAGTTTGGTAAAATTTGCGTTTCCGGCATTTGCAAATTTACAATTCGCGCCTTGCATTTTGACAGAGCTGCAGCCAGGCTTGGGTGGTTGGCTGGGTGGCTCAATGAGTGTGGGTGTGTGTGTTTGTGTGCATTTGTGGTTTGTGTAGGTGGTTAGCACTGTCTGGCCTCACTAACTGGCAAACCGTTATGTAAACGTCTTTGCGCGCACGTGTGCCTCCCTCTTTGTATACCCTGTGCCCCCTTTGGGGGCAGCGAAGGGTATGATGAATTCATGATATTGTATGTTACAGGCAGTATAAAGTTTCTTGAAATACTAGGATAAACAGTCGAGTTGACTAAGCCAAATTCGTTGCTTTCTATATTCTATGGTCTATAGTCTGCTTGCCACTCGTTCCCCTGTTAGCCTGCCTATCTGTATATCACTGTCTATCTGTATGAAGGAGTCCATGAATCTAAGACACTATAAGAGCTAGAGAATCGTAGGTCCTGCCATCCGAGATTTGAGTAGCACATGTAAATCTTAACGATAGTTTCTAAAAGATCAAACTTAGCTTCTATGTTGTGGTAAGGATATCTTCCAGTTGAGCACATACATCTAATGCGCACTTACGACTATTTTATGTTGTTTTGTGCCCTGCTTGTTTTGGCAAATGTTTATGGCTTTGCAGGCCCTAACTTGGCTTTAGCATGCAATTGCAACTGCTGCTGCTGCTAGTGCTACTGCTGCCACATGGTCTGGCTCACAGGGTGGTGCTAGGGGTAGTGTTGCAGTTGTTGTTGCTATTGCTGTAGCTGTTGCTGTCGGTGGCGCCATCAGTTCACACTCAACGGCGACCGCAACGCTGAACGGAAACGTTGACAGGCTTATGGCATATGGCTTATGGGTTATGGCATTGGGGCGGCTGCTCTATTGACTCAATAAGCACAAGTAAAACGAGATCTGTACAGTGCACGCTGGCTAAGCTCAACAAGATCAACCGCTTTTTTTTTAATTTTCCTTTATAGCGCTCCGCTCCCATATAAATCACTGGCACAAAGTGCGCCAAACAAAACGAAACGTCAAATTAAAATGCAAATTTAATTGATGTATCGGTCGGCAGCAACTAGTTGCCAGACTGTGTGTACACACACACGCAACTCACACACACGCACACACACAGTCACTCACACACACATGCACTGAAGTAAAGACTAATCATTAGACGCAAGTCAGAGTCAGCGCTTTGCTCTACAAAAAAAAAAAAAAAAATAAAATCTGAAAAAAATGTGCAGCGGAAATTACACGAAACACAGACATAGCCATGGCCTAATGCAATCTTAGCTGCAACTTGGCTGCAGTCAGGTTGGCAGTTTGCAATTTGAAACGCTGCAGCTAATTACACGCATTTCGCATTCGGCCACAAGGAGTGCCCCCAATGCCACAAACCGTGTCGATTTGCCTGGCAGACATGCGGCGCACAGGATACGTGCTCTTCGACTATTAAGTAATAGTTGTTGTCCACCTAATATGAGTGCTTGCAGCGGCAGCAGCAGCAGCAGCAGCAGCAGCAGCAACTTTAGAGGGCGTGCTGCTGTTGCAACAACTGGCAGCAGGCAGCACATCAAAGCCAAAAGACATTATCAAAGCAGCTGCAACTGTAAACGCCGCGAGGACATTATCATTAAGTAAGCGCCCCCCATTTACCTTCACATTTTGTTGCCTTTTATATCACTTAAGCCAAAGCTATTCACGAGTTGTTTTTGCTTTGAATGTGAATTGGACTGTGTTTTAGTCTCTAGCAGCCATTATGAATATGGAAGAAATTCTGGTGAAAGTTGAATTTGATGATATCTTTAGTCGACTTAGATGCAATGATTACTTGATAGATGATAGATGTAGATAAGCTGATAGTATGAAAGCATGAGAGACTTGGTAAATTTTGTTTAGTTTTGCTTACAATATGAATATGAAATATTTTTCAATTTTTATTTTGTATTAAAATTCAAAAATATATATATTGTTATATATTATTATAATATAATATAGCATAGAATATACTTTTATTATTATGATCATAGAATATAGAATGATTATAGACTATATTATTATATGGTATTTCATTATTTTTTTTTCTTTTTCTTCAGCTTTTATTATTTTCTAAAATTTTTTGGCAAAGAAAAACTCGTCTAAAAGTATGTAAAACCGTCGGACTTTTGAGGTGCAGTTTATAAAAAATAGTTTTAAGGAAAAGAAAAGTTTTCTGAATCTTGAGCTAATCTTGAGTTTTGCATTTAGCTTTTTAGAATATATAAGATACAATACCGTCGGGCTTTTGAACTGAAATGTGTTTAGGTTTCGAAACGAAGTTATGTCAAGCGAAACTGACAGACTTCAACATTTTTTCTCATCTTAAACATTCAGCTGTTAAATATACAAAAAAGTCTTAGTGTTAAAACATGAACATGGAGTTTACTATACTCCCAAACTACATACGAAAAGATTTGTGCCCAGTGCTCCAATCACGCGCCGTGGCGGACCAGGGCAATAGAGATAATTTAGTTTTTAGGAAAAGGCATGTTTAGTTATAAGCAGAATGTTCCTCCTGTTGGATACAAATTTTAAATAAAAGGCAATCGATTCATCATAAAGCGCTGATAGCAGAAATAACTAAATTAAGTCTGCAAGCCAGCAAATTGCAATAGAAAGCCCTAACTTTCAGGAGTATTAGAAGAAATGGGCTACACATAAGCAAGCACTAAGATTTTTAAATACCTATAGAATATGACTGATAAGTGCTTAACTGATGTATAGATTTCATGTGCTCAAAATAGTATATAATGTAAATGGAATAAACTAATATGCTGGTAGCATCTAGCGCTCATGTATTATCAATTTGAGCTCTAGCTTTGGGCCAACTTTACAGCTACAGCTACAGCTACAGCGCATCTACTTATAAAAGCATTTTGCCTTTGCAGTTATGCTGTAACCCCAAAAGGTAACAGCCGTTGAGTAGCCGCGCAATTTTGCGGATAAAGTTCAGCGCATCGAGTCGGAAAGGTGTCTTTCAATGTCAGCCATGGAGGCAAAAGTCAAAAGACAACCAACAAAAATTTGCAACTAGCGACGATGCGAGTTGAGCAACAGCAACAGCAACAGCAACAACAATGACTTGAAGACAACATTGATCGATGCCAGGCAGTCAATGGCAAAGAAGTCTAAAGTATCGAATTCGTACATGCAGATGCAGCGAATGTATCTGACAGATACTTTATGCAGACACACACACACACACACACACACACACACACACTCACACACACACACACACACACACACATAGGCACAGACACACTCTGCACACGTATGCCTGTATGTTCTTGAAAATTTGAAATTGGCTTCGGCTGCTGTCGCTTTGCATGCAAGCCATTTGTTGTTGCCAAGTTTCAGGCAAAGACTTCGTCTCATTTTTTGCTGCAGCTGCAGCCAGTTGTGGCCAAAATGGCTGCCAGTGCCATGGACCAGGCCCAGAGACTCAAGCACAGGCCTGCTTATTTTTCATCTCGTTGCTGTTGTTGCTGTTGTTGCTCTTGTGCTTTATCGTCTGCTGGAAATCTGCGCACGTTTTGCGAACTCCGACGCCGACGCCGACGCCGACGCCGCTTTGGTTGGCTGGGGGCCCTTGAAGTATTTTTTTCTTCTTTTTTTTTTTTTTTTTGGTGTCTTGCTCTTCGCCATCTCGACATTTGGCTTATCTTTGGTCTTGCCAGCATGGCTGCAATATATATGTATATATATAAATATATATAGTATTTTTTCTTTTTATATATTTTTTTTTTTTCACAAGAAATCTTGAGCGTCAGTTGCAGTTGCTCGAGCTTGCCGTTGCCGCCGTGGCCCGCTGGCCAAGCTGTCAGCCAGTTGGCAGCGTGTTTGTTAACATATTGTATTTTGAAGGCGTGGGAGCCGCATTGCAGCCCAGGCACAAAAAGACAGACAGAGAGACAGACAGACAGACAGACAGACGGCGAGGCAGTGAAGCAAGCGAAGCCACGTTTTAATGCAGGCTTTATGTGCTTTTTGTTTCTGTTGCCTTTTTGTTGCCTTTTTGGCTGCTTTAAACGCCATTTTTCCCTTGACTTGGTTTGCCTGGCCTGGCCTGGCTGTGGGTCTGGCTCTGGCTCTGGCTCTGGCGTGCCAAACACTTGAAGCTTGGGCATTCTTTTTGGCTTTGCTGTCTATTTTCTAAGCCTGGGCCATGTTATTTGTCAATGCATGACAATTTTATTGGCTTTCGGCTGCCCTTCGCCCGGCTTGATGGACATCGTTGTTTTGTCTTTACCTTTTTTTCTTTTTTTTCTTGCAGCTCTTTTGCGGTTTGTGCCACAGACACTTTAATTTCGTGCAGGCACATGGAAATGCTTTTGTGCTGCGTGCGCAATGCCAGAACGCGACGGCGTCTGCAGGCTCCATTTAAAGCCTGGCACGAAGTAAATCACATCACGACCAGGCTAAGCCAAGCGAAGCCAAGCCAGACCAAGCCAAGCCAAGCCAGGCCGATGCAGAGCAGACCAGATCAAAAGCTAAGCTTTGCAGCGGTTTCGCCGCAGCTGGACATCGATACGAGATCGAGCTAATTATATAGTTTGATTTGTGTTGCCGATATTTGGTGATTTGCGCTAAAGCGGCAAATCATGATCCACGGGTGTCGGAAAATTCAAGGAAAAACGTTAATTTGCCAGCCCAAAAAAAAAAAAAAACAACACAACAGCAACAGCAACAGCAACAAAAACGAGTAAAAAATAGAAACAGCGCGATTTGAATGCGGCGTTGGCGTCGCTGCTGGCAGTTAAGGAAATCACACGGAATCGTGGCCAGTTTCTACCATTTTTCTCTCTCTCAATTTTGTTTTTTTTATTTCACTTTCAACTGCAGCTAAGAATTCATTGTCTTGCTTGGCTTGGTTTGACTTGACTCGTTTCCATCGGAGAGCCCCGCGGCCACATTCCAATTGCGGCGGCTCCGTCGCCATTTCTGTGGTTGCAGCGGTGGCTCTGGTGGTGCAGTTGTTGTTGCTGTTGTTGCTGGTGGTGGTGGCATGTATTTTGCATATTGACGCGCGGCATTTTGTAAGCACATTTCACAGCGCAATTGGCATCGACAACAACGGCAACAGCAACAGCAACAGCAACAGCAACAACAACAACAACAACTTGAGCGGCGTTTCGTGCCAAGATAACCCAACGATAACCAACTGCGGCTTTTTTTTATTTTTCATTTTTTTTTTGTTTTTTGCCACATGCATGTGGGGCCCAGAGCACCTTTGGCAAATGTAAAATAACTCACGACATCTCGACAAGCCAAAGCCAAAGCCAGCCCCAGCTACATGAGTCATGGAAAAAAAAAAACAACTGGAACAACAACTAGCACGACCCCAAGTCAATCGGCAAATCAACGCCAACACTCAGGCGAAAAATATAGCTATATATCTATCTGTCTATATATGTATATACATATGTATGTATATCTGTATATCTAGCTTACATGTATGCCATAGAAAAACAACTACTGACATTTTTATTGAGTGTCTGTTTGATGGACTTGAAACATCACGCCACGTTTGTTTTTCCACTGTATTATGCTTTGCAGCTAATTCTAGCTATCTGTCAAGCCCCTCAAGCAACGACCAGAGATCCATCAAACTAACTAAACACTAGAGTATAACATTTGTTGCTATTGTATGTTCAATCAACGCAGTATTAAGTTAAAGTTTGCTTATGGAACTACTTGCAGCTATAAGAATATATCTATCTATCTACATAGATAGGAATATATCTATATAAATTTACTATAGTATAGTTACTATAAATTTACTATAGTAAACTTTTTTTGGTTAGCAAAAAATTTTCAGGAGTGTTCATCCAGAGTGTAAGATAGAGTGCAAACTGTATATAAAAGTATATAAGCATTTGAATTTCTTTTGAGTTTTAGCTAGGTCTTTGGAGTTCCGACAAACACTTTTTATAAAGTTGTCTGAAATGTCATTTAAAGTTTACTAAGATATGATATTATATAGAACGAGAATTTGACAAAAAGTTCTGTGCTTCCGTTTGCATTATCAAAGAACTTCCTGCTTTGAGTTAAGTCTGATTTTTATCATCAATAAGGATAATTAAGATCATTATTTTTAATGAAGTTCTTGAAATGTCTTCATGAGTGTCATATATGACAAAACTTATGAATTTAAATATTTATAAAATATAAATAATATGAAATATACAAATCCTACGCAGAACTAATGAGTATGAATGTAGCAGTCGGGTGCCATCAACTACTTAATACTCGTTCACGGTCCCTCAGCAGCTAAAGCATATTTGGTAAATCTCAAGAGGCAGCCTGCAGTAACTTTAATCTATTATTTTGGAGCTATAGCTTTACAGGTTTGGCAGCTGTAGGTTGCTCCAATATGCCACGCCCCAAAGAGGCATCTATACATATATTTAATATATGTTAAATTAATAGAGCAAAAGGAAAATTAAGTTTCTAGCTGCACTAAACATAGTTTGCATGATATAGCACGTCTCCGTAGGCGTAAAAATAGCATTGGTCGATCCTTAGAAACAGTCACATTACTAACACATTTTGGGGCCAGGGGCAGACGTATTAGACGGGAACGAGGGATGGACTGCAAGATGGATATATTCATTGTATATCCAATATTCACTTTGTGAATGAGTATAATAACTAATACTGGGATGCATAGGATCGATGGAACATTTCTTTCTTGAAATAAATAGAAATTTCGAAATGGAACCAGCTTAGTTTAAATCTGTTCTCCACTTTGACAGAATGTATTTATTAATAAAAATCTTATAGTATTTTGTGTTTTTCTTTTATTTTCAATATATATTTTTAAATTTTTTTTATTTTTAATATTTTGATATTCAATATTATATTATAGCAATATATATTTTTTTACAAAAGGAGACTAATTTGCAACATAATTTTAGAAATTGAAGTGTTTGAAAATGCATTTGCCTAAATTTGTATAGCTTCGTTTAAAAAAACATTAACAAATTGCAAGGATGAACACCCTCTCGAGCTGCAGTTAAGCTGAGAGTGTGGTGTTGGGTACTTGCAGTTGACCCTAAACTGCACTGTCTCAGACGGCCGTCCAACCGCAATTCGCTCGAATCAATAACCATATATCATAAGTATATATAGTTAGGCACAAGCATGGACTATGGCAGCGAGAGCCCTCTGCTTCAGCTGGAAGATTGCAAATTTCTTCATCATTGGATCGCGCTGTAGTCGGATGCTTTAGGTTTTGCCTGCCGCCCGCCCATACGACGAGCGCATTTTGATAGGACTTTTGATTTATTACAAATTGAAGTTGATTTTAATCGAGTGTTTGCCAAAGTCCGCACGCTTCAAACTGGTGGGTTGGGCCGTAGACGCTGAACGCTGAATCCTGGATGCTGGCTGCTTGGCTGGACACAATCGCCTGGCTGGTTGGCTTCGCGACGATGCTGACGGGCTGATTGATGAGCAGAGCAGCTGTCGAGCGCGTTTGAAATTTATGACAAAATATATGAGACGCTGTTTATCAAGCCGAGGCGATCGCGGCACGCTGCGAATATTAATTGGAGTAACTTTTCGGAAAGTGTTTTCCATTTAAATTGAATCTACTGCCGAGGCACCAGATACATAGTCCAGGCATGGAATATTATTTTTTTTTTTTGATTATAATGTGATTATTTATGCTGGAAGCTGGCGGATCTGGTTGCTGGGCGCTGGTTGCTGGTCGCTGTGGCCCATCTTTTTGACACTGATGGGCAGATGAATTCGCAACGGCAACAGCAACGGCAACGGCAACGGCAACAGCAACAGGAACGGCAACAGCAACAGCAACGCATGCAACGAATTGATTTCGAAAATTACAGTAATTTTCACAATTTTCTAATTATTTAATCGATTATTGATTTTTGATGTGCGCTAAGTGGCTCACTTAGTGCGTGAGAAATTGATGTGAGAAATCAATGGTTGATGGGATGAGGTGTTGATTTGCTTGACGATCATTATGCGCGAGTGTGTGTGAGCGAGTGTGCGAGTGTGTGTATGTGTGTGTGTGTGTGTGTGTGTGTCATACGGGAGCAAACACTTGCTCAGCTGCTCTGTTGGTGTAGGCGTAGCAAAAGCTAACCACCGGCTAATGACTCAATTAGGCTACAATTTGTTATGGAAATTACCAACTGCTCGCTTGCTGGCCAAAGCAAAAGCAAAAGTCAAGCCCACACACACACAATAACAACAAAAAAGTTGAACCAAAAAAAAAAAAGCAGTAAAAGAAAAAACAACACAAATTGTTGCCAATTGAGACGAAAGTGAAAACCAATTTAAGTGTCGCTTCCATCGCTTGAGCTGTTCTTCAGTAATTTTCTATGGCCCAAACCAACTGACCATTGGCGGGTGTTGCCAACTGAAATTGATGATGGCTTAAAACAGTTCTGAGCCCAAATGCAATGATAATGATAATGCTGATGACGAACGTAATGAGCCGCAATTGTTGCGCTTTTGGAGTGTGCCACAAATTCTTAAACAAGAGAAAGACAGACAGAGAGCGAGAGCGAGAGAGAGAGAGAGAGAGAGAGAGAGAGAGAGATGGGGAGAGAGCGAGCTGATTACACTTAAGTGGGCAATGCGATTTGTATTTGTGCCGTGGCCTAAGAGTAAAGTGGTTTTGTGGTTTTGTGCCTCTGATCTTCAGTGGTATCGTTCAATCGCTGCAATCATTTCATGGTTTCAAGTATTAAGCATACGCAAGTCCATGAAATTGCTGCAATTATTGCGGTACAACTGTCACAGACAGAAGTCTTCACATTGAGGGATCTGTTTAGCTCCTGTTGACTCTTTTTTTTCTCTTCTTTTTTTTTTTTGGTTGCAACTCATTAGAATGTCAACAAATTTCGCTGACAGCGATTTAGTAAATTGGCTTCGAATCGCTTGCATATGCATAAGCCGTATGCCATATGCCATATTCATAGACGAATGACTGCCAATTATTCTATGGACACATGGACACAGCACACACACACACACACACAGCAAACTTTTGTGTCCTTGTCAATTATTTAGGTTCGCTGCGACATAAGTCAGAGAGTCGTAACAGTAACTGACAGCGATTTCTTTGAAATGCGTGAGGTCCTTTCGCATTTGAATTCAATTTACATTGAATTATTCAAACAATTGTGCCTACTATTTGTTTCCAGTTCCGCCCTACCTATGCCTATAGATATAGCTATACATTCAGCTAGATAGCTGCTAGAGCTGCTAGAGCTGCTTTCATAATTCGAAATTTTTGCTCAAATATTGACTTGCAATTATGGCAATTTGCATAGCCAATAGTGCAGCGAGCCTATCAATAATTAGCATAACATTATTTATACTGTTTGATTTGTCCTTTGAGTTGTCCAGCGACCTCAGCTCGCTTCCTGGAAAAGAGCCAGTTACTTCTTCGCTACATTCTTGGAACTTGACGTTGAAATAATTTACTTATAACTGATTATGGCAGTATATAAAGAACTATATATGTGTATATAACCATATCCATAACATAAAATGGTCACATTTGACTAAAAGGGTTTGAACATTACAATAACTATAAAAAGACTTTGAAAAGTATGGAATAAATGCTTGTTATACATACATAGGTCAGTTTTCTATGTGTGTGACATGTAGTCATGAAAATAGTAGTGCGACTGAAGCAAATTATATAATAAACATTATATTTTGCAAACAATTTGAATTATACATTCAATATATATATATATATATATGTTAATACTCATTTCAAAATGTTAATTTTGCACGACTTTTTTTTATGACCAAAGCTGTATATACACAGTACGGCTGCACATAAATGTATATGTAGATAAACTCATGAATCAAATTTACTGCACTAATTTTGCTAGAATAAAAACTAAAAACGTATTTTGAGGCACTGCCTTATTCATTTTTTATGGCTACGAATATTAACAATTTT
This sequence comes from Drosophila anceps, assembly GCA_035045945.1. Taxonomy (NCBI): domain Eukaryota; kingdom Metazoa; phylum Arthropoda; class Insecta; order Diptera; family Drosophilidae; genus Drosophila; species Drosophila anceps. Next base: position 4,735,496 of record JAWNON010000127.1, read on the forward strand.
TACGCTCTATTTGCCTTTATCACACCTTACATTATCACTCTGAATTACATGCGCGCATTGAATCTTCAAGTTTTCTTATTTCTAGCTCTCCCTCGCCCACAGTTAGTTCTTAATCTTTCTTCCACCTCTAAGCCTCTCTTAACTTCCTTTTGATATTTATTTATAAGAGAGATTTCTTCTGAGACTAAATAAGGAAAAATGAATTTGCAGGCAAGTATATAATTACATATATACACATAGACCAATTTTTTTTTTAAATATATATATTTTCTTAAAATTTATTTATTTTTTATAATTTTTTTTAATATTTATATTTTTTATAATAAATAATTCCACATTTTTTTTATGTATTGTACTACAAACGCTGCTGAAATAATTATATGGTCACCTTTAAACAAAAAACCTCGCACTGCTTGCTGCATATCCTGTCAAGCAGAACAAATAACAGCCGACCAAGCAGTGCCAAGCAGTGTGAAGCAGTTCAGAGCGTAGCAAAGCAAAAAAGAAATAAAAAAGAAATAAAAGAAAAAATAATAAAAACATTTTTAACGGCCATTTTGTGTTACACTTTTGCTTTTATTCGCTCGCCGTTTTGCTGCTTTCTGCTTACAAATGGGAACGAGTCAAACTATTTTGCATTTTTAATAAGCATTATCGGCGTCATTTAATTGACTGGCAATTTGAGAACAGAAGCGCGACAATTGCGAGCGGCTGGTGTTTTGCAGACTTGTTGCGAGCAGCTAATAAATTAATTATGCGATTTAATTGGGTGAAGACAGCGGCAGAGAGTGGCTGGGCCAGCGAGCCGAACTGCCAGCTGGCAAAACACTTGCAACACTTGCCGCACTTAACCATGATTTTTTGGCGTGCTAACAATTTGTTAGCCGCGTCACCCTGCCAAGAAGTTACTTGAACTTAGTTGAGTCGGGCAAAAACAAAGTCATTATTGACGCTGGCATGCGATGCAGTTGCAACAGTTGCTGCTGCTGCTGCTGCTGCTGCTGCTGCTACGGCTAGCAACTGCAGCCGGTCAGTTCTTTTGCCGAACTATGTGACATTTTTCAAATGCTGCAATAGCAGCAGCCACAAAGTTTTAGCGACAAGTACAAAGTCAGCGAGCCGCCTGCATTTCCGCGCACTGGGAACGTGCAAACATGCCCCAAGGCAAGATGTTGCAGCTTGCCACAACTGCCTCAACTGCTCTCTCCCTCTCTCTCTGTATGTGTGTGTGTGTGTGTGTGCGTGTGTGCGTGGCTCACGCACACGAATTGAGTTTTGGGCAATGCAGTTTCAGTCAATGACAAACCGTCAGACAGTGTCACAATTCCTGTTGCAGCTCAGTTGCTGTTGCTGTTGCTGTTGCTGTTGCGCATGTACTCACGCCTGTCTAAAGCTATTTAGCCAGCATTCATTCAAAGCGGCAGATGAAGCCAAGGCAAAGAGTCACAGTCACAGTCAGAGCCAGAGCCAGAGACCTGGCCAAGTCATGTCATTGTCATTCACTCAGTCAGCTAGCAGAGTCAGCTGCAGCTTCAAATCCCAATCAAATGTTGCTGCTGTTGCTGTGGCTGCTGTTGCTGTTGCTGCGGGGAATTGTGAGAATTTCCTTTGTGGTCGTTCTCGGCGTTTTGTTAACAACAAGTGGAATGCAAACTTTCAGTTGCAGCAGCAACAACAAAAAAATAAAATAAAATAAAATAATTTCGGGCAGCAACAGTTGCTGCTGCTGCTGTTGCTGCTGCTTCTGCTGCTGTTGTTGTTGTTGTACTGCGTTGACATCCTCAACATCTACGCTTCGCCTCGGTGGCTCTCTCTCTCTCTCTCTCTCTCTCTCTGTTGCCTCAGTCGCTCGCTCTCTGTTTTGGCGGCAACACATCAAAGGCTGAAAAAGACAGCAACGCAGCGGCGGCTGCTGCTGCTGCCGGCGTTTCTTTACCGCGCGGTATGATAAGAATTTCTCGTTGTTGCCAGCCTGTGCGCTTTGTTAGCGGTTCTGGCCCCGGCTAACGCAGTGAAACCGTCAGTTATTTGGCCTGACGAACTGGCGGCCTTCCACCTGGGGTCACAAGCTTCAGGCATGAGGTTTATTAACCTTTTGTGGCCAGTCAAAAGTAGTTTTAATTCTTTTTTTTTTTTTGCAAACGATTTAGTTTGGGCTCAACTAATTCGGGTTCATCAATGATAAGACATATCAGGCTAACAGCTCAGCGTGCGTGTGTGTGTGTGTGTGTGTGCGTGTGCTTGCGTGTGTGCGGTTGAATGCCTATCGTACAATTGCATCTGGGTCTAGGCGCTGACCGAGTTCCGTTTTGGCTATATTTAGAGGCTATTTGAATATTATTAAAGGCGGATAATTATATACACGCACACCCACACACACACACACACACACACACACACATTTTATAGGTCTGGCGATGCGAAACGCAAAGTGCACGCAGACAGCGGCAACGGCATCGGCGGCGGCGGCGGCGGCTGGGATGAGCAGCAGACAATGACATAGAAATGGGTCTCTGGTTTTTTCTCTCTCTCTCTCTATCTGTGTGTGTGTTTTTTTGTCGGTCTATGGAAACCTGCACTCACGCAGGTAATTATTATAATTATCTCGTAGGGGATGCATGAATGAGCAGGGTAGCAGGGTGTCGAGTCCTTTTTCGGCATCTCTCTAAAGCGTCCATCTTGTAGGCGTTGCCCAATAGCAACAGCAGCAGCAGCAGTGGCAACCAAATGTGACTTCGCAACTGACACTAATTACACGCCGCCCCACTGTGCTCATCCGGTAGGTGGGCAGGGCTCTGTAACCTGTGCCGCCAACGCCAACTAATTGCGCGCGCCAACAGTCAAACATAGCATACATATATATATATATATATATATATATATATATATATATATATATATATATATACATATATAAATACCTTTAGATACATACAGTGAATCTGCGTTAGCAACGAGCTTCGTAAGCTGGACCATTTGCCCATTTCAGTAAACAATTTATTTCTTTGGGCGAATGATCTTAGGTATCTTATTATAATTTATAGAAATATCAGAAAAAAACATAATATTTTTTCCGCTAATCTTATTATTTTAGCTCATGAAAAGATTCTTTGATTACACAGACCAACAGCACTTAGCAACTAGATATTAATGTACTTTAGGTCAACAAACATTTCTCAGCTGCAGCATAAGAAGCTCAAAGCAGAACCTTATTCTGACAATTTTTCGTGTATGCCAAGCTAAGATTACACAAAACGTTTTTTTCGGTTACTTTTGAGCAGTGTAAAACCAAAATTAAATTTTGTGAATTTTGAAAAATAAATATTTATGATTTTTTTTTTAAATTTTGAAGAAATACTTGTCTCAAATAAAATATGTAGTAATGAAAAGACTTATTTGCTCACATTATTCAATGAAGTCTTAGGCTAAGTCTAACAAATTTATATATGAAACTTATAAAAAGATAAGTGGGAAATAATTTTACAAAGCTAAAATTGAAGTAAAAATGGAAATTGAATTGAAAAAAGCTAACGACAAGCAATCATCCATTTGAAATTATTTTAAGCAAAACTTTTTACTATACAAAAATTATATATTGTAAAAACTACACAACACATACATATGTTTAATAAGATAGAATGGCAGTGCTCAGCTAAAGCACACAGAAGGGCTCCAACTTGAAGATTGATGTGGAATATAACTGCTGGTTGCAACGTGGGAGGCAGCCCAAGTAAACTCAGGCTTTTTAGTCGGTAAACCTTTACGCAGAGCGATACACAGATCAGAGTGACTGACCACAAAAAAAGAAAATTATATGTTTAATAAACAAAAACCTAATCTTTAAAAAGTTATTTAACTATATGGAATAAAAATTCTTGAGAAAAAAACATTAGTATGAACTATATTATCATTTCAGTACATTTATGCTACGCCTCATCAGAATAATTCATTTCCTGGCGTTTATGGATAATATTCAATCACTTTTAAGCCTTTTGAGCTTTGGTGCTTCACTTTTCATCAATTGTACACTTTTCCATTTATTGTTATTAGTCAGAAAACAAAATTAATTTACGCAAATTCATTCAGCCTTTTATCAGCTTCTTCTGCAAAACCTTAACCAATCGGTTTTACTGTAACCATAGCTGTTCGCCCAACCGAGCTTTCACTGTACATCTATCTATATGTACTCGAATGTCTAGTTATTTCAGCATATTTTTTTGCTTTAAAATTGTGTTTCAAGTTTTTGGCCTTTGACGGCGTCTCGCACGTGCTGCAGATTATACGTTTCAATGACTTTGGCGACAGCAAAAATTACAACATTCCCCGTCTATGCCCCCGACCAGCTGTACGTCTACACCGCGAACCATTCTATACAGCATCTTGAAGTTGAAATGTGCGCGCGGCGCTGTTTCAATTTGTTGCCCATTGTTATTAGTTGGTCGCTTAATTAAGTTGACGCCGCAATCAAATCAAATCCAAATCGCACGCATATGGAAAGTCACCACCAGGCAGGACAGCAGCCAGCCAGCCAGCCAAAGAGAGTGAGAGAGAGAGAGAGAGTGAGAGAGAGAGAAACGTCTCTGTCTATCTCTCTCTCGTTAGCATTGCCAACTGTCAAGGACTCGAGCATATGCTCCCGCTGCTTTTCTCGCCTAGTTCGCAATCAAATGCTCGCTGATTTGAGCCCTCTCTATAGGGCTGAGTGTAGAGAGGCGGGAGTCAGCGCGTGTGGTCTGCTAATTCGCTTTAAAGGCCTTTCAGGATCGTTGGCTCTCATCTCCCCAGCATCAGCAGCAGCATCAACAGCATCGTTAAGTCATTTATTTACTTCATTCATTTACTTTATTCATTCATTGACTGAAATGCAGTCAGGAATTGCGCTCATTGTCCGAATATTGTGCACAGGGATTTGGTTAGTGCTCGCAGCCTCAAGTGCTTAGGGGGATGATGCGGGACGCTGATGTTGATGCGCATATTATACAATAAATATCAATTGCTGATAATAGTATATTATAGTATATTATTATTTTTGTAGTTGTTTGCCATGGCAATATGTCTTTTCCCTGTTTCACTTTGTAAATACTGAAGACTTCTTTAGCCTTGAATTTCTATGGAAACTTTTAAAGTTGTTGCTTGAAGGGACATCGCTCTTCTATGCGATTTTCATGAATTTCAGAAAGAGAAAGACTCAGAGCGCTGAATGCTGAAGCTAAAGAATTGAAGGCTGAAGCTCTCTGAGGCTTTTTCTATCTTACTTTCTCTACATTTTTCAGCTTTTTCATTTCTCTGTCCGTCTCTCCTCTTTCTCTCTGATTATTTCTTTTACCTTGTCTTTCTTTTTACCTTCTTTTGCTTTGATTTCATCTCTTTTCTTTCTTTCTTGCTTTCTTTGTTTACCTTTCTCTCTTACTTTATCTTGCCTTTGTGTCCTTTTTCCTCTGTGTCCCTTTGTGTTTCTGTCCCTCATATTCTCTCTCTCTCTCTCTCTCGGTCCCTCTTTTCTTTCCTGCTCACTCTTTATTACTCTCACTCTCAACTTCGATCTTTCTATCATTCTCCAACTCTCTTTCTCACTCCTTTTGTAGCTTTCTCTTACTTCTCTTCTCTCTCTCTCTCTTTCTCCCTTGCTGGTTCTATATCTCTCTATCTACCTCCTCTCAAAATATTTACATAATAAGGTCTTTCTATGTGATTTTCACAAGTAAACCCATTATTTTTAAAGCAAAACCTTACTTTTCCGTTACCAAATAAGTAATTTTCATTTCAAATATTTCTCATTCACCTGATATTGTTACACATGTAACCTCTAATAGCCTGCCCCATTTATACACTCACCTAATAAGCTCATCTTTCAGCAAATCTTAAATTAAATAGGTTTCCATACATACATACTTATACAGATGCATGTATGTATAAACCAAAGGCATTTGCAAATTAGAGAGCCTATGCCTGTGTGCGTCTAATGGATGGAGCCAGCCATAAATGCAGTGAAGCATCAAAGGATTGAACAAGCATTGGCACTAATTTTACCAAAAAGGACGCCCAACAACAGCAACAAAATGTCAATTTGAGCCGTACAAATGGTGTTCAATGTGGAGCACAAAACTAAATCCAGGACCAGCAGCCTGCAGCTTGATGATTTGATTGAGCAACGGAGCTGCGTACGGATTGGGTTGAATATCGGGTTGCAATTGGTCTATAAGTAGGCTAGCATTGGCATTCATTTTAAAGGCTTGGTCCAGGCAGCGCACTGGCAAATTGATATGGATTGTGGGCATTTGAGGTTGGGGTGGGGTTGGGGGTTGGGGTTGGGGTTGGGGTTGACGAGAGGTTTGTTCGCGTGCACAAACGGATGCGTAATGTCACCAACTGAAACTGTATTCTCTACACTGAATCTCTGTTGCTGCATGTGTGTGTGTGTGTGCTGGTGTGTGCTGGTGTGTGGGCAGTGAATGTGGCTTGTTTAACACTCGAACGCATTTGAATACGTTGCTAATGGGATTTTGATGATGACAATGTTGTTGCTGTTGCCTTAGCACTGACTGCTGCTGCTGTTGCTGCTGCTGCACATACGCATTCATTTGGTCGTTATTTTCTTTTATTTTTGGTTCATGCAATTCAATTGAATTGAGATGAATATCAATTGAAAGGAATGCGCAACGCACAGACTTTGAGAACATTTATTTTCAGCTTGTCTTGTGGCTGAGAAAACTTTTGCAATGACGTTGACATTATGTTGCTCTAATGCGTACAAGTATATAATGGCTAGGACACGCACAACTTTCGTAGGTGCGAGTGCCTGTGTCTGTGTGTGTGTCTGTTGTCGACCCACCCAATTAGATTGCCCAGCAGGCACTTCACATTGAGCCTTTGCGCTGCCCTGGCCGGGCCGGATGCCCAGCAACAACAACAACAACAACAACAACAATGAGCAGCTAGCGGCAACAGCAACATAATGTTCCATTCACTTCCGTTCGGGCCAAAGAAAAAGCAAAAGATTCAATGTACGCCCCCAGCTGTAAGGGTGTATGTGTGTGTGTGTGTGTGTGTGTGTCCCTGTGTGTGTGTGAGTTATAAAAATGTCCTTTTCATTACGCGCTGCTTTTTCATAGTGGCTGTCACGTTATGTATTATGCATAGACACCCACACCCACACACACACACACACACACGCACACCCAGAGGCTGACTACATAAGCTGACGCCTGTTTCGTTGCCGTATCCTGGCTGCCATTTGTGTCCTGCCGCTTCAGCCACATTGCGGTTACAGTTTTTCACGCCAACCACCCACCCAACCGCTCGCTGTTTCTTTTTTTTTTTTTTTTTTGTTACAGGTTGCGGGCTGTTGGCTGCGAGTTTTGTGGTCTGCGCCGGTGGTTGGTTTTGTTCGCTATCAAGGGTTAGACGTGGCAAGCCTCCAACCACCCAGGCTGCCCATGCCTTCAGCGTTTTACCTACTTATTTGAACAGTTTGCTTTGCAGCCATGCAACTTGTACAATTTGGGCGTGTCACTCAAATACCGCAGGCCGTGGGTGGCGGCACAAAGCCTCACGCTATGCCCAACAGCAGGCAGGAGCCAATAGCCAAAGCAAAAGGCGCTGGGCCAAGTCTTCAGCGAAGCGCAACATTTGCATATATACACAGATATCGCTACATATATATATATTTTATATATATATATATATATATATATATATATATGTGTTAGTTTTGTGGTTGTCGCACCATAAAGCTGTTGAGTTTTACGTGTTGTCCTTTGCCCTCGACAACTTTATTGGCCCGCCCAGTCAAGTCCAACGACAGCAGCGATAGCAGCAGGCAGCTGTATCACAATATGGCTTATTATATTGGCCTCTGTTGTATGTTGTTAGCACGTTCGATTATTTGTTGTGTCTTAATTAGCGTTTGTTAAGATTTGTTGTTGATGTAATAAACTAATAAGGCACACACAGACACAGACAGAGAGAGAGATAGACAGCGAGAGAGAGAGAGAGAGAGTGAGTGAGACAGTGTAGCAATTCAAGCTGCTGACTAATTGCATTTCAATTGGCATTTGGTTGCGTATTAGCCAGGTCCAAGTATTCTCGGCCAACAAATCTAATTGGCCGTGCCTCAACGAACGTAGCTTAATAATAATAATTTTGTTGCCTGATTAGCAGCAGGTAGTAGCATTTTTTTTTTTTCTTTCCCAATACTCATTTGGTTTTCAGCTGTTGTCAGTTGGCCGCAGCAACAACAATGGCAAAAGTTTTTTTCTATTTCTATTTATTTTTTTCTCTGTTTGTTTGTAATTGGTCAAAGTTTTCCTTACACCTCAATTAGCACTCAATTTTCATTTACAACGTGCGCATGTTGATGTGTGAATTTGTGCTCAATATTTATAGCCATATTCGAATATTCAATATCAATTAGCCTGGCTGAATGCAAATCCAAATTATTTCTTAACAGCCAAATTGGTTACCAATGGGAATAAGCCAATTGTTATTCATATCTTCAGCAATTATTGTTAGTGGAAATATTTTTTTTTATTATGGTTTAGTTCTGTTGATGACAGCCAAAAAGATTTGTTTGTGAATTGCTAGAAGCTGATATAATTTTTTCTATATTTTTGGGAATTTATATGAAAAATACAGCTGCGGTCATAAAAATAATAGTGCGACAGAAAAATGTTTGACAGAAAAGCTTTGCGATAAACATTATATTTTATATTATATTTTATATTATATTTATATTTTGATAGCAATTGCTGTCTAACATTTCAGTGCCACTACTATTTCTATGATCAAAGCTGTACATGATAGAAGTATTGATTTGTCAAGCTACGCATATAGCTATATATATATATATATATATATATATATATATATATATATATATATATATATATATATATATATATATATATATATATATATATATATATATATATATAGTTTTTTCGGCTAAAGCAATACATTTTCTATATTCATAAAATCAAAACTTTTATTCATTCTTGAGAAATCGACTATGAACTACAATATATTTTATCTTCAGAACCTTTCAGAAACGTTGAGCCCAGCAGCTTTAAAATGGATGCAGCTCAATTCTTATCAAGCTGTTTTCTCCTTAAGGCCTACATGATTAAAAACTGAAAATCTACTAGATCTCAATATTTCTAATGCATATTTATGCATAAATATTAAATGCTGTCAACGGAACTGGAAGAAGCAACAGCAGCCTGGGCTTAGCTCTTGGGCACTTAAGGCTTGACCAACTCATGTTAGACCGCATTGAGTGGGCAGCCGGATATTAAAAACAACATATGTTGTGCTTAAAATAGTAATTAGTTAGTTAGAGTAACTAGTTTGTGCTGCAAGACTTTGTGACATGCTGTACGCAGCTTGACGAATCAAATTATTATAATGAATATGAATATGATAGATTCAAATATATATATTCATATGTTAAAGTTTAATATAGTCTACAAATATATTGTGAATGGTTCCGATATAGCTTATATAATTTATTAATAATATATTGTAAATTATTTATAATATTTTATATAATTTCAGATAATATTGTATATGTATAGTCTTATACAATTCTTATACTATATCAGAAATTATTGTAGAAAAAGGTGATAGTTCCAATATATCTTTTATAATTTTGATATTATTGTTTATTGTATACAATTCATATACTATATACAGCAAGATCCAGAATTATACAAGATATAGCGGAGCTATTCAATGTGTATACAATTCTGGATATTCTACGAAATTCTATATCTTTCTCTTCTTTTAACTCACCTCACTAAACCCCCTCAAATCTAAGCTATATAATGCCCTTTCTTTTAGAGCCACGCTCACTAAAACCACATCATACCCCTTTTTATACCTTAAATCTAGGGTATTTAGACTTGCTTAGCTGTGCACTAAGGAAGCCCTTTGATGTGCACAACCGGATATGCCTGCCATCCAATGAAGCTATCGGCGATTGCATTTTTTGCCTTGTCGCCTATAAAAAGAGGCCCAAATGGGCGTGGCACAAGCTAGCGTTGAGTGTTAACTTCCGTTTGTTAGCTTTGTTGGCTCGCGCTAGCTCGCATTAATTTTGCATCTAATTTCGTGTTTGATTTGCATTGATTAGGCCCTGTTCCTGTGTCGTGCTCTGCTCAGCTCTGCTCTGCTCTGCTCAGCTCTGCTCTGATCAGTGTGTTGAGTGATCATTGGCCAGTGATTAGCGGAAGGAAGGAAGCAAGGCCACCAACTTGGCACGGGTCAGACAGCAGAAGGTTGGCTGGCTGCTATTTAGCTGTACGCTGTTAGCTGTTCTCTGTTGGCTAGCATAATATCCCGTCGCATTTCACTGTTGATTGCTGCCAATTTGCATTGAATTAAATGCAGTTAAAATGTCAATTAACACGTGCTCATTGTTGGTCAACGATCGCTCTTTTGCCGCTTTCCAAACGGATCTCAGTCCGCAGCTTCCACTCCTCTTGCCCCTTTCTAATTATTTCTGTAATGCGCTCTAATGAACGCATTATGGTTCAATTGCAATTAATTTGCCTAGGCGATAGACCTCAGTGAAATTGCATACAGCGGTATCCATAACGGATCGTATCACCTGACGAGCGGATGATGAACCGCAAACAAACTGCAATCAAATGCCACAATCCGCATTAAATGCATATATGCATCGGAATTATACTTAATTTATATACTGATTCAGTTGACACTCGTTCAATAAAAACAATAACTGCACAAATCAGTTACGCTCTCAGTTTGAATGCTGAGTGACAGCTTTTCATTGAGCCATTCAATTAATGCAAATGCAAATTATAAATAAAATTTAATTGTTATATGAAAAAAAGAAGATTTTTATTGAACTATTGGAATGTGGACCATATCTATCGGCATCATTTATGTTGGTCCTAATGTTTCTCATGTTTGCCAACAAGTTTGATCACTTTGAATATTCAGTTAACTCTTCTTCCTCTCCAATTTGTGCCCAACTCTAATGGAGCAGAGAATCTGTATCGGCACAGCACACTAATGATGCTGCAGTTATCCTATATCCCAGATCTGGCCGCCTATGACTTTTTGTAGTGCCCGAAACTGAAGAGCACGATTAAGGGTCGACGCTACGCAACGATTGAGCAGCTAAAGAAGGCATTGAAAGAACAATATATATATATATATATATATATATATATATATATATATATATATTATTAATTTTTATTAATTATTAATATTTTTATCCAGTTATTAAACAATAGCGAATCTTCTGCTAGCACATTTCAAGTTACTTTTATATGAACCATTGAAATGTCGCACATTCTTGACTTGAAATTTAGATAACTTACTCAAATTTAACTCGCTATTTCAAAATATTATCTATGATTTGTAAACTTTTAAAGTTCTGCTACATTCGCGCCCATTCGACTGCCAAAGTTTACTGACTGAATAGACTTTATATTTAGAACAACCCAGTCATAAAAATATTTATTTCTATATATTTTCCGCTTTGTTTTAAAGGTTTACTTAAGTTATACTTAATTTTTTCTTCTTTTTTATATTAATTTCTGTTATTTCTTTACTTTATTTAATTTTGTATTTTTTTTTAACTAAATTTTATTTATATTAAATAAAAATCAAAGTTTTTGTGATGTACTCAAAAATCTCAGATATAGCGAAAACATCTTTTCACTTTTGAAAAAGTTAGCTTCAAGTATAGAAAGTGCATTCGTTATGGCCTTATCCGAGTTGGAGTTCAAGCTTATCTCGAGTCGGCCATTGGAATCTGCACAACAAATTAACTTTGTGCCTGGCTACGTTTTTTGTTTTTGTTTTCTTTTGTTTTTTTGTTTTACCTTTTCATATTCTGATTCATATAGTGCTGCAGCTCCGGCGAAATGGGCGGGATTGGCTGAAGATTTGCTGATGCAGATAAGAAAGCCGCATTGCGAGGTGCTGCGCCCTTTGGCTTTTTGCCCGAACAGCATTCCAGGAGAAACAACAACAACAGCAACAACAACAACAACAACTGTTGCCTGCCATGATGTGTTTTTTGGTTTTTCAATATCGTTAGCGCAAAAGCTACCATATTGAAGTTGGAGCGACTGAGTCTGGTCTGGACTTGGGGTCCGGGCTACACCTACCAGTCGAGAGAGCGACCTTATCGCGCCCATTAATCTGCCAGGCAGCGCGCCCCCCCCCCAAAAAAAAATAACGAAATGAAGCGCAGCGAAGAACCAGCCAAAAAGATGGTGGATATCCATGTAGAAACGGACTTCGACTTGGTCGTGGATGTCGATGTGGATGTGTCCAGGCTGCGGGCCAATATGGCGCGCATGTATTGCATGCATGTATATAAGGGCAATAAAACCCAAGGCGAGCTAATGAAAAGCAGCCCAAAAGCAGCGCAAACGCGGCTATCCGGGGTTGTGGCGAGGTTATGTAAAGCGGCCCAGTCCGCATGTTAAATATTATGACCAGACCGCAAAAAAAAAAGAAGGTAAAAAAAAGAAATACAGCAAAAAGGTAAAACTTGGTTGCTACACTTTTGCTTTAGACTCAAGCAACAGCAGAATAATAAAAAAAAAAGAAAAAAGAAAAAACAAAAACGAATTCATATTTTTTTTATGATCTTAAGTCATGCAAAAAGCGAAACGAATCAGAACGCGGCGCGCTTTGGACGTGGTCGCGAATGACGGCGGCCATGACGCTAACGCTGACAGCTTGGCTAGCGACACGCCCCGCACCGCGCCGCACCCTACTGCTCCACAACGCACAGTGGGGCTAAGCCAAAGCAAGCTGTGACAGAAATATACAAAACTGAAATTTCGTTTTTAAAAAAAATAATATTAATATATATTATATTAATAATAATAATAAAAGCTTTTATTGATTATTAATGGATCTCTCTGTCTATCTCTCTCACTTTCTCTAATATCTTATATAACTACAAATCAAGAGTTCAGCATTTATAGTTTTTGTAAGTGATAAAAAGTCAAAATGCACCACTGTGCGCCCACTCGAATGGCCCCCTTCCCCACCCATGCACTTCTGCCACAGCTCCAGTAGCCACGTTTTGGGTCTTGATTTTGTGCTCCTTTTTCTTGTGCAAGATAAGAACGTTTTTTTTTCATTATTTTTATTTGGGTATTCATATTCGTATTCGTGATGGCGTATGTCATAAAACTTGTATATACATACGTACGTATATGCAGAGCAAACTGAATATATAGTTGTATATATGTATGTATGTATAATATTATATATGCTTACACTTGCACACAAAAGTATTCGCACAGTTGGTAAAAATAGTTTTGGGGCGCGTTTCACATTTTATAGATTTTTTGCATGCGCCATGCGGAAATGTCTGACAGACACGTAATGCGACTGGCGACTGCCATTGCCCAGTGAATTTTTCTATTCGTTATTCGTTATTCGTTTTTAGCCATTTTGAATATTCGAATTGAATATATTTTGCCACACCACAGTTGCAATTGCTGCAGGAATTTTATAATGAACATCCAGCGAGCCTGGCATTTGCTGCCGCTAAAGTGCAGTCAAGACATAATTGTTATTTTTTGAAAAAAAAAAAAAAAATGAGAAAAAGAAAATCGAAACTACTGAGCCCGCAACTAATGCCTAACAGCAGCTACCCCAGAATAGAATCCACAAAAAAATAAAGCATTAAATAGAAGCGAAGAGAAGCGCAGAGAATGGCAACAGCAGAAAACCGTATCTTATAACTGCGGCAAGCCGCAGATTAAATGCCCTTACAGACACATCGCAGCTGTTTGTTTAGCTCATCCTCTAATCCTCTCTTCAAGCGTTACAAATTTCATGACGAGATTATAAGAGTTTCTGTTCGTATATATATATATATATACATATATACATATATAAATAAGCACTTACATTTCTAGCAGCAGCTTTATCGCTCTCTCGCTCTCTTTGTATGTTACTTATGTGCAAATGCCGCCAATTTCTGAGTGATGAAAAAGCTCTGCAACAACAATTACATGAGGCGCACTTTGCCATTACTTAAATCTGCATTTAAGGTCAAACAACAATTGAAAGAATGACTATTGACTATTTACACACACACAAATCACTTATTCATTTCAACTAAAACAATAACATTTATTAAATTTTGTTATTTATCCATTCCAGACACTTGCCATAGAAAGCCAAGCACACACGATCAGCAGGACAAACGCGCACAGACTGAACTGTCTCATTAGGTTTGCAACTTTTGCTATTTTCGGCTAGAGAACTTTTTAAAAGCTGCTCTGCTGACACTATGCGCTGAGTGCACAACTAAGTTAACGGGATCGCAAGCCCTACGAGCAATGGTATGGTATTTGTATGCCTCTCCCGCTTTAACACTCTACTGTTGCTGCAGCCTGCAGCTCAAGTAGATAGATGTGTTAGTAATATATTTTCTTATACAGTCAGCGCAATGCTCGCCACTGGCAGCACTTATTCTACTTAATTTTTATAAGAGTTGTTTTATAATATTAAATTCTGTTATAAATATGGCTTGACAATTTTATAATGCCCTTAGCAAAGTGTATACAAAACGTTTGAAAAACAAAGTGACGAGAAAGGTCGTAACATCCACATGAGGAACAATCATTGCACAATGCCATGGCATGGGCAACGCTCGCTGGGAGGGAGAGAGGGAGAGAGAAAGAGAGAGAGTAGTTGGGCTCGCGGGCAAGTAATCGTTTGAGACTTTTTGCTCTGCAACAATGGCCGCCCTATGAGAGCAGTGTGGGGGAAGAGCGAAACCGTTCTGCAGGTATGCAAAGTACATTTCAGCACGTCCCACTTGGTCATGCAAACAAACACACTCACACGCACCCGCACCCAAACATACACACACACACACACTGTGGCATGCCTAATGTTATATGAGAATTTTGCACAGTGTCTGCAATTAGAAAATATTGTCATCAAATATTAAAAGACTTAAATAACTGGCTCGTCCTACGTTCACAATTGATGCCTGTCATATAAGAATGTTGTCTATGTATGTATGTATGTATGTATGTATGTAGATAAATGCATCGATAGCATATCAAAGTGGTTGTAATTTATGGCTGTGTACACAGATATTAATTAGTTGGAGGAGTTGCATTGTATAATTAAGAATTTTCATAAGAATTTTACTATTGCTGGCACTAACATATTTATTAATTGCTTTAGAGATTATTATAAGAGTTTTATAATTCAGTCTTGAGGATATTTTTCTAGTAAATAATAATAAATAATATATGTAAAGAAAATAGTTGCAAAGGAATCTGTCTGGAGCTTCTACTATTTTATAGTTTAATATTTTATATTTACTAAAATATTTATATATAACTATTCTTAGAGTTCAAATTTTGCTGTATACTTATATTTTATATTTAGTATATTTACTATTTATTAAAATTTTTCTATATAATTATATTTTATTTTGAGTTTATAATGTTTTATATATTAATATTTTATATTTACTAACTGTCTAATAGAGTTTTTCTATATATTTAATAACTATTTTTTAATTTATTATAAATAAAATTCTTTCACACATTGAACCACTGTTTAGCATAGCTAAAGATGAAGATGACAAAAAAAAAAAACAAAGAAGGGAACAAGCTAAAGAAGCAAAAGAAATGCAAATCCACAGAAGCTTTCACAACCTGACTGTGTGAGACTTTCGAAGTGCAAAGCAATGAAGAAGAAGAAGAAAAAGAAGCTGAAGAAGAAGAAAAGGAAATAGTAGAACAAAAAAAACACGCCCAATGGCAGCCCTGCAGATGCGAACCCTTTTCTTTCTTTTTATAGGTATAGTGGAAAGGGTATAGAGGCAAGCGCAATACTCATACGCCCCGTTTTAGTTGGCTGCAGCGACAGCTAAACGACACTCAGTCAGGTAGAGCCAAGTGTGTGTGTGTGTGTGTGTGTGAGTGCACATGCTATGTAAATATATGTATATGTATGTGTGTATGTGTGTGTATGTATGTAAATGATGTATGCATGCAGCCTCAAAACCGCTTCAACTGTGCCAAACCAAAAACACAAAAAAAAAAAACATTGTAAACTCCAATAGCAGGGGAGTGTGCTGTGTGTGTGCGTGTGTGTGTGCGTGTGTGTGAGTGTGTATGGCTGTGTGTGGCTGTGTGTTTGTTGTGGGGGCTTTTCGTCGCTTGGCATATTCGTGCGCAATTTCGCGTTTGACGAAACATATAATCTTCGCACATTTCTATGGAAATGAATGGATTGGTGAATGCTTTGCTTGATGCATTGATGGATGGTCGTACGTAAGACTGGATTGATGGATATATGTATGTATATATATGTGCACATATTTATATATATATATGTATATGTATATACCATATCTGGCTGTATGCAATGTGATTCGTATTGCTATTGCGATTGCTTTTACTATTTGCAGTGATTGCTGTTGCACTGGCTGCAGCAGCCTTTGCTCCTGTTGCTGTTGCTGTTGCTGTTGCTGTTGTTGCAGCCACATGCAAATTGGTTTGGCGGACGTATTCGACATGGCCTCCATGTCAGCCACACCCCACAAATTCCCAATCGCCTGCTTCTGCTTCTTGACTAGTTGCTCTTGTTGTTTATTTTTTTTACCTGAGTTGTCGTTGGGTTTTTGTCGTTGGTTTTTTGTTTTGTTGCTGCATCGTGTTCTACTTACAAACGCACAACCGACTCTCCAGCGACTCTCTCGGCTGGCTATGCAAATATGCAATTAGCTGGTCAGCTTTTTGCCATGGAGCGTCATGTTTGTTGCCATCTAACATGACATTCCAGCTGAGTGGCTCGGCGCCATCAATACGCTACATTTTCCATTGCAACAACATCGCAAACTTCAATCAAGTTGTTTTTTTTTTTTTGTTTTTGGCTTTTTTGTTTGTCATCCGAGCGCAGCAACTTGACAGGGCCAACAATTACGATTAGATCAGATATTGACAAATAAGAAAGTAATACTCTCTGTTAGAGTGTCCGTAATAATTGTGGCAAGATGTGTGCTTATATAGAGCCATCAATTATCATAGTAGATCATCTACCAGCTGTCTCAGGTTTCACTGAACGTTTAGCTAAATCGCCGCTTCAATCTTAAGTATCAACTGTGAAACGTTCAATTAGCAATTGTTCTGCATAATTTACTTATGTTCGGCTTAGGCTGCGCTGCGTATACGCAATTTGCGCTTGACTCTTGAAGAGCTGCCATTTGCATTAGCTATGCAAACAGCGAGGCATTTAAAAAAAAAAAAAAAAAAACAAGAGAAATAATACAACTTCGAATGCTTACAAAACGTTCAACCGCAATGCGTACGAATCGAGGAGAAGATGTGGAAAGTAAAGAGGTAGTAGTGGCAGTGGTAGTAGTATTCGTAGTGGTAGAAGAAGAAGCAGACGAGAAATACAAATTTACAGCGGCATTCCAATGCAGGCGCTGAGCTTCTCCGCGCATTTGGCATACCCTGTAAACAGGTGGGTGAGTAAAGGTATGCAAGACGTGGAGTGGGCGTCAGTGAGTGTGATGGATGATATGTATGTTGTATATGATATCTACTTGTTACATGTTATATGTTATAATCGTTATGTGTCATATATTTTATATATTATATATGTATATCGTATATATGAAAGTTATATGTGTTGTATATGTTATATGTGTTATGTGTGTTATATATGTTATATATGTTGCATATGTTGCATATGTTGCTTATGTTATATATGTTGTATATGTTGCATATGTTTTATATGTTATAGATGCTATATGATATACATGTTGTATATGTTATGTATGTTATATATGTTGTACATGTTGTATTTGCATTTGAAGCATATGTTATATATGTTTTATGTGTTACATATGTTATATATACCTATGTATACATATGTTGTCAATCGGAACTATCAGACATTTAGTGGATGTTCAAGCTTATATAAGCTGGAGATCAATCTATCATTTTAGAATCGATAAATATCGATAAGTTACGCTGGATTTGCAGTTTACAAAAAGTCAGAAGATATTGGTGGAGTGATCATGCATATAAACTGTAGTAGTAGATT
Organism: Drosophila anceps; assembly: GCA_035045945.1. Lineage (NCBI taxonomy): Eukaryota > Metazoa > Arthropoda > Insecta > Diptera > Drosophilidae > Drosophila > Drosophila anceps. Next base: position 4,753,580 of record JAWNON010000127.1, read on the forward strand.
ATATAGATATCTATATGTCTTATATCTCAATAGATATATACCTTCCATCAATCAAATGATCTCTGCAGCCTACACACTTGTCTATGTATATAAACATACATGTACATATACTTAACAGGTCATCTAACTAGTCAGGCAAACTCTGCTCTTACACTCTAACTTACTTCTCTTATGTTTTTTTTTGCCGTACTTCATATCCGTATACTTATAGCTACACCTATACTTACGCATACAGCTGTACACGTACTTATGGTAGGCAGGGTCTCTGCTATAGACGCCGCCATGTTGCTGCTGTTGCATGTTGCGTGTACGTGCGGTACGCGTGCATAAAGCCAGACATACACAAATACATGCATATACATATATACATATATCTATATATATATATATATCTATATATATATCGAGGCAGGTATATGCAGCAACAACAGCAACAGCAGCAACGCATTATGGCCGACGCTTGTGGCTTATATGGCATGACGTTGTCGTCGTCGTCATTGTTGTTATTGTTGTTGTTGTTGTTGTTGTTGCCGTTGTTGTGGTGGTTTGTGGCAGCTGTTGTTGGTGTTGTTTTGCGTGCTAGCAAAAGGCGAACCACCCAAGCCAAAAGCCCAAAATGCGCACAACGCATCGGAGGAGCGAGAGCTGGCCAAACCGCATACAACTTATTTTTACTACTCGACGGGGCAAAAAAGAAAAAAACACACAAAGAGCCGCAGCTGAAGAAGAAGCAGAAGAAGCACTCAGAGTGGGGCGAATACAAAAACAAAAAAAAAATAGCATTCATTGCAAGCAGCTAAGGAACTTGGCCAACAACCACTCGACAGTGAGGCAAAAGAGTCTTGGCAAAAGTCTTTTTGGTCTTTGCGGTAATACAAACTATGCAAGCGGGTGTGTGCGTGTGTGTGTGGCATGCAAAATAGGCATGCTGCAAAAGCCTACGCAGCTATATATATAAGTATATATATAAAAATAATATATATATATATATATATATATATATATATATATATAGCTGCTTTGAGCATCATTAAAAATGGCGTCCGAGTCGGAGCTCTCAAGTTCTCATCGTTGTTTTCTTTGGCAGCTTTTCCAAAATGCGATTTGCCATGAAATTTTCAATTAATTCTGAAATTCAATTTTCATGCAACGCGCAAATGATTTATGAAGTGAATGAAAATGTGAAAAAAAAAAATGAAAATAAAAATAAAACACAAACTGCGCCGCTGCGCGCGTTGAAAGTGTGATGAGAAATTTCATAATGACTTCTTAGCTCTCTAAACGGGCCGCCGCTCGAGCCGGCTATGCTACTCTATATATATATATATATATATATATATATATATATATATATATATATATATATATATATATATATATATATATATATATATATATATATATATATATATATATATATATATATATATATATATATATATATATATATATATATATATATATATGTATGTATAAACACATCTGTATATATATATAATAATAAGTGCAATTAGGCCATTGATGGTCACAGCCGAGGCGGATGTGAAGGTGAGCAGCGACGATAGCGACGACAGCCACTGCAACTCTTGTCTCGTTAGCTTGTGCAGCTGGAGTTTGGAGCGTCTAACATGGCAGTCGCCATGTTTAATCAAATACGTGACTTGATTTCAATTTGGGGGGCTGCCCCACAGCCAGTGGCCAGTGACTCCCTGCTCAACTGGCAGCCAGCTCCAAATGCTCTAGCTGTCTTTTGGGCAACCCAAAGGACGAACGTAGCCAATGTGCCCACAAATGCGCATCTGCAAATGTCTTCAAGCTATTCAGTTTGGCGGGCTATGCATAGATGATATACATGTTCATATATCTATAGTCAAAGTAGCTTTAATTTATATTTATATGGCAAATGCATAAAAGAACTTTGCATATCATAACTATAACTAATAGCTGAGGCATATATTACTATGATAAACTAAGGCAGTCGCAAGTCAAAGAAGACTTTGAATCATTTTCCTAATTTCAATGCAGCTGTTAACTTTATTAAGGCAATGCAAGAAGGTCGCTTCTTAAGTAAGAAAAGTTTGCTTCTTCAATATAATAACTCTAAGGATTATTATTATAATAAAAACACTCAAATAGCCTTTGCCTCTGACAATACCTTCAACAATTTAATTGAACAACAGCTGTTATCTTTAAAATGTATATAGCGCTCTCAGCTGAGCGCACCCTTCGCATTTTTCTGTTAATGTTGTATATTTTCTATATCGTACAAGTGATAGTGCTACAATTTCATTTCTATTGGTCTCTGTTTTCTTCTTCTTGGCACTGAGCCATAACTATTGAGTGTGCAAGAGATATGGCGTTGACTGAAGCCCAACTTTAAGGCCCTACAGCGCAATCTCTTCTAAACTAGATTCTAGCTGTAGCTCTAGCTGGATATAAGTTAATACAATAAACTTGTTTAGAAATAGAATTAATTTATAATTAAATTGCAATCAATCAAGGCAATCAGTTATGCAAAACTTAATGCTGCGATTCATTAATCAAACTGTTGCCTATAAAAGTCACAAAAATGGGTAAAAATTGAGCTCTTATTACTAAAGTTTGAGCCAACATCTAAACTAACACCTTCGACATATTATGGTATATATTTCATATTTTGTAATTTTAATAAGTCTATAGACGTTTATCTTATAAGTTAATATAAGTTCTATCAAACGGCAGCTAGCTATTTTGCAATCATTATAAATATATTTGAATCTCATTTAAAACTCTCTGAAATTAACACAAAATACAAATTAATTATTTTCTAATTTATATACAAAAAACCCTTTATCAAGTCTCGCACAGCTCTTCCATATTAATAATTAACTGCACTGATATGCTAAAACTCTTCATTCAACCGAAGAAGAAAGAGCCGTGCACAGGATTCGTGTTCAAAGATCTTCGCTCAACTTGCTCCGCGCATTTCAGCAAGTCAATCAGAAGTCAATCACTTTGTTTCGGCCAGCATAATGTATAAAATTGTTCTTGTTGTTGTGGTGTCTGCTGAAAGTAATAATAATAATAATAGGAATAATAATAATATACTACACACAGCAACAACAACAACAACAAGCACAAGCGCAACATAATTGCAAATTGGCCCAAAATGAATGTCGAAAGGCCGAAGCAGCCGAACATGATAATTTAATGGGCGAACGGGACACACACACACACATACACACAGACAGACGCACACACACACACACACACAGCTGTCTATATATAGTAGAAACATAACAACAATCAAAAAAGATTATAGACCAGGAGAAAAAGTTAGTCTGGTGACCTTGAAAGTGAAATTTGCCAGTGCGAAAAAGAAAGATGATAAATAAATGAGAAGGCAGGATGAAAGGTAATTTGTGCTTGACACACCGAACTTTAGATACACTAGCAAAGAGTGTTTCAAGTGGTAGTTGTAATAGACTAAAAAGTACTTGTAGAAAACTTTAGGGTAGTAAGTGTAAAGTGTCTTGAATGAAATGAATGAATGAAGTCATTGATGTTTTTTCTATAATTAATTTGTTTCAGAATTTATAGATAACATGAAAAATTCTGTTTTTTTTTTATATATATAAACATGTGATACATAAAATGAGCAAATAAGGATTTTAGTTTTATTTTCTTCAGCTTTGATATTTTTATAAAATATTTTAAGTACCTTTGTCACATCTGCATTCTGTAACTTTTCTTGTTCATCTTTCATACTTTACTTGGGTATAGAAATGGGAAGTTTATGATGTCAAGCCTTTGCGTACGACTATATTTTCATCTTTAGTTTCAGCAAAAGGCTTAGGTCGAAGCAGAGTTTCCGATCACTCAATGCAGAATTCATGATTATATATATAAAGTTGTCAAATTTTTTATATATATTTCAAGTTGTCAAAACATTAGGACACACTAAATATATATTCTGTAATTTAATGTGAATATTATTTAATATTGAATATTTTAAATTAAATTTAAATTAGGTTTTATATATATTTTTATAGTAATTGATACTTTATTCATTCATTAAATAAATTTTTGTCTTTATATTTGGACAATTTTAGAGTTCAGATTTTATTTTGTCTCTACTGCTATGAAAATTTAATTTTTATGACATTTACTGGAATCAGAAAAAATAAAACTCAATAAAAAAAATCATATTTTTTATTATTTTTATATAATCTCTGCAATCGCTGAGAAGGAACTTACAGCTAGTTAATAAATATATATTCATAACTCAAAGCAATCAAATATATATAGTAAATTGATTAAGTATATACACATGTAGGTAACCTTTTGCCTGCCTCAACAACAGAGCACAGAGCATACACTGCATGAAGTTCATTTGAGCTGGTGTCAAATGTTGATATTGTGGAAATTAACTTAACTGATCTATTGCGGCTAATATTATGACTCGGACACTGTAATTGCGCAGTGCGTAATTGACTGCTCAAAACTAATTGACATATATATGTACATATATTTCGTTCTATGTATGATGTATGTACACATACATATGCACACACATATATATATATATATATCTGCGCTGCAGAGAGAACAATGCCAAATGGAACAGTCTTTGGGCGCAGGGGTTGCAAAACTAAACGTCTAGAATTTCAAACTCAATTTATATATATAAAAAGTGTATATATATATATATTTGTATGTATGCATGTATGTATGTATGTATGTATGTGCGTGGCTACACCTTCTGCACACGTATCTGAAGCGCAGATTTTGCCAGTTGCCGTTGCCGTCGCCGTTGCCGTCGCCGTCGCTGTCGTCGCATTTTTTTATGCAATTGTATTTTGGAGAGCGCTCGCATGGGCGTTAACCAAATACATTTTGCTGTATGCTGCTTTCTTCTTTATTTTTATTTCAGTTTGTTTTTTATATTTCATTTTTCGTTTTTGTTGCCCTGATTTCCGGCGCGTTTTGGATTACACAATGAGCCGGTAGCGAGCCAGTGCGAAAGGTGTGTGTGTGTGTGTGTGTGAGTATGTCTGTGTGTGTGTGTGTGTGTGTGTGGCATTCAAAAATTCGAGCCCGTTGCTGAGCGAGTGGCAAGTTCCGCCCTACGCCGTGGTGCACAATTCCTGTCCTTCTGCTGCTTGACGTCTTAAGAATCCAATCCAATTTGAATTGCAGCCGCAGCAACAGCAGAAACAGCAGCAGCATCAGCAGCGGCAGCAGCAGCCACCGAATGAGCTGGCCCCGGAAGCGCTTTAAACAATGGCATGAAAGCAACTGCAACTGGCCTAACTGTAAGCAGCAACTTGCCCCTTGCTGCCACATTTGTTGCAACGTGGTGGCAACGGGTCCATTCGAGTGGCAGTTGTTCTAAAGGGTACGCTGCAGACCTTGCCCCTTTTAGCTATACCCTGTAACATGGCAAGGGCAGCGTGTAATAAATATTTGATTCACTCTTTTGTTGCCAATGCTGGTATCAATCATAATCATTGTGATGATGATTGAGATGATGATGAGCGAGTTCTTTGCATATATCATTTTAGATATCTCACTAACTATTTGCTAAATATCCTGCAAAGAAGTCTAAGTCTTGCATCAATTTTTATGATATTAATATTAGGGGTTTGTCTTTTAGGTCTATAAAGCCTGCAGCATAGATCTCACAGACTAAGTGAAAAAGATGAAAAAGATGTTAAAGATGAGACCAGATCTGTTCTAACAACTTTGATTTCAGTCGTCAGTTAAGAAAGATAGAAAAAAACTTGGACAGAATATGTAGATCATGATTCCACTCGGAATATGAACAGATCCATCTTTATCGACACATTTCCTTATTCCTGTCTAGGCTAAGCGTGAAATAGATTTGTCTGATCCATTTGGTATAAGATGAGCTCTCTGCAAGGGTTCTACTTTCAGTCGTCAATTGAAGTACTGGACTAACTGTGGCTAGAGGATCAAAGTAAATCAAACTAAGACCAAATTCAATTCTTAACGATTCTATATAGGTTCCTGCTTGAAATCACATCATATTTTGTCATAGTTTGTTAGAGTTAGGAATAGAAAAAAAGAAATTCTTTTACATTCACAGCCAAAAACAAATTCTTATAAATTCTGCCTGATTCTCTATAATAAATTCAAATCTTCCTGAAATAGGAATATAATATAATTCTATTGTGAAACACTGCTGCTCGAGGAGCGTACAAAATGCGATTTCGGCTGGCCAAAGCAAAAACAACTTTAAGTTTTAATCAGCCAAGCTAAAGGCAAAGGCGTGAAGTAACTTGAGCTGCAGAGAGAGAATTTCAACAAAGCAAAATGTTTCTATGTGTGTGTGTGTGTGTGTTGTCATTGTGAGACATGCGTATCAAATTGATTGAGATGCCTTAAAGCTGCTGAAATGAAAAATAGTTAAAGGCCACAAGCTGATTCAACGGCAAAGTTCAAACCGAAATTAATCAAAACTAAACCAAATCGAAAACAAAAGCAAAACAAATCGCCAATTCACACAGACACACAGACACACACACACACACAGGCACACACACAGAGTCCGAGTGAATGTATCTATCATCAGTGCAAACGAATCAATGAATATACGAATAGGGCAACGGGGTCCATTGAACAATGAAAGTGGCAATTAACCAGAAGCCGAGCATTAAATTACAAAATGCGATCAACGGAGCAACGGAGCAACAGAGCCACAGAGCAACAGGTTGCTCGGCCCGGTCAGCGATCAACATCAATAGATTGTGTTAATAATAAACAAGACCATATTGAGCTGTTGCTGCCTGACTAGCTGATGCCCTGTAGTCCGTTTCGAATAAATGACAATTGCTCTGAAGACTTGATTTCTTCTAAACATAATTAGTTATATCAAATGGCTGGCTTCTATATAAATATATGTAGTGCAGTTGAGTTTTTACAGGGTATATTTTAATTATAATACAAAAACTGATATTTCAAACGATACTTTATCTATTGCCATATGAGAAAGTCGATAAAGCTAAATATATAGTTTAAACGATAATACTAGATAATTTTAGTGCAATTATATGCATACAGTTGTGTTCATAAAAATAGTAGTGCGACTGAAACGTTCGACAGCAAAATTTTGTAAACAATTTGAAATGAGTATGAAAATTTACTTATACTACTATTTTTGTGATCACTGCTGTACTTAAAGGGTATATACATATACAACAGAGTTATAGACCTTCGCAGAGGCTAAGAAATGGAACTATGTTGACATGACACCATATACTCATCAAGAATTTATATAAACATATAGCTATATATGAATATGTATGTCTTTTCCATATATATAGCCTGTTTATATAGTTAGACTCAGCTGTAGCTACCGATGCACCTTGTGCTGATTGATGTAATTCTGTGAATGGAAGACTTTCTTCACCATTTCCATTCATCGAACAGGGTATTCAAAACAACAAATCTGAACAAAAATGCACAGATGGGATCAGCAGCAGCCGCAGCAGCAGCAGCAGCATCAATAGCAGAGACGACAACATCATCAGAGATCAATCGGTTGTTGGCAGGGCCAGGGGCGGCGATAGCCGGATCTTGTAGGGGCAGGCAGAGGTATGCAGCGCCCAGTGGGTTTTCCATTAATCGATTTCTTGAGCTACTCTATTCCAGCTATGTGGCCGCAATTAGAGCGTAAACAGCGCTGGCTACATCTCTCTCTCTCTCTGTCTCTCTTTATCTTACTGTGTAAGTGTTCCTGTCTCTATCGCGCCATGGGAGACTGCAGCTTGATCGAAGCCGAGAAGTGCATTAGGCTGTTGCACGCCTGTAAAACAGGCTGCCCGCTGTGCAGTCTCACAGCCCCTAGCCCAGCCCCTGCCCCTTTCCTGTTGCACTCTCGAAACTATATTGATTGAAAATTGATCTACTTACAAAAAAAAAAAAGAAGGAGAATGAAAAACATAATGGAAAGAAGTGCGACAATGATAATCCGCAAATAAATGCACATGGCTCGAACAATGCCAAGGATAAATAGCACCGAAATTTCAGTTCGAGTGCTGTGGGCGTGACTTGCTGCATTCTAATCCAAATGCATTACACGCACACACGCACACATACACGCACACAAAGCGCACACCGCATGATGCATTTGTAATATCGCAAAGTATTTAGTGTTATGGCGCAGCAGGAGGCGACACGCTGTTCACTTCAATTTTGATTGTGAGCTGCGAGCTGCGATTATGATGAATAAACATATACATGAATATATATAAATATTTATATACAGCAGTGATCAAAAAAATAATAGTGCAACTAAAATGATTATTTTATTATTGAAATCACTTCCAAAATATTATATTGATCATACAATTTTGCTATGCAGCATTTCAGTTGCACTACTATTTTAATGACCACAACTGTATATACTCGTATATACATAACATATAACTGTATATTTGTTTACGCACCTTTCTGTTAGTTATTTTTAATCATATCACGTAGCTGCATGCTTTGTGTCTGCTTCTTTGATAACTGTTTTATTTTTTTCAATTTTTTGCTGGCCAATAAATAAAGTTTTTGGCCACAAACATGGCAAACGTTGTTTCCGGTTCCGCCATTAATATTAACTCACAGGCAGCTCTTCATGTGTGTGCGTGTGTGTGTGTGTGTGTCTCATTACCATTTGTATGCAAACTTTTGCGGTATTCGTGTATGTGTGCATGTGTGTGTGTTGATTGTGATATCAAATTGGTTTTGCGGATATTGTCATTGATAGGCAATGCGGTAAAGCGCAAACAGTTTGACCAAAAGAATGACCCTATAAAATGTCAAAGGATAAATTTGACGTCAAATACCCAAATTAACCTTCTTTTCTAATTGCTTTAATCGAGGCATTCATTATAAGTAAGTAAATAAGTGTGTATATGTAATTAATACATACCATGTATGTACATCAGCTTTTCTGTTCTCTTCTATAGACTCAATTGGTCATGTTACTTTCTTTCACTCTAACTCTCTCTCTCTCTCTCTGCGAATACAGCTAATTTGTGCTGAGTGAAAAAGCTCTGCAACAAGAAATAACCAATGCGCACTTCACTTATACTTAAACATACAAGTTTATTCAAGGGCGCAGAACAAACACAAAGAGAGGAACACTTCCCAAACACTCACAACACTTATTAATTGCATTTAACAAATTATAATCAATTTAACATTTATTTTTTAACCATTTGAGAAACACGCGCAGAGGACACCATTGATTAGCAAGACAGACGCGCACAGACTAAATTGCTTAATTAGGTTAGTAACTACGCTTTCTAACACCATTCAGCAATATACAATAGCGGAAATATCCAAGTAGCCCGTAACGCTTTCGATCCCGTTATCTGAGTTCTTTATTCAGCTCATGGTGTAAGTGCAGGAGCTTTCTAAGATTAGCATAGTTGCGAACCTAAGGAGGCGACTTAGTCAGTGCGCGTCTGTCCTGTTGATCCGTTCGCATGCTACTGCGTGTGTCGCGGCGAGTGTTAATTTTTGTTGAGTGAAATAATAAAGTAAAGTGCTATAAATTGTGTTTAATGCAATTAATAATTAATAATAAGTGTGTTAAAAAAGTGTCGTTCAACAGTTTTAAAGTCGTTAATCGCCTTAAAATACGTGTTTGAAAATCAGTGAAGTGTGCGTTAGCAAATTGTTGCTGCAGAGCTTTTTCAGCAAACGCAAATTGGCGGCAAATATATTCAGAGAGAGAGAGAGAGAGAGAGCAGGAGAGGGGAGGGAGAGTGGAAGTGTGAGCGCGTTAGGAAGTTGACCATAGAAAACGTAAGCCTGCTTCTTATACACATAGCTAATTATTTAATTATAAGAGCTCTTATACAGCTCCTTTTCTTGGCGTTGTCGTTTTTTTTCACATGCAATTTATTAACTTATATAAACTCTTATACTGTTCGATGGTTTTTCGTTGGATTTGAATGCATTCGTTGAGTGTATTATTATTTTGATCTGTAATTTCTAATGCATAGAAAATGATTGAAGTTTTTTATATTGTGATTATATTATTATATTATTTTATATATGTTCTTCATATATCTTAGTTAAGTTTAACACAAAGTTCTTTATGGCAATTGAATTTATATTTATATTATATTATATTCTTACTTAATTTCTAGGTTCTATGTGTGAATACCACTAGACTATGAACAGCCTGCTTATTGACCTCATCTATAAATATGATTAATGCACGTTTCCTTATAGAGAACATTTAAGGCCCCTAATTGAGTAACATTCCATGACGAGTGGCCAAGCAACATTCTAATAATTGACTTACTGTCTGCCTGACTGGGTGGGTTGGTTGGCTGAGTGGTTGGTTAGGTGGGGTGAATTGCTTGGTGGAGCATGGGTCGTGTTGCACCCTTAGCTCGCACGCTGATTTGTCAAACCATTGTGCGGCGACCTGAAGTTCAACTTGTTTGCATGAGCCACATCTTGATTAGCCCAAACACTTTCAGGGCATAAAGACAACTCGTTGTTGTTGTTGTTGTTGTTGTTGTTATTCGTGTTGCTGTTGTTGTTGGCCCGCTAATCGAATTGTTTCAGCGCCGTCCGCAAATCGAGTCAATTTAATTGACCTCCAGAGGTCAAGTCATTAATGTTTGCCGTTCTTGTTGTTGCTGTCGCTGCAGCAATTCAATCGGCGAGACAGACAAAGACAGTTAGGGATACAACAGCATAAAGGGGCACACACAACGCACACTCAGTTGTCGCATCTTTTGAGAGCAGTTGCTGTGGGAGCAGTCGTCGAGCGCCTTAGTTTTTAATGGATTTAATTGAATTTGGCTTGTTTGTTGTTGCGTTTATTTGTCTTAATTGTCTGCGAAATAATCATAAATCAGTTTTGTGTCGCGACGACAATTTCCAACTGTGTGTGCGTGTGTGTGTGCGCGCGTGCGTGTGTGCGTGTGTATTGCGGGTGTAGCAGCACTTGGCTCTATCAATTTATGACATATCTCTCAAATGTACTCGGGCACTATTTTAAACTGGCATCTATCCAAGCATCCATTCATCCATTCAGACATCCATCCAATCGAAACCAACAAACCAAAAACATTCGGCCGCATGATGCGGCATTTTTTGTTCTTCTTCGCACTCGTTTGAGCATCGAAAAAGGGGGTGTATTAGCTTGGCTATATGAGTTGCCTGTATTGGAATGCTGTGCAGGTTGCTTGTGTTAGTTAGAAACCCTTACTTATTTCAATGTTAGGCTACATGCAGCTGTGTTCATGAAAATAGTAGTTCAGTCTCACTACTATTTTTATAGTAGTTCAGTCTCACTACTATTTTCATGAACTGTAGTTCAGTCTCACTACTATTTTCATGAACAGTAGCTTACTTTCACTACTATTTTCATGAACAGTAGTTCAGTCTCACTACTATTTTCATGAACTGTAGTTCAGCCTCACTACTATTTTCATGAACAGTAGCTTACTCTCACTATTATTTTCATGAACAGTAGCTTACTCTCACTACTATTTTCATGAACAGTAGCTTACTCTTACTACTATTTTCATGAACAGTAGTTCAGTCTCACTACTATTTTTATGAACACACTAAATATATTGTATCTATAACGGTACACGAGCTATTTGAATAAATATAAATGTGAGTCGTGAGCGAGTATTACACAGTCAGTCACATTATCAGCTGGCACAAGTTTTTTTTTTGTTTTTTTACTTGTTTTATTGTTTTCTCTGATCTCCGTTTGCCTGGGAACCGGGCTTCACTTGCTTCACTTGACCGCTTCGCATTGTGCTGCATCGCATTGTTTTGCCTGTCAAGCAAACGCGACGCGACGCGACGCGGCCTTTGTCTAAGGCACCCACACCACAGCAGCGAGCTTTTGCGAGCTCTTTGCTTTAGATTTAGTTAATTTAACATTTAGCATATACTTATATAGTGTGTGCAGTCAGATATATGTGTAGATATATTTATGGGAAGACATGTGGTTCTGGCTCTATCTCTCTCTCGCTCTCTCGGTGATCGGCTGCCGGTTCATATCAAAGGCTCGACCATTCGGTTGGCTGTTCGTGTTGACAACTAAATAACACGTTAATGTGTTTATTGCGTATGCTACAGTGTCCCCAGAGTCTTGTGCTGTCCTGTGTGTGTGTGTGTGTTGCGTTGTGTTGTGAACAACTTGACCATTGCATAAGTAACAACAGCGCGAAGAAGAAGAAGCAGCAGCAGCAACAGCAGCAGCAGCAGAAGAGCTTGTATTAGGTGTCTCCTGCTGCTGCCTTGCTCACAGTCACAACTTTCGCATTAAACATGAGGCACACACATTCGCATAAAACGCGTTTCACGCCAACATCTGGGAAAGCAGCAGAGCTCCCCTCCCCTCCGCCCACCAACCCAGCCGAACTCCTTAACAATTCATTTATGTATTTATGATAACGTTACCAATAATCATATGCTGCTCGAAATGTCTAATGCCAGTGTTGGTTAACAATAAATAAAACATTAGCCAATCCGTTCCATATAGATCTTGACTATATGTCATGCCAGAATGTCGCTCAAATATATGCAATATATATATAAATATATATATATATATAGGAATGGCATATACATATATGCATATATGTATGTTCAATAAAAATGTGTGGAATGGAAATAAGTGTTTTTTGGTTTGCCTGATTATTGGCAAGTTTATATAATAAATGTCATGTATTTAATAAATCGTTGGTTGTTTAATAATTTTGCTGTATAATGGATAACTTACAATCTTTTTTAGCTCAGCTCTAAGCAGCAAAGCTCTATGCGAGAATGTGCCTGAAATGCTGAGAAAACAGTAAGTTAACTTTACTTAAACTATTTAGAATAACAAATAAGAGCGCTCGAGTTGGGTGTGCCCGACCAGCAGATACCCTGAACCCTGCGAGGAGCTGCCACACCAATCATTCAGCGTTTCCTTTCTGCATACATGATAAGCTTTACATGTAGATACACACACATACAAACGCTCTTGGGACTTTTTAGCGAAGGAGTTATGGAAAAAAATCCTATTCCCATACAGATATTTATAGTGAAAAACGTGAAATCTTTAGCTTTTGTGGCTTAAGAGACATTGACAGACAGTTTGACGGACAGCCGTACAGATAGACAGCCGTACAGATGGACAGCCGTACAGACGGACAGCCGTACAGATGGACAGCCGTACAGACTAACAACCGACATGACTATATTAACTCAGTTTATCGTCCTAGTCAAGAATATATATACTTTATGTGGTCATGCTGAACTTGCCTTTGCCTGTTACATACACTTTCAGAAAACCCGTATACCCTGAATTACAGTTTTTAATGGGGTACCAGGTATCAAAATTGCTTTTGTGTGCTGTAACACATTGTAAGATCAGGTACAGCTATATAGGTTTATAATTCCAATTGGTTTATAATTCCAATAGCACTTTATAATTCCCACGAAATCTATTCTGGACAGAGTAACCCTATTCGATGGACATTCGACAGATAATATTGCCTTTATATGATATGCTTTAAGCTAACTCAAGCTCAACTGCTCCTTATGCAAGCTGAACGACACACATTTATATAATAAATCTAATGCTGCCATTACTTACCTATTACCTTCATTATATATATAGCTAGCTGAGCTTAACCTTCTATACTCCTATTACTGGGCTATATAACATTTGTTGGCCACGCAACCCAGCTGCATTGCTGGACTAGTTCTAACGGGCGTTTGTCACGTGCTCGCCACGCCCATCCAATGCGCTGCTGTTGATTCAATTAAACAGATTTCATAGATGGGGTGCAGAGTCTATATACGTATGTCATATGCTTTGTGTAATGCAAGCGAGCTGATTGCGTAGGAAGTCGCACAGTAATTGGCAGGTTTCATATTTCGGCGCAGGCGCAGGCGCAGCTGAAGCGGCGACCCACGAACCCCGAACCCCGAACCCCGAGCGCCGAGCGTCGAGCGCCGATTCGTTGCAAATGTCACGCTTACGAGTCTGATGTTTGCCGCCAAAAACAAACAGTCAGTTAGGCAGCCAGTCAGTCAGGCAGTCAGCGAGTCGAGAGCAAATTAATTCATTTTCAACACCTATTTTGACAGTTCATAAAATACATTTGTCATAAAATCGGTCAGCGACTTGCTGACCGGGCCAAAAGCAAACAATAAACAACAACAACAACAAGAAGAGCAACGAATGTCGTTGTCTGTTAGCTGTTGACTTGGCTGACTGTCTCGAGGCAGCTTCAGTGGCTGCCCCCAAAGCGCTGACTTAAGATTTATCGCGTCTCATTGAAATGCAGCAAACAAAGGCTTTGGACTCTGGGTCCTGATGCTGTTGCTGCTGCTGTTGCTGATGTTGCGACTGTTGCTGCTACTCCTGCCATGTCAAATTTGTCCCTTTCGAGCAGCGAATTGTGACTGAGTTTTGAGTCTGCCCCCAAAGCGAGTCGCAAACTTGCAAAAATCTTAACAAAGTTATTTTAGCAAACGGTACGACAAAAAATGTCATGTCCTTAAACATGCAGCACACACCCCTCCCACTCCCCCCTCTCTCCTTCTCTCGTCACCTTACTGCTCTCCTAGTCCGTTTGCTGCTCAAGCCGAGTGCAATCGATATGCGTGCAGATGCTCCACTTTGATCAGGTCATCAGCGACACATCGTTCATCATTCCAAGCGAACGGTGCCCAGGAATGCCACAGCGGGGCAGGAAGGCCAACAGCAAGAGCAAGTGGCATGGCCCATAGCAGGCGGAGAGAGAGAGAGAGGCAGCTACCACATAGCACACAGCGCGGCATGACCAGTAGCCGGCCAAAAGACAATGGCAAAGCCATGAAAGGAACGCTTTTTAAGTTTTACGCCAAGCCCCAAACTCAAAAACTCAAAGCCAAAGACCCAAAGTCTGACTGGACGCAATGCGACGACCGACGACCGACGACCGACAACTTGGCCAGCGAACAGTAGCCAATGGCTACAGCGGACAGACAGACAGTGGCCCTGGGCCGTTGGTTGCACCAGCGACTTTGACGGATGAATTTCACAAATAACTTCAACTGCAGCGCTGTTTGTTTTGTTATTTTTATATCATTTGTGCACTAGCCAAAACAAGGGTATTTACACTTAAATGTGACATATGTAACGGCGGAGACGAGTGCGGATTAGAGAGTTGTAAAGCCAGAAGAATTGATGCAAAGATTTTGTTTTGATTGGCAGCCTAAGTCTTTGGTATAGCAAGCCTGACTTCTACAGCTGTATATCTTCTTCCTTGGGTTAGTCATATATAGTTAGATAAAGCCAAAGAGTAAGACTTCAAGTTAGTTCAACCTTAACTTTATCTCAAAAGTTCTTTGAGATAAAACTCAATCAAATTTGGAAGAATTTTTGATATATTTTAGTTTAGTTTTCCATTGAGTTTTATGTTATTTGTAATTATGCTGCGAGCTCAAAATCTAATAGAAAATGTAATTGAGTTCAGATCAATATAGGAATATATTTCAGATGAATTTGTTATATATCCAGCCAGCTTGCTAGAGCTAACTAAACAGCAATTTAGAGTATTTCTCACTTCGTTTCTTGGCTAGCGAAATTGTTGTTTCCTTTTGTTTTTGTAGTTGCTTATTTTAGTTTTTCTTTCTGTTGCTGCGTTATTTATTGTACGAGTATTTCGCCTGGTCGACACACCAATACCAATTTGGTATTGGGCCCGGCACAGGGCCCGGTTGAGCCTTGTTGTTGAGTTTTGGAACGGATCGGTCGTCAGGCGACAGCGACAGCGACAGCGACGACAACGACAACGACAACAGCGACGACGATGCGTTGTCCGCGTTGTGTCTAAGTTTGGTATGCGTCATTTTTACGAGGAAATTCTTTAGCGCAAACTTTTGTCTGACGTCCTGCGAAATGCAGCAGCAGCAGCAGCAGCAGCAGCAACTGCATCAACTACAACTGCAGCAGCAACTGCAGCTAATTTATGTAAACACGCTAAGTACAGCAAGTAATTTCAGAACTCAACTGCTGCAGCTCGTAGTCAACTGAAAGATACATTTGTATCTGTATCTCTAACTAAAGTGAGAAATGACATTAATTAAGAAAGCAGTCAAAAGGCCAAGTACTTGCCACTTGAACAGGGAGAGAGAGAGAGAGAGAGAGGGAGGGAGAGGGAGGGAGAACTGCGCACCTTTTGTGGCATGCCTGGACATTCCGTTTCTTTTTCTTTTTTTTTTTTTTTCATTTTAAATTGAAATCGCAAAAACATTCAAATGCAAAAATCCCTTTGCGACAACCAAAATTCTTTAGCTTTAAACCAAAACAAATCTGTGCAGGTCTCAATGCCCATTGTACTCTGTGCCACAATGGTCACAAGGTGTTGATTTAATGAGCAAAAAACAAGAGTCAAGTAGGCGACAGTTGAGGCCGGGCAGCGGCTCGCAGTTGCTTTTCTTGCAGCTTCAAGTGAGTTGTGTGTGTGTGCGAGTGTGTGCGCGTGTGTGCGCGTGTGTGTGTGCGTGTGTGAAGTGCTTGTAGCAGGAGTCAAAACTCAAAACTTCTTACTGCTTGATTGACGTATTTTGTTTTGGTCTTTATGTCTGATATATGTACATATGCAGGCAGCATAGTCAGCCCAGTCTATTCTGAAGCTTAAAGAAATATTTATTTAATTTTCATTTAATTAAATAAATTAAAAAAAAAATTAATTTGGAAAAATCACATTTTTTTCGCTCTATAAAAAATTCAATTTTTTTTATTATATGTAATGCGAGGCTATAAAATATATGGTTAAATGCCCAGTCTAATTTAAACCAGGTAAAAATGGTCTGGTAAGGAGTAGCCGACTAGGAAATACCCTGAAGCACGTATCTAGCAGCTGTTTGCAGAGAATTTTCGTAGAGGGTGAGCAGCGAGAAAAATTAAATATGATTTCACTGAAAAGATAAATCAAATACTTAGTACCAAAAGAGGTAAGAGACAAACTCTATTAACTCAGCTTCATATCGATTTTAAACAATTTCCAGCTATTTTCATGCAAATTGAATAGATTTTCTCTAAGCTTAAACTGCGAATGCGCTAGCGGCAGCTCTGCCTCGCCCATTTTCTATGTCTGCAGGGTATAAGGAGTTCGACTTTAAATTAAATTAGTATAATATAGCAAATCTGTCTAGGCAATGGCCTCAATTGGCTTGGCCACTTGAAGGCTGTTAAAGCGTCAGCCTCTTCAGCTTCATTGTCTCTGCAGTTATCTCGAGCATCCCCTATCTCTCATGTTCTCTCTCTATCTCTCTCTCTCTCTCTCTCTCTCTCTGTGCGTGTGCAATTTGCGACTTTGAGCAGATAATGGAACCATTCAGCGTGCAGATTGTAAAAGCCTGTAAGCCTCAAGCATATCCTGTTGCATTCTTTATGATTAATGGAACAGATTTTACGCTTCCTTCCGCCGCCGTACTCGCCTGCCACTTAACTTTCTTTTTTTCGAGTGTAAAATCGTTTAATGTAAATGCATTAATGTGCGCCGCGTGCCAGATCCTTGGCAGAGAAAAGAGAAAAAAAAGAAATGAGCAAAAGGACGCAGCCGGCAAAAGTGGCTGTGATTGAAAAATATTGAATTTAATTTCTGGTTTATTTTTTTTTTTTTTTTTTGTTTGTTTGTATATATATATATAATTATTTTTGTTTTTGTTTTTCGTTCATTTGTTTTGTGTTTTTTTTTTTATTGTTTCGTTTGATTTGTTTAGATTTTAAAAATTACGACAAATACTACAACTTAAATGGGTTTTTCGCTTGGTTTCTCTGTGTGTGAGATATACATATATATATATATATATATATATATATATATATATATATATATATATATATATATATATATATATATATATATATATATATATATATATATATATATATCTGTTTGCTCTTGTTGTTTTGATTTCTTTAGAAAGTAGTTGCCATTTTCTAGATTAAAACTATTTAATTAAATGCTAGCACATAATATATTTTGTTTTCTTTTCATATACATTTCTATTTTGTTTTTGTCTTTTAATTTAACTTTATTTTTACTTGATTTAATTTTAATTGTTTTTTTTTTTATTATTTTTTTCTTTAATTAATTTAATAGTTTACAATGCAAATGAAATTATACAAAACTAAATACAATTTCATTGAAATAAATTTATTTTAAAAATTTTTGTATTGTGCATTTGCTTGTTTTTTATTTTATTTATTTAAATAAAACTACAGTTAACCACAAGCACTAATTACCGCTTAATTAATTAAATTACAAATTACAGCTACAGCAAGCACTACAATTATACATATACATATATATATATATATATAGTTATATATATATATAAATTTGAAAACTTTATGTATTTATAATTTTTCATTATAATTATTGTTTGTTTGCCTTTAAATTTAATTAAATTTACTTTACATTTTATGCAGTGTTTTTTTTTGTTAATTTTTATTTTGCTTTCTTTAATTTGTTGTTCCTTTCAAAATTAGTTTAGCTTAAATTATTTTTTTTTTTTTTTTGTATTTTACACAAATTTACAATAAAAATTGTTATTTTACGCCTTTTTTACACAATTGAATTTAATTTTAATTTTTTAATGAACTTGACAGCAATTTTTTTTTGTAATTTTTTTTTTATTTTCATTTATTAATTATATTGCACATAACATGAAAAAATTAATTGTTGTTTATTTTTTATTTTTGTTTTATTTATTTTGTTGTAGTTCCGAGTGCATTTGAGACATCATCAAAAATTATATGCAAAATGTTCCGTTGAGATCTGATTTTTACTGATTCTTTTTTTTTTGTTTTGTTTTTTTGTTTTCATTTTGTGTTTTGTCGCTCTTCTCATTTATCTATACAAAGAAAAAGTTTGAAACAAAAACAAATTCGACCTTTGCTTGGCTCTAAAAAAAAGGCTTAAGATCAACAGCTGATTTCATTTTTAGTTATTTTTTTTTTTTTATTGTTCATATACAATTTATGCAATTTGCTATAGTTTACAAAGAGACAAAAAAATATATAGTAATTTATATATATATATATTTATTTAAATATATATAAACAATATGAAGGACACGCATAAAATTAAATTGAGGAATTTCTGTCTGTCTGTCTGTGTGTGTGTGTGTGTGTGTTTTTTATTGTATTTTATTATTTTTATTTTTTATAATTTTTTGTTTTTACTTTTTTACGCTCTTATTTAGACTAACTGTAAAACGACTCATTCACATATACAAAATGTAGCTGCTTTCTATTATTTCTATTTTACAATGTTCTGTTATATATATATCGTCAATCCATATGCTCAATCAATATTCAATTATTATATCTATCTGTATATATGTATATATGTATATATATATATATATATATATATATATATATATATGTATGTATATATTATCATTTTTTGGGTCAACCTCACTGCACCGTTGCGACGCCGTCGCCAACGCCCACGAATACCTCATCATGATGATGCTGATGTTGATGTTGATGATGATGATGGTGTTGATGTTGATGTTGATGTTGAAGTTGATGCTGATGATGGTGATTGTGATGGCGATTCAGTTCGGCGCAGGGCCTCGTCTCATAGCATTGCGTTTGCGTAGATTGCGGCCACGCAGCCGAAGGCGTCGGCGGATGCAGTTGATTTGGGTGATGTTAAACCGCCGGCCACACGCTGCACAGATTGAATAAAAGAGTAGATAAAGAAAAGAAGCATAAAAACAATTGAACAGTCAGTGCTGGGCTTTAAAATGTTTTGCAATGAGTTGGTTTTGGAATTGGAGTTCTTTTTTTTCCGCTTTCTTTCAACTTACGTTAGTAATGAAGGATTCGTTTCGGGCTGATACCAATACTGGGGCACATAGCCGCCCATTTGTGGTGGCGGATTATGGTGGTGCGATTGCGGATGCGGCGCCGCTGGATGAGGTGGCTGTGGCGTCATTTGCGGCGGTGGCTTATGATCGATCCAATGTGGTTTCTGATCCCATGGCGCTTGCGTTGGCGGACTAAGACCCGTGGGTGGGAATTCTAAAAGAAGGAGAGAAAAGAGAAAGCAGAGAGAGAGAGAGAAAATTGAGTGTGAGTTAGCAGAGGTAGCTTAACAGTGGCTATAGCTAGCTTAAAGACGGGCAAGTTTACTAATTGAGGAACGACAAAGTAAGACCTTAAAGAGGCAACATACTTTTGGAGTACTTAAACTCTAGAAAAGTTGTGGAAGGAGTTCGCACTGTCTTCCTTAGATAAAGTGAATTATCATTCCATAAGCTGTTCTCGCTTCTTTGAGATTTGTTTTGTCTTGATTCATATAAGCTATGGCGAAAACTTTAAATTTTTGATATTTTCGAAACTGAGCAGTCATAAATTTTTCATCTATTTGTTCTTCGATTGACAATTTTTTCTATATTTAACAGCAAAACTAAATCAAATCTATAAATTTTTGACTTTCTATGAATAGAAATTGACGAGTTTTACTATAACTTTTCCTATTTAGATCTACATCGGAGTATATAGTAATTTCGATTGACAACTTACCGGGTGATAGCTCAGACACAGGCGTACTTGATGGCGTTGGACTATGTCCGGGAGGTAGATAATGTGAGGGTGAGCCGCTATTCGAGCCACCGCCGTTATTACCGCCTGCAAATGATATAAGATACAGAATAATATATGATATTAGTGAATGATATTGGAAATGAGGATCGATTGTTCGAGTCGAGCACTTACCGCTGTGCATTTGATTAGGACTATGCTGACCAGGATTGGGTCCACCGCCGCCAAGTGGCATGCCACTGTTGGTGCCCGGGCCCTGAGCGGCTTTCATCATTTTTTTGTACTTCGAGCGACGATTCTGGAACCAGATTTTCACCTGCAAAAACCCAATGCAAATCAAGGATAATGAATCAGTAAAGACATTTCTCTCTCTCTCTATATATATATATATATATATGTATATATAGTATATGACGCAATATCTGAGTCTACGACTCAGCATGAGTTTCAGTTTTATACGCTGTGCATTAATGTTTATTGAAATTAAATTGTCTGTGCGGCTATAAAATAAAGAGCAAAGCCGGCTTTAATTAAGTAATGGCCCAGCATCTTTTCAACAAGGAGAATCGATTGAGCTATTGACTAAGTTAGTTTTAGTTAGTGCTTGATTTTGTTGTTGTTTTTTTCTATGTGCACAACGGCTTTTCAAACCACTTTTCATATGAAATTAAAAGTGAATGCTTGTGAAAAGCAGCTGGCAGCTAAAATGAATTCAACACTTGGCTTGGCATCCAAAATGGCACAGAAAATAGCAAAACACATTTTGGCAGCGTGTGACACTTGCAGAAAACTCAATTGAGTGTCTCTGTGTATGTTAGTGTGTGTGTGTGTGTGTGTGTGTGTTTTAGTGTGTGTATGTGTGTAGATTTGCCTAAGTGCAGTATAATTTCTGCGGCTGAATGATTTCGTCATCATCAGCTGCGAAGCGACAGCAAATGAGCCAAAAATGTATCTCACAGTTACTTTCAATTTTCATTTTTTTTTTGTTTTTTGTTTGTTCGAATCGCAGCGAGTCGAGACGTGTTGCTGTTGTTATGTAGAACTAATTGTGCGCTGAGCTGTGCGCACTTCACTTTTGAAAGCCAACGGCATCAGCCACCGCAGCAGCCGCAGCAGCCGTAGCAGCTACCCCGTTGCTCAATCTCTCGACTTCGTCTCGGGCTCAAGTGTGTTCATATAAATATCTATATATAAAGATACAACAGCAGCGCGTATCTAATGCTATTTATGCGCGCTTTTAACTGTATCTACAATTTGCAATCTTACAAATAGTTATATACGTATATATATATATATAGTGGTCTTCCAATACATACATATATAACTATCTATAACCGACTTGTTCAAGGTCGTTCTTCGCGGTTGGCTGAATTTTTGTAGCATAGCATACGCTCTTTTCTTTTTTTGTGCTTTTTTTTTGTGCTCAAACTCTTTATGCACCCTGTAACCAGAAATGGGGTATGCTCGAAGCAGAGTGTAATAGATGAAAATAATTTATATACATTTTGCTGATCAGTCAGGCTTGACGGAGAAGGTTTAAGCAGTTGGCATATTTATATGAATAGATGTTTTAGATAGACATATAGTCCTACAGATGGGTATAGATAGAGTAATGAAAAAAGTAGTGGGAGTACTACAAAAGAGAAAAAAGAAATGTAACATTGGTCTAACTTCATATAGTATGTGTTACACATATATTTTCCATTATTTTCTATCATACAGGTCATCACTACTATTTTTATGAACATAACTGTATATGCATATATATATATATATATATATATATATATATATATATATATATTTATAAAATTCTTAACTGCTCTCAAAACTCTGGCAAACGCTCTACCGAAATTCCTCTTCAACCCATTTGTGTTTCATATCCATTTACAGGGTAACTGCTAGTCTAGCGCTGTCAGCTGGCGCCCTGTTTACTGTCTATTTTTTTTTTACTACTATCTGCTGTCGACTTTTTTATGTGGCTTTTTGCCAACTAAATTTCACTGGCTGCCGCCTTTTTTAATGTCGCCCCATAAAGAGTTTGGCAGTGTTTTTGGCGTTTGACTTTGGGGCGCCTGGGCCTGGATTCATTTTTATGTGCATGTGCCGCCGGCAGTTGATTCAATTAAGCGATAACTACCGGTATTGACTATAGCCAGCCAGAGACATGTTCGCTAATCGCACTGATCCGTCCGCGATTACCGAATGGTTGATCAGCCGGTCGGTCGGACGGTCGGTCGGTCGGTCGGTCGGACGCATCGCTCGATTGTCCGATTGTCAAATTGCTATTTTGCGCCCCGCGCTCTGACAGATCATTGACATTGAGGCAGAGTAAGGTTTACTTTTTTGTTAGCTTTGATTTTCATTTTCAATTTCGATTGAATGCGCAATCGAGCGGCACACGATGCGATTCGAAATTGGGAACAGGGGCGAAGCGCTTCAATTGAGCTGCGAGCAGCGATTTTTGCATAGCGTAGCTAATTCTTGACCCGATCCAAGCTTGATTTGTATATATACATATATATATATGCGTGTGTGTGTGTGTGTCTGAGATGCTAAAGCTAAACTAGACAACGGCTTATATTATTATTTCCTTTTAGTTTTGGTTTAGTTTTGAAGTTTGTGTTTATGCTTTTGCTATTTGTCAGCTGTTACGCAAGAGAAACCAAGCGCAAAAAATGCGCTCAATAATAAAATATTGTCGAGGCAGTAACTAAAAAAAAACAAACAACAAAAACAATGATGGAATATAAAATATTAAAAGATTTAAAAACTTATATATGTATATATTCCTAAAATAATAATTAAAATCTATAATTTTTGAGCATTTTTACTTTTACGCAAACGCTTTTAACAGCTTTCGAATGCACGCGTCCAATATCTATTAGCCAGCCGCATCTCAATTGTCAGCTTTGCGTTTCAAATATGTTTTGACAGGTTTTTTTTTTTTAAATTATATAATAGCAGCTAAAGTGCAAGCGGCTAGAAAACTAACACCAACTGCTATATATTTATATGTATAAATATATATTTGTTTCCTAAAGAGAATAAACTCAAAAACGAAAACGAGCTTGGCTAAAAATATTTATGCAAAAGCAAAAGCAAAAACGAGGAAAAAATGCCACGCACGAGAGTAAAAGTGTAGTCAACTGTCTGACAGGACAGACAGCTAGAGACGGACTGTTGGACAGTCTGTCAAATGTCAATCAGCCTTATGTCATGGCAATCGCAATCGCCAGCTCTCTGCCGCGTCGCCGCTCCATTTGGTTTCTGTGGCTCTCGCATCAATTTGTACCACTTTCATATGGACAAATATGGCAAACAACAGCAGCAACAGCAGCAAAAAACGAGAAATTAGCATGTCACTGTGTCACTTGAAGCAGCAACAGCAGCAGCAGCAGCAGCCACAAACACAGTCACAGCTACAGCCACAACAACAGCCACATCAGTAGCAGCAGCAGCAGCCGTTACCAAGAGATCTGTCTTCTTAGCCAGACTTTTTATTACACATACCCTATAGCTGGGGAAAGGTATTATAAATTGATCAAGCTATGTATTCAACTTTTCTAAATGTCGTAAACGACTTTGTTAGCCTATAGAATATCAAATGTGCGCTATAGAAACTAGGATTATATTGGAGTTCGACGGCATAAACTTGGCATAGAAGCGGACACTTCAGATTGTATGAATATGACATATAGTTGCTGTGAATGTATGAAGGTAAGGAAGTTCTTTTTGAATGCTGGCACATAATTTAAAAAAGTCAAGCAAATCGTTTTACTATATGGTATGTGGATATAGCCTATCATATGGATGCCATCTGTAGATCCATTCAATTGAGAGTTATTTGTATGGGAAGCAAAACTGTTTTGTTTCCAATCCAAGTTCAGCGTGCCCTGAGAGAAGCAAATGAATGACTATATGAATGACTGATCCATACATAATCTATAATCTGTTGACCTTGGAATCTACATCTATTCATATCAATATTGATATCTCTCTAAACCTGTCAGAGCAATAACACTTCGACTATGCTGCAACTCGTTGGCTTAGTCTTAAGCATTATCCTTTTAACCCACTTTGTGGCGAGCACAACACTTGTGCTGCTTATTCTTCTGCTTCTTCTGCTTGCTTGATCACTTCCGCAATATGTCACTTGGGAATATAATTTATGCGTGGCGAGGAGAGAGACAGAGAGAGAGAGGGAGAGAGAGGGAGAGAGAGAGAACCACAATTGATGGCCAGTCGACAGCCAACAGATGCGCCCCAGCGGCCAAATGTTCAGGCTTTCTAACACACACAAGCAGCAACTGTTGCCGTTGCTGTTACTGTTGCTGTTGGCGTTGTGGCTAGAGCTTTGGCTGTTGCTGCATATCACAGCTCTGGCTCTTGTCCACCTGTGTTTGTTGCGCGCAATTGAAACTGGTTTCTTTGTGCCGTTGCCAAAGTGCGTTTTTGTTGATCTTAATTCAAATTGCGCGACTGCTGCCTGCTCATTTAATTCATTTGACAGTTGAGCATTTAAAACGTGGGAAAAGATAACGCATTTGATAAACGCGACAGCCAGAAAGCCAGCCAGCCAGCCAAAGCCAAAGCATTGATTTCTGCCTAATTTGTGTGGGAGCGACAAAAGTGGAAAATAGTTTTTCAGTTTCTGCAGAAAGGAAACGAACCAAAAAAAAAAAATAACTTTTGCCTTTTTGCTATGATAAATTATGGCAGTGGCACGCCCACAGCGGGTGGCTAAGGCTAAGGGCCCGCCCGCTTGTGGACGCTGGCCATAAATAATGTTGGCTTAAGGAAGTGAGCGCTTTATTAGCAACAACTGTTGGCTGCCGCGTCTAAGCAAATAGACAAGACAGCCAAGCTGCGCCCGGTTAATGACAACAACGACGCCCCCCAAAAAAAAAAAAAAAAAAAAAAACAAAAGCAAAAGCAATTTCTGTTGTTGTTGTTGTTGCATTTTCCATTTTGGCCAAGTTGCAAATGCTGTCTGCCAATTCACGCTCGAGCGTTGCACTTGGCTGTTGCTGTTGCTGTTGCTGTTCACAAATTTATGGCTAGCAGCAACGGGCAACAATCTGCTGGGCTGCCTGCAGTGTTTTCCCCGCATTGTTCTCAGCTTGTTGCTTGTTATGCTGCCAACAATAAGTTGGCTCTCTGTGGCTGTGGCTCTTTTGGTCGCTGACTTTTCATTCATAAATTCCATGCAACAAGATTTTAACATATTTGCAGCACATTTTTGGTGCGCGAATTTGCAAAAAGCGGCCGACATTAAAAACCATTTTTCGCCGGCATGCTGCAGTTGCCGCTGTTGCCGCTGTTGCCGCTGTTGCTGTTGCTGTTGCTGCTGTTGTCGGCGCTTTGAATTAGCTGCTGCCCGCCTGCTGTTACATTTTGTAAACATTTTGTTTAGCCTGATTAATGGCACATTCATATGTGGCCTATCGCAGACGTAGCAATTGCTGCAGCGGCAGCAGCAGCAATTTATGCAGCCTCAGCAATTGCTCTTCCTTTAGCTTGAGCATTGCGCATACGCACCGTGGTTCACTTTCATTTTGTTATAATTTGAATCTGCATGGCTTTTGTTGTTTGCCTTTCTCAGTTTTTTTTTGTTTTTTGTATATATTTTTATGACAGCTATAAACTTTCCATAAGCACGCGCCAGCTGGCAAGACGGGTAGTCAGGTAGTCACTAAGACAGTTAGTCAGTGGGGTATTTGAGTGAGAGACGTGTTTAGGCAGCGACGTCATCCTCGCCAGGCCGTCGCCGCGCCGCGCCGCGCCGCGCCGCGCCACTCCGCAGCGGGCAATCTATTTTAATCGCGCTGCAATCGCCGGCGCAGCGGCAATTTTTAATTTATGCGCAAAAGAAGCAAAAACAAAAAGCTATAAAAGTGTGTGAGAGAGGGAGAGAGGGAGAGAGAGAGAGAGAGAGAGAGAGATGGAGCGCGAATGCTGCTCGAAACAAAATAAAATTTTGATTTATGATCTTGTCGCTAAAGTTGTTCGTCAACAGCAGCAGCAGCAGCCGCAGCGGCAGCAGCAGCCGCAACAATAACAAGTTGTTGCTGGCGCAACAAGTGCTTTTTGGCCACTCGCTCGGCGATCATTCATAAAATGCGGCAAAGATTTGTATCTGAACACAAAAAGAAAAAAAAAAGCCGAAATAAATAAATAAATAAAAGTAAAAGCCGAAAAAAACGCATTTATTATTATTTAATGTTTAAGAAACAGATTGCAAATGCGCGATTGCTGCCAGCAGCAACTATTTAATGTTGCTCTTGTGTCAGCTGCTGTCGCTTTGCATGCAGCTAGTCGTTGCTGTTGCTGTTGCTGTTGCTATTGTTGTTGTTGTTGTTGTTGTTGTTGCTTAAGCTACACAATTGTTGCGTGCGCTGCTGCTAAGCAAGAGAAACCACAGCCCCACCCACTTGCAAAGACAGCGCTGAGATTGCTGCTGCTGTTGCTGTTGTTGCTGTTGTTGCTTTAGGTTTTCTTGCTGCGTTGCTCTTTTGACTGCCATGGTTGACGGATTACGCAACTTGCCGGCCGTAGCATTTTCATTTTATTATTGTTATTATATTGCTAGCTGTTGTTGCTGCTGTTGTTGTTGTTGCTGTTGTTGCTGCCTTTTCATTGTTGGAAAATTTGTACATTGCATGCAATTGTTTGCTGCGGCTGCGGCTGCGACTGCGGCTGCTGCTGTTGTTTTACGTGCAAAATTTGTTTATAATTTTGAATGCAGCAGCAACTGTTGCTGCAGGGCAGGCAATGACTTTTAAAGCGTACTACGAAAATTTCAAAAAAAAAAAAAAAAACGAAACGAAAACGTAAAACTGAGAAAAATAATATAAATAATAATGAACACAATGCCATGTCGTGGCAGCAACAACAACAAAAAACTGTTTTCTTTTGAAAAGCGCGTCTGCCTGCTCACCATCTCTCTCTCTCGCTCTCTCTTTCTCTCTCCCACTCTCTATCTGTTGCTGTGCCATGCCCTAGAGTCAAGTGTCACGCACATGTTGTACAGTCCGTTCGGTGTTTTTTTTTTTGCTTCTCTCTACAGCTTCAGCTACAGCTCATTAAAAGCCACATGCAAACGTTCTACAGTCAAGGCGAAAGGTTTCTGTATTTAGTTTTGAATTTTTTTTTTGTTTTGTTCATTTCAAGTTCGTTGCCTAAGTCTTTCGTTTGCCAGAGCCGCTTGTTAACCAAAAGCCGACACTAATACAGCGCTGAGCAAACAGGCTAACACACACACACACACACGCGCAGATAGCTGGCCAACCAACTGGCCCTGACGAGTGGAACTTTATTTTATTTTACTTTTTTTTTTTTTTTTTTGGGTCTGGGGTAGGTGCAACAAAAGTGATTTCCAAATAAAATCGTTGCGGGCTGTTTTGGGCAACGCCTACCCCATGTGCATGCCAAAAGCGCCGAAAAAAAACTCGAAAACTAAAGTAGAAAGCAACGGCAACAGTTTCAACAAAAAAACGCTCAAAGGCTTCAAGGCCAGCAACAACAGCAACAGCAGCAGCCACAGCAGCCACAGCAGCCACAGCAGCCCGAGCAGCAGCAGCAGCAACGCCTGGGCAGCATCTCTGTCTTTTATGAACGCAAGTTAACACCGCTTGGCCGCTGCCCAAACAAATTGAAAGCAAATCGATGCCAGAGCGTGCCCCATAAGCAGCAGCAACAGCAGCCGCCACGTTCAAAGTTGAAACACGTGGCTGGCGGGCATGTTGGCCAGATAGCAGCCATTTGACCTCAAACACAGCCTGGGCACGCACGTGGCTGCAATTGAAGCTCGCGCTGTAGCCATGCAAAATATGCGACATGTTTGACCATTTTGGCCTAGACTAAAGACAGCAGCAGCAACAACACTAACTACGGTGTTGTGCTGCTCCCCAGGGGTGTTGTGTGTTGTGTGTGCTGTGCGCTGTTGTTTGTCTCGGCTATGCCATTGATCTTTATCAATGAGCAGCTAGACGCAACGCAATGAATGGCGCGCGCTTCATTAATTTATGCATATATAGGCAATGCGTAAAAGTGAATGAGAGGCAGCAGCGGCAGCAGCCGTAGCCAGTGGCAAGTTATGAGCTTGCCCCGCGGGAAACGCTGCTTAATAAACAATAAATATGCAATTAGGCAAGGCCGGAGCTGAAGACTGGAGACTGGAGACTGGAGACTGGAGACCGTCGACTGTTGCTGTTGCTTTGGTCAGTTTATATAACAACGTCTCTAATGCAGCAACAACAATTAACAAGTTGCTGCTGGTTGCTGTTGTTGTTGTTGTTGTTGTTGTTGTTGGCGTTGCGCTTAATGAGAAATGAGCGCGCTCCTTGGAGGCAGCCACGTAAAACAATTTATAAATAAATAAAGATATTGATCTAATTTCTATATAGGCACATGAGTTGCTGCTGCTGCTGCTGCTGATGCTGTTGTTGTTGTTGCTGCTGTTGCTACGGTGATTGCTTAATCGCTGCCACGCATGAGCATTTCACCAGCTGCTGCGGCCACTGCCGCTGGCTTTCAGTCACGTAGCTGAAGCGAGCCATAAAATGTGACAGGAGAAAGATACACGCATTTAGATACTTTCAACAAGTTTCGATTGAACGCCAATTGCAGCTCATTTATATGAAATATACAAACTTAATATGTTGTTATGCTTAAGTTGCTGATAAAGTTGTTAGCGCTGTAGCTGAGCGAGCATCTTGGTCTTTGTGCTGCTCACATCTTTTTGGGTTCTCAATGTTTCGTGCGAAAAGAAGGGGCCAACAAGTTGGCCGCATGCCAATTGCCCAAGTTAAGACTAGTTCGTGCGACAAATCGAGCATTTTACTAACTCAATTAGTGCTTTATAGGCGCAGAGAAATGCGCCTTTTGCCATTTGTGGACGCATACGCAGAAACAATTAAACAGCAGCAACAGCAACAATTGCTGCTGCCGCAACAAATCTCGTGACCGTTCACAGCCCAACGGATGATGAGCATCCGGCGTTTTACGCGCTCTGCCATTCTTAAAGCCCTGTTTTTGTATTGTGCAACAATGTTTGTCAAATCCGGAAACTGTTCCCATGTTGCTGTGAACTATTGAAAATTGTACAACAGCAGCACAGCACAGAGGCAGCAGCAGCTGCCAGGCCAGGCAACAACAGCCAGCGATTGGCATGCGATGCGAATACGTAAACGTAAACGTAAACGAACGCGAATGCGAATGCGAATGCGACTTCTCATTCGAATTCGAATTCTCATTCGCTTTTGATTCACCTGCAAGGCCTTGAAATTTTGTAATTCTAATTTGTAGCCAGCTAAACTAAAACTGAGTCAGTGTTGCAGTTGTGCTTTTGTAATCCATCAGCAGCAGCAGCAGCAACAACAACAACAACTGCTCAAAAATTATGATGAAAAACAACAGCAGCGGCAGCAGCGGCAGCAGCAGCAGCAGTGGCAGCAGCTGACGCAAAAATGTTTTCAACAATAAATCGGCGGCAGCATTTGATCAACAATTGCCAAGGTGAGATTCTAAGCAGATACAGCAGCAGCAGCAGCAGCAACAACAATTGCTGCAGTTCCAAGTTCCAAGTTGACGTAGCTGCTGGCTTGTGAGGAGGGCGTGACGGGGCGGAACGAGCACAACAACAACAACATCAACTATAGCAACAACAACAACAGCAACAACAATAATAATAATAAAAAAATTTTGTCGAACAAAACTCGAGAGCGCGACGCGCATTTAAGTTTTACTTAGTCAACGTTGTTGTTGTTGTTGTTTTTGTTGTTGTTGCTTTTGCTGTCGTTGTCTGTGTGTGTGTGTGTGTGTGTGCTACAGTCACTGCAAAATATTAGTCATATTTAATTTAGTTGCGGCGTCGCTCGCCTGCAGCAGGTGACAGTCGAACTAGCTAAAAGTACGCGCTGCTTATGTCATGCCCAAAACCTTAGAGGAAGGCGGCAGTGCGGCGCGGGGGGCGGGGCACAACTAGCTGACAAGCTAACAAATAGTATTATTATATATATATATATATATATATATATTATTATTTTTTTTTTTTTTTGGAAGCCAAGTCTTACATGCGCAGCTGCTGCTTATTTGGGAAATAGTCAAAGCCCCAGCCTGTCTATTTAATATTAATGCGATTCTGTTGAAAGAAATACTTGTTTAGTGTCGACAAATGTAGCTCTATGCTTTATCACGTGTCGATATTGACGTCTGTATATATAAATCTATCGATTTATACAATTTTGCGAGACAAAAAGCAAATTGTGAGATTTTTTTCTGGGAATCCCCAGACCAAGCAACAATGAGTGCGAGTGAGCGAGAGAGAGAGAGAGAGAGAGAGCGGAAAATTTAAGGCAAATTCCGAAATCAATTATAAAATCAAAGCTGAATATATATATAATATAATATAATCATATAGAATTATAAGATATTTCTTCATTCTTCTTCTCTTCACAACCCTAATGAATTCTTTCCTCATTTTATACTAAATACTTAGAATTTGTGCTTCTTCTTTCATATTTCATGCCCCTTATTAAATAGCTGCTGCTCTGCAGTTAGTCAATTATTTAACCACAACTTTAATCACCGCTATTTAAATTGTGCTGCTCGCACAAAATTCTTTCGCGGCGCTGCATAGCCACACACAAAAATTAAAGAGCGCTCATAAAAATGCACTTGAAACATTTTCCAGGCCGGCGCACACGGGCTCCAACAAATTGGAACGGGTTTCAAGCTACTATATATATGTTTATATGTATATAATATACATATATATATATATATATATATATGTATAAACAGTCCATACTATGTCAAACTGGCAAACAAATTAAGTGAAAAAGGGCAAAAAGCAGAAAATGTTGCCGCTAAACATTTATTTCTAAAGCGGGCATTAAACTTAAGGGTCTACTTGACCAGTGATTACCCTGTAAATGGCAAGACGAGTTGCCTAGCAAACTTTTAAGGTCTTTTAACTAAATATATGAACTGTGGTTTGCTGCTTGAATCCAGTTTTTGAGGCCTAAATAAGCCTGATTTTGGATAAGGCTTTGTTTCAATGAATCTAAAATTATATGAAAATATATCAAATAGAAATATTTTTAAGTTCTATTCTTTGCTTTAGCCTAAAAACAAAAAATATTTTAAAAATACATAAAATAAAAATATTTAATAGATTTTATTCTTAAAAAAAAAATATAAAAAAAAAATATAAAAATATATAGTTGATAAATATTTTTTAGAATTTATTCATAGACAATAAAATTTCAGTTTTAATCTGAAAATAAAACAAAAAGTCTTAAAAATATATCAAAATCAAACAGATTTTAGTCAAATTTAATTCGAAACATTTTGAAGTCTATTTAAAATTTTCTTTAAGCTTAAGTTCGATATTCGAAAATTTGGTGCAATCAATTAAGTTTAGGTAAATGTTGGTATTGATATTAAAATTTTTGGAATAAAGTAATTTTCAGAGGCTGAGACAGACTTAAATGGAAAGCCTTTTGCAGGCTCTACGTCTTTTATTGCCTAAGTCATATATAGGTTAAATATATATCATTTATTACAATAAATATGATGTATACCTTTGATATATAAAAGTATATTGAATATACATACACATATAAATTTATATGTTAATTTCAATATTCATATCAAATATTTACTACAAACTTTTGCTGACCAGCGAAATGCGACTGAAAGTCGCACTACTATTTTTCTGATCGCAGCTTTCTATACTACCCTTTCTCTTCACTCAGAATTCAATGGGTATGCTAGAGTACTATACAAATCATATTTGTGGTCAGTACTTCATAATGATGCGCTGGTGACGATCTCATTTCACTTTATGAGATCCCAACTAAGAGATAAAAAATATTTTAAAAAAAAAAGATAAAAAAAGTGTGGCGGGTAATTGCACAATTTATATAAGCGCATTCTTTGGGGTTTTTTTTCCAACTTTTTATCCACTTTTTTCTGTGTTTCGTTTTGTTTAGACGTAATTTAAATATTATTTGTTTTTTTTTTTTTTCATTTACCAAGCCAAATGAAATCATGGCCAGCTAACTATTATTTGTCGTTTTATTTAAGGTTTTTGTTGTTGTTGCTGTTGTTGGTTTCGTTTTTTCCTATGCATTTTCACACACAGCGCCAACGGATATCACAAAACAGCGATCATGATAATGGAAAAACAGCATGAAAAACTACAAAAAAAAAAAAAAAACTCAACTGAAAACAAACAAAAGAGTGGAAAAATGTACAAAATTAACCAAGCGTTAAAAGTTGTCTGCTATTGTTGTTGTTGTTGTCGTTGTCATTTGTTGCTGTTGTTGCTGTTGTTGATGTTGTTGCCGTTGCTGTCTCGTAAAGATTTGCCGCTCGCATCGAATGCCAAATATCAAATAGTATAAAACGAACATTAATTGGAGTGTCAAAGTACATGGCCTAACCCCGCCACAGCTAGAAGACAGAGCTCAAGCAGCAGTTATTTGAGCAGTTTAATTGGCATCGCGTTTACAAGGCCAAACAAGGCCAAAGCAGTTGGGTGTAGAAGGAGTGCAGTTGAGGAGTGGTGGGCGGCGGCCAGCTAAGGGTTGGCGTGCGGCTTCGTATTGCCAACTAAATCGCACAAAAACATATTCGCAAATTTGAGAACCAATTATAACATGAGCTCGCGCTGACTCATGCTGCTGCTGCTGCTGCCGCTGCCGCTGCTGCTCCTCTCCCTGGCCTAATGCTGTGCACCCACCCACAGCCAGCGGCCACAGCGCGCAAATCTCAACGCATCGATTAAAAATACATCATAAAGTAAGCAGAACGTGGCTGAAGCTGAAGCCACAGACTTCAGTCTCCGATCTCCAGTCTCCAGACTCCACATACAAAAGTCGAGAGTCAGCTTTTGGCGGGGTGTTGCCAAGTTGGTTTTTGTGCCTGGAACGAGTGCCGTCAATGCCTCCTCGTCGTCATAAAGTTGATTTTAATTTTGTTTTGTTTTTGTTTTTGTTATTTTTTTTGCGCTTTTTTCCATAATAAAATAATAATTATTGTGATTATCGCGTAACTGAAATCTTGAGCTGTAAACATTGCTGCGGCTGGCGTAGACGCAAAGGCAAGGGCACGCATCCTTGAAGCTGTTGTAGTTAAAGTGTGTGTGTGTGTGTGTGTGTGTGTGTGTGTGTGTGTGTGTGTGTGTGTGTGTGTGTGTGTGTGTGATTGTCAACGTATGCGACAAGCCACGTTTTATTTGTCAATACTTTGAGCCAAGTCAAAGCAGCCAGACGAGCCGTCGTCTAGCTCACTATCTGTCTCTCTCTCTCTCTCTCTCTCTTTCTCTTGCTTGCTCTCTCGCTCTCTGGCATTTGTGTTATGCGCAATGCACATAAAATGTTATTTATTTGCATACTCTCACTTAGGCTTATGATGTAGCTGTTGGCCAGGCTTAAATGCTTAACTGTCACCTGGTTATTTCACATATTTTTTTTTTGTCTTCCTCTTGCATTTTGTAATTTCCTGCTGTCCACATTTGACGATGCTGAGCCGCTGACCAGTTTTGCGCTAGCCCAACATATATTGTGAATTTTCTTTTTGTTTTTGTAAATATTGTGAATGAAATGGGAAACTAGCTTTCAGCGGTAAAGCGTCAAATCTCTTGGGCTGCCAAAAGGAAGTGAGTGCGCCGCGACAGGATGCTCAGGCCGATTGTAAAACACAAACTTCAAGATAAGCAACAAGCATATAGAAATGTATATAGATGCATACATACACATATATATATATATATATATAGTGTGTGGTATATAGGTAACTATAGCTAGAGGAAAAGGTGCCCAACATGCTTTCTATTGCCATTAAGATAGATAGTTGCTGATATAGATAGCAGCAAGCTGATGAGTTGCGGTAGCCAAACTAGAAGAAGTGGAAGCAGCAGAAGAGGAAGCAGCGAAAAGCAAAAAAAAAAGTTGAACTAATGGCATATATAAACCAGTTATGAGCCAAGCCATGCAAATATTTGTTTTTTTTTTTTGATAGAAAATAAAAGTAAGAGGAAAATATTGAAGCGAGACAAATTGAAATTGTCAGCGGGAAGGCAAAGTTGAGGCCTACGAAACGGGGCATAGCTTTTAGCTATCTAGAGATAAATTGAAGATTGAAGAAATACAAATATGTTAAGCATTAGATAACTCCTAGAAACAACGTGCTGATTCGTTCTGGAACCTGAACTAGTTCAAAGCGCGTCCGCTTGAGCAGCAAAGCGCAGCGAATTAGATCTACGAACTACGCCTTGAAAAAGTCTCAACCAAAAATCCATTGGCATACATTTTGTATTGTTTTTTTTTTTTTTTGTTTTGATTGCTTCGAATTATGTCAACCACAATCAAGATTGCGCAAACAGCACGTAAGCACATGAGCAAATGACAAAAAAAAAACAATACAAAGCTTTGGCTATAATAAAATTAAAGGCACGCTCTTCAAAGATACATTTGTATCTGTATCTGTACGCGCTGTAGATAGATTGTGCTATGCATTAGATGCGCTCGCAAATGCAAATGCGGTCACTCGATCTCTCTGTGTGTGTGTGTGTGTGTGTGTGTGGGGAGAGATGTTGCTGCTGCTGGTGATTGAGTGGCTGATTGAGGCTGACTGAAGAGTGAGAAATTGAGTGCCCACACCCCGTCGATGCGTTGATGCTGGAACTGGAGCTGGAGCCACGGTTCGGGCTCGGGCAATGCATCATTGTTAATGGCAACTTGATTTGTTGTCGCTGCTGGCTGCTGGCTGTTGTTGTTGTCGCTGCTGCTGTTGTTGTATTAGGTACTAGTACCAGCATCAGTAACAGCAACAGCGACAGCAACAGCAACAGCAAAGCGCTGATCAAACTTAATTCAAAGTTCCTGTTACGCGAGCGCACGGTGCAAAATTTCGACATAGGGAGGCGACGACGATCAGCAACTGTTGCTGGTGGGTAACACAGAGTTGTTGTTGTTGTTGTTGTTGCTATTGCAATGTGCGTGTGATTAAGACATGTTGTTGTTGCTGTTGCTGCTGTTGTTGTGCCTGCTGAGTTACATTGTATTATGTGCCATAATTTAATTGACATTGCGCGCGTAAATCAGGCAATCACTGATATACGATGTGTTGTTGTCATTGTTGCTGTTGCTGTTGTTGTTGTTGTTGTTGTTGTTGCTGCTGCTGTGTCTGCTGCTGCCGCTGCTGCTATTGCTACTGCTACTGCTGTTGCTGTTGCTGTCACGTTCGTTGCCAGAGCATTTAAATGCGGTCAGCCAGTTTTTCATTTTCATTTTATTTTATTTTATTTTTTTTTTTCGCTGTCGCTCCAAGTTAGCCGCTGATACTAACTCGACACTTGTATTATTTAAATCAAGTTGTGCTAGTTTTTTTTTCTTTTTTTTTTTTTATTTTATTTAAGCTCTTTTTGTTTGCTTAATACAATAAAACTATTTTGTGCGCACGGCTCTTTAAATTAATTTATAATTTAATGCTTTTTTGGCAAGTATTTTGAGCTGTTTATAAAAGTTTCTTTGGAATTCCGCTGAAATTTGCTTGGTTTTTTTTTTTTTTTTTTGTGAAGTCCATGACCTTTACTCAGCGCTGTTTTGGGGCTAGGGGTGGAGCAGACTTATCGCTGGCAGCAGCAGCAGCAACAGGAACAACAAAGGCTGCTGCGAAGGTGTGCACCGTGGGCGATGCGTCTGCGTCTGCGTGCAGCAGCCAAGACACACACACACACACACACACACACACACACTTACGCACACATACACACACACACACGCACACACTACATACCTAAAGCAGGCGTTGTTGATTTTTGCAGACAGGCGAGAGCAGCTAGCCCAGCCAGTCGCAAAATGTTAGTGCACACTGCAGCAGTGATAAGGCACTGCGAGAGAAATCAATTAAAATTCTATTCAATCACATTTTATATGAGAAGTTTCTTCAAAATGCACATTTTAAATTGTTCTATTGGCCATATGTGAACCTGTGTCAACACTATAGTTGACGTTTTATTAAGGTATTATTATTAATTACAGTTTCAATTATTCCATTCTATTTTCATAATTTCTATTCTGATTTTTATTGTCATTATCAATATCATGTCATTATGATCATTAGCATAAACATGATCATTGTCATTGTTATCATTATTCTTAATTTTAGTATCATAATCATTTTTATTTTATTGTCATTATCGCTATCATTGTATTCTTCTTATTTCATTATCATTAGTATTATTCATGATCATCATTCTGATTATATTTGCCATTATAATTGGTAGAGTTCGTTAGTATTGCTGCCAATATTTCGCCATTTCTACTAACATTTTCAGTGTAGTGTTGAGAGTTGAAGAGCTTCTACAAGCGCCGTTTTGGCAGTTCATCTGCTAAACATAAACTTGATGTTGCTGCCAAAATCCTCAAAAATCCTTTGTTTTGCGAGATTTTTCGAGCGTGGCCTCCTACAAGTTGGTTTCAGCCGTTGCGCCCTTTTTGTGGCAGGCAGGCGGGCGAGCACAGCACAGCACAGCACAGCACAGCACAGCCACAACCAGATCAAAATGTGCCGATATGAGCTCATAAACACGCAGTTTAAAAGGTTCTCTTTTCGCTTTTCAGATCAGCGCTCGTTGAGCAGCGGTTCGCACGGACAGCAGCGCTGTTTAATTTCGGCTTTTTCTGATTTATATTATATACAGATACATATATATCTATATAGCTGTGTATATATACATATATATGTATATCGGTTTTTTTTTTGAGTGTTTGCGTTTGTCTCGCGCTGTCAGCTTCGAGTTTGAGTTTTGGTGCTTGAGGTTTTATGTGCGTTTTTTTTGGGTGTATTTTTTTCTGTTTTTTTTTTTTGTTTTTTGATATTGAAGCATTGGCGATCAGCTGCCAACGTTCTATGTAATTATTCAATTAGGCGGCAGGCGGTGTAAGCCAAGAAATAAAACACAAACAAGGAAAACAGTAGCCAGCATTTAGCTCTAATTGAAACTGAATCAAAGCGAAAGCGACAGACAGCCAGGCATACATATGCCGTCTATATATATATATATATCTTTATATATATATATAGCTATATTGTATATTGATCTGGCGAAACAGTCACCGGATGCACTTTCAAAATCAAACTACAAGTGCGCGTACTTAGAGCCAAGTGAGAGATTCAACTAGAGGGAGGTCGAGGGGGCAGCCGGCCAGCTGACGGCCAACGGCAGAAACTCGTTTTATATACTCTCTGCTGCCGCAGCCGCAGCAGCAGCAGAAGACGCAAAAAATAATAATAATGAAATTACCATAATTATTTTTTGCAGCCAGCTCTAAAATATATATAAAAAAAAAACCAACGACTATAAAAAAAAATACCAGACGCGGCTAAAACAAAAAGCCAAGCAAAATGTGCCACAGTTTTGAGCAAAGTATATTATCGTATAGCTTTATAGCCATATCTATATAGCCATAGACCATTGCTGTTGCATTTTTCATTAGCAGGTGTTAGAACGTGTCGCCAGATTGAGGCCGGACAACAACGACAACGACAGCGACAACGACGAGCTGTCAGTGTCAGCCGTGAGTCGAGAGCTCTCAGCTACAAAAATAAAACAACAACAACAACAACAACAACAGCCGCATTGCCTGCCAGCATTTTGTAAAATGCAAAAATGCATTCAACATGCAAAACTTTAAGAACAACAACAACAACAACAACAACAACATTGTACAATACGCCCCAAAAAACGATACAAAAAAAAAATCAGGGGAAATAAACGATTGAAAACTAATGAAGTTTTAATACTCTAGTATAGGAGAGTCAGGTATACATATATATAATATATATATATCTATTAGACACTAAATATTCAGTTCTGTAGCACAATAGCGTATGCTACAATGCTAAAGTTTAGTTGAGCACCTTGTTCATATATAAATATATATATGCAGCTGTGTTCATAAAAATAGTAGTACGACTGAAATGTCACACTACTATTTTTCTGAACACAGCTGTACTTATACAATAGCTAAGATATTAACATATATATATATATATATATATGGTATACAGATCTTAGACAGTAAACCATTTAGCTTGTTTATAGCTCAATTCGGCTTAAATATCTTCGCTTGTTTTAGCTTTAACTTTATGTTAAGCTCATATGCATTCCTTAATCAAATTCAGTTAGCTGCAAAAGCAAATAGATTTCTTGCCTTAGACACTTAAGATATGTGTATATATTACTTGGATCAGGTTGATATATATGCTAAATATTGCTCAAAGTGATAACTGTGCCAAATTTCCTGAGCTTAGCTTAACTATTTGCTAAGTTACGATAGTTAGTCTGACTAACAAAGCGGATATATCACTTTAGCTAACATCTTACTCTATAAACGTTACCCAGTTCATGAGAATTCTATCTTAACCTTAGCCAAAAATGTACACAAAAATTTGGAGACCTCTTAAAGCTTTAACTTAGCCAAGTTGCCCGGCGTTGCCCGCTGAAGGCCATTAAGCCATGTTTGCTGGCGTTGGGGTTGGGGCTGGCACTGGCGCTGGCGCTGGCGCTGGCGCTGGCGCTGCTGTTCGAGTGGCCAATGCAGTTGTTGTTTGTGTAACGCATAAATCTTAAGGCAAAGCACAATGGTTTGTTTGCACGGCTCAAACATTGGCGTGGCCACCAGCAACAACAACAACAACAACAATAATAACGACTACAATTTAGCTATAGCTATATAGCTGTGGATGTTAGCTAGCAAATCAATAAAAAACTTCCGTTGCGGCTGCCGAAGTTAACTTTGAGGGCGGTTTTAATTAACACGCGAAAGCGAAAGTCCGTAATGGACAGACAGGACTTCAGTCAGCAACCTGGTCAGAAGTAACTGCATAACTGACCAGCTACTGGCAGGCAGAAGTAAAAACAGTTAGTCCAAAAAAAAAAAACACAAAAAAACACCCTTTGTTGCAGTCATAAATTAAATTTTGTGCTTAACCCTACGTTGGGTATTTATTGCAGGGTCAGCGCAGATAAAGCAAATTGATTGTGTCGCCCCTGGTCAGAGTACAGCCTGTGGTACAGTGGGCGTGGCTGTTTATTTAGTTGGCCACACAACAACAACAACAACAACAAAAAGAGTCGAAAACTGCATGCGCTGACAATGCGAACATCGATTGACAGCTGCCAGCTTGAGCGCTGGCACATTTTATGGAGCCTGGCTGCATCTAGGACGCTGGGTGCTTTGCCCTCTTGTAAATCAGCGTTTATGGGGTGACTAAGTAAACGGCTTTCGGCCTGCCACAAATTTATTACACAGCCGCCGTGTGGCACGCCCCGCCTCAGAGGCAAGCGACTCGCCGAGACTCAACTGTCTGGCCGTGTCTGTTTCTGTTGCTGTTGCTGTTGCTGTGGCATGGCAGCAACGCAGCCCGTGTATTCAAATAACTATCTTGATAAACAACTTGCGGCCAAGCAACACCCACGCAACAAACACACACAACACACACACACACACACACACATAAAC
The DNA here is from genome assembly GCA_035045945.1 of Drosophila anceps. Classification (NCBI taxonomy): domain Eukaryota; kingdom Metazoa; phylum Arthropoda; class Insecta; order Diptera; family Drosophilidae; genus Drosophila; species Drosophila anceps. The sequence continues at coordinate 4,793,702 of JAWNON010000127.1, forward strand.
AACAGTCAGAGCAGGGTCTTCAACTTGTTTTACAAGTTTCATTTGAGCTGCCTTGCACTGTGCCTCAGCTGTGCCCCTTCTGTCGCTGTGTGTGTGTGTGTGTGTGCGTGAACTTTTGTGGCACACTAATTCAATTAGGAAGCCCACGCCCACTATCAATAAATTTCTCAAAGACGAGACTCATTCACATCAACTTTTGTTTTTCCTCTACTTTACTTTACTTTACAGTTGCTTTTTTTTTGCAACTATTTTATTTGCTTTTGCTTTCCATGTGGAAAACTATTGTAGCGAAAACAACAACAACAGCAACAACAGCAAATACAACGAGAGTCTGGAACTTGAACTGAAAAAATAAACTGGGTGGGTGTCGCCAAAGCAGCCACAATGGCAGGCAGGCAGGCCTCGTTTTATATATATTCTTTTTTTTCCATAACAATTATAATTTTTTTTTTTTTTATGTTTGTATCTTTCTCTCTTGGTCGTGGGCAGCAGCGCGTGCATTCGCAAGATACTCATTGTTGTTGTTGTTGTTTTTAGCCGAGTCGTCACACAAAAGTTGACATTGACACACGTGCAAAATGCAACAACAACAACAACAACAACAACAAGAGACAGAGCTACAGCTCGCATACATTATGATATTAAACACAGTCGTTAGAGCTTGTCTGCCGGCTTGTAACTATGTAGCCATGCATCTATATAGCTATATAGCTATGTACTATATATATATATATAGATATATATATATGTATATATATATATGTCACAGGCGTGGGCGTTAGCATATGTCTAGCTAGTTGTTGTTTGCAAGTTGGTTGCCTGGTTTGGCTTGGCTCGTTTGTCAGTCAACATTAGCGGCATGTCAACAATTCAATTTGAAATGCATTTAGCTGCCGCTGCTGCTGCCGCTGCTGCCGCTGCTGCTGCAGTTTTGTTTTCTGGCTTTTTCGCCCAGGGGGCAGGACTTTATATACGTAGGGAATTGACTTGGAGTGGTAAGAGTAACGTATATGTCTCATATATGCCCTCTTAACCCTTGCATATGGAATGAGAGTTGGGTTTTTTTCGCAGTGTAGAGCTTTTAAGTTATTAAATAGTTAGCTTTATAAATGAAAGCTCGAGGAGAGTAATGGGTATAGAATGAAGAGTCGAGAGAGGTAAGGTATGGACTAGATAAAAGAGAGTATAGGATATAGAATATAGATTGCAGAGAAGAGAGTAGAAAGTACATGGAACAGATAGATTATATATAGTAGATAGAGTATATAGAGTACATAGAGTATATACAGTATATAGAATATAAGAGTATATAGAGTATATAGAGTATATAGAGTATATAGAGTATATAGAGTATATAGAGTATATAGAGTATATAGAGTATATAGAGTATATAGAGTATATAGAGTATATAGAGTATATAGAGTGCATAGAGTATATAGAGTATACAAAACATATAGATAATGTAGACAGAGTATATAGGAGATATGGAGAATGTAGATTGTATATAGTATATAGAGTATATAGTATATATAAAGTATATATAGAGTATATAGAGTATAGAGCATAAAGAGCGTATAGAGTGCAGAGTATGAAGAACATTTATATAGTATATAGGCTGCAGCAGCCTGCATATGGCGTATAACCACTCCATAGACTCTATATTATAGATAGTACAGGGTATATACGATAATCAAATGTTCTTTGATCTCTTACTCCATTATTATTTCAGCTCAAATGTCAAGTTAAGCTCACTATCTATTTATATACATCACAAATAAATCTATATTTATACAAAGTATTTTATACATATATATGTATATGTATATATGTATGTATTTATGTATGGAACTCACCTGCGTTTGCGTGAGGCCCAAACTCGCGGCCAGCTCGGCACGTTCGGGCAGTGCCAGATATTGGGTGCGTTGGAAACGTCGATTCAGTTGCTGGAGCTGCAGTGAACTGTAAATGGTGCGTGGCTTGCGCATTTTCTTGCCCTTGCCATTGACGCGTAGGCCGGAGTCCTCGCATTTGTCTGAGATTGAAAAGTCTGCAAGAAGAATGTGCATACGTATGTATATATATATATATATATATATATGTATAAATATATTTTAGAGCGCCAGAAAAAGAGGGAGCTGCAGACATAAATGGCCCGCAATGATGAATTTATAATCAGGCATAAGAATTATGGCAAACCACGGCGATTGTGAATTGTGAACTGCGCGCATAACTCAGCCGCCATATAAATATTCATGAGCTGCGCTTCGGAATGCATGACAGAGCAACTCCAAATAGAGAGCAAGAGCATAAGCGAGCAGCCAGTCGCTATTTGGGCTGCCAAATCGAACGCTAAGTAACTTGTAAACGGCTTTGCAATTAACTTTAATTAACAATTACGGCATAAACAAAAAGCAAAAGTTCAAAGCACTCAACGTGCAGCTCATGACGTAGCCAATTGTGAAAAATACATGCGAAGTGTCCGTGTCTGTGTGTGTGTGCGAATCCAGCCAACTATTATTAAGCGCCCATATATGGTAACCGCTACCCTTACCTGACTGTACGTGTGTGTGTCAAAAATATTGGCGCCGCAGCACGTGCTGCCGCTTTAATGACAAAATGGCTGCGTGCGAGCGAGATGGCAATTGCCTTAACTTATATTTGACCACCCAGCACATAAGCCATTAGTCAGACTGACACCAGGTCCCAACTGTGCGTGTGCGTGTGTGTGTGTGTGTGTGTGTGTATGAACTGCTGCTGCTGCACATGTCGCTGGCCGGCGCAGCGCTACACCAAAGAACGGTGTAATTAATTACGCCAAACGAAAGCGTAATTACCGCAATTATAATTACATACAAACGTATGTGTGTGTGCGTGTGTGTGTGTGTGTGTGCCAGTGGGCCATTTAGTTTTAGGCATTTGTATTTAAAGACTTTTTGGCGCGCAAAATAATTTTGGCCAACAGCTGTTTTTGTTAGCACAATGAACGAAATTTTTAACAACCAACAGACAGAAGAGTCAAGGTTAATTGCGAAGCCGCCCACGCCCTGACGTACCAGCCAATGCGGCGTATGTGTGATAAATGTGTGACAAAATGTCAAACTGCATTACTTAACATATATATATAGATATATATACATCTATCTGTCTATATATACACTTAGCTTCAGCTCTGTGTTGGCGGCAACAATAGCTGGCAAAATGAATTGCTTTTCACTTACGTACAAAACTGCTCAACCGAAACGCATAAAAAAACACAGCAAAAAAAAAGCAGTACAACAACAACAGCAACAGCAACAAAATTGTTTAACAAAATGCGATAGTTAACAAAATGTCACAGTCAAGCGCGCAATTATGCCAGCCACAATGAATATCGAAATTAAAATTTATATACGAAATAAAAAAGACCAAAAAAAAAAAAAAATACTTGACTCATGCCCATGTGAGTCGCATTCAAATAGGCAAATATCTAGAACTTAAAAGTGAAAAATAAATTCTTTAAAAGAAGCAATGCAAGTGCTGAAAATTGATTGTTGGTTCGATTTGTGCTTCAAAACAGATTTCAATTTTGATTTGTAATCGTAGCATTCAAAACTCATCGGCATTAACCTCATACATTACTTTGTCATACATTTCACAAACTTTGATATATGCTTTTATATATATCAAAATTATTTTTTGGATATTTTTTATAAATTTTATATATTTTCATAAATTTCACATATTTTTTTATATTTCAAATATTTTTTTTTTACTTTCATAAATTAAAAAAATATTTTTTATATTTTCATAAATTTCACATATTTTTGTACATTTCAAATATTTTTTTTTTACTTTCATAAATTAAAAAAATATTTTTTATAAAGTTTTTCATATTTCTTTTATATTTTCATAAATTTCACATATTTTTGTACATTTCAAATATTTTTTTTTACTTTCATAAATTAAAAAAATATTTTTTATAAAGTTTTTAATATTTCTTTTATTTTTTCATACATTTCACATCTTTTTATATATTTCAATAATTTTTTTTTAAAATTTCATATATTTCAAATATGTTTTTTATATATATTTTTGTATACTTCACTTTTTTATATATTCCCTAAACTATTTATATATTTTCATATATTTCAAAAATATTTGGAATATATTTTATATTTGATAAGAAAAATAAATATAAAAATATTTTTTATATATAATAAAAAAATATATATAACAGTACGTTAAGATGTACTATTTCCCTCCTACAAGCTATTTTATAATTTCATTTTATTTTAGAGCTCTCTTTATTAGCGAGACATTATCTTGCTGTTCTTCGCATGATCTCAAGTTGAACCGCATCAGAAGTATTTCAAAGTGATAGTGTTTTGGCTGCAGCTTCAAATGCAGCACACCCAAAACCTTCACGATTCGATACGTGTTTGGCCAATCTAATTAATCTGTGCTCTTAAAAATAATAGTTAAATAAATCAAATACCTCATAGCTAAGTCTTAGCTCAAAACTTGTGCATTTTGCACACAATTAAAAATTATTTCAATCATGTTTTGGCAACCGCAAACTAATATAAATTGAAATTGAAATTGAAATTGAAATTCCGCCGCTGGACCGGTTCATTGAATAATTAATGATCTATATAAAAACCTTATTATGGTCCTATAAAAAAGTGAGAATTTTAAAAGTAGTTTGAGCTAATGGGCAATGAAATTAAGTGTCGCCAGTTTTATCATAATAAAGTTTTTGTTATGGAAATTTAAAAGAAACCCAAAAAAATACACGATTTTCGGAATGCTGTGAATAAACTAAGAAAATTAATAAAAATTTATGAGTTTTAGCTGGATTTTTTGAAATTGAAACATTAATTTTTTTAGCTTCTATAATTTGCCTAAGTTATTTTAGTAGACAAAAATTTATATTCATAAAGTTTTTGCTGTTTTATTTTGTTTTTTTTTTTTTTTTTGATCATCGGGGAAATGTCAAAGTCAAGTCTGTGTAGATGACGCTTGAGAGAGCGTTGTCCACTTGTGTTCAAGTGTCGCGAAAAAGTGCGAATTTAAAGAGCTTGAATTGAGTTGGATCTTGAGCAAAGGCCAAAGGCAATGCCTGCAATGACCAGCTGAACAACTCTTCAGACAACAATAGCAGACGAAACTTTAAGTGATGTGCGCAGCTGTACGCTGTACATATGTATATATATATATATATATACTTGTATATATGAATTGAATGAGATATGCATAGGTTAGTTGAGAGGTTGTCTTTGGTGTACTTACCATCCTTGGGAGGACTGGCGCAGGGCGGTGCATAGCTGCCTAAATGATAGCCAGAGTAGGAATTCTGATGCATGGGCGGGAATGGATAGCCTAAAGCGCTGCGTGGACTCGGAAAGCCCGAATCCTGGCCGCCCTGTGGACCAAAATGCTGATACGTGCTGCGTATGCCGCCGTAACTGTAAAGACATAGACAGAATTATAAATATAGTAAATATAGATGGCTATATACATCAAATGAAATCAAATTGGAGCTGCGGCTAAAACTTCTGCCTCATATCGTATTCATTGTTGGCCTTTTGGCACGCCAGTTCAGGTCAAAGAACAACAAATGAATGTAAAAAACACAACAACAACTAGAGTTTGCGTGTTTTGTGTACACTTTTCAGTGCTGCACAACGACTATTAAATTCCAGCGCCCCACAAATATATATAAACCTCAACCTCAATGGCAACGGCAACGGCAAAACTATCATGTTTAATGCACAAAGCGTCGAAACGAAACTTTATTTCTCACAACAACAAAAAAAAAAGCCAAACAAAAAATTGTATTAAATATCAAGAACTTTTGCCCTAACTTCATTTAAGACAGCCAAAAATCAATAATAGTAGTAAATATTTTGTTAACACTTTTTTGGAACGGACGCAAGCTTAAAGTTTTGCTGTCGAACAGTTGAACAGTTTCCCAGGGAGTTTCTGCTTTCAACTTCTTCTCGGGCACAATTTCTAAGCGATTGCCCAATAATAAGCCATGAAATATTCAGTACAAAGCGGGCCAGAAGGCAACACGGAAAACGGAAACAACAACACGAAATGCAACTGACTGACAACTGGCAACTGGCAACTGACAAAGTGAAACCGCAGCTCGAACTCCGGCAATATGGCAGCCAGCGCACCACTTTGGAGTTGCACACGCACCACAAGTTATGAAAAAAAAAAACAGTAAAAAAAATATGACAAACCACAAAACGCAAAACCGCAAAAACGCAAAAATGCAATGAAATATGTATAATGAAAAATCGAATCGTGCGTTGCAAAAACAATTTGAACAACACGACAGAGAGTGAGAGAGAGAGAGAGAGAGAGAGAGAGTAAGACAGAGGGAGAGGGTCATAGAATCCCTCCACATAACTAGCATAAATAATATTTACCCTCGATACAACTTTTTACCCATATAGAGTACAGTCTGTGTACAACAAGTTAAAGTCCGTCGTTTGCTAAACTGCACTTAATTGAATTTATTTTTGGCTTCCGCTCATTGCCGCTGGGCTTTTGTAAAAGGGAGTCCAAAAGCTATGCCGGCCGATGCCAGACCAACACCAGCATAAATAAAAAAGAATACAAAAACAGCTATCGGTGCTACCGATACAGAAGAGAACTAAGGGTATATATATAAATATATATAACTTATATGCAAAAGCAACAAATGACTTCTTCAATCAAGAGACAAAAAGACATGACAAGAAAAAACTTCAGTTGATAGAAAGGGCGATATGCACACATGTATGTATATACATATGTATATAGATATATATATATATAGATACATCACAAATGTTTTCATAAACTGATAAAAGAGTTTTGACATGTTTAAGTATATAGTAGCCATATGTAGTTTTTAGCAATCTGATACTAAGCTACAACTTTGGCACTTCGTAGCCCGCGGTAAAAAAAAATTTACAAACGATTGTAATTCCGATAAGAGGCAAATGCATTGACAGCTGTCCGTGTTTAACTCTATATCTGCCCGTATCATTAGGCATATATTAATATAGATAGCTTAAGTAGTATCCATGAATTGTATGAATATATTTATATATATATATATAGATATATATTTAATATGATAATTCAAATTGTGTTTACAGATTGAAAGCTGTCGGTAAGCGTTTCGAGCATATATATTATGAGCAACGGCATTCTTTTGACTGGTAAGTGAATTATTTTTATATTACAATTTAAATGAGCTCAATTTAAATAATATTTCATATATTTTGTTTTTTTTTTTTTTTCATTATATTGCAAACTTGTTTTTGCTTTTAACCAGTCTTGACGGGAACTCAATAAATTCTAGTTTGACTTGGACAAATTTTTCTATTATGCGATCGATTTTGTGCAAGTCTAAAAGCAATTTCACAACTTTTGCAAATGAATTATGGTTTTCTTATATTTTATATATTTTTTACAATATTTATATTTTTATTTATATATTCATTTAAATTGTATTTAATATCTCTATATCGTTCAGATTTTCTTTAGCTATTTTGAAGAGCCTTTGAAATTCCTTGAATTTTTCATAAATAATAATAGAGAGAAATTTTAATTTTAATTCTCATAAATTATAAATACAAGTTTTAAGAAATTATAAAGGAGTTTAATAAAAAGTTCAATAAATAAAACAAAAAAAATATTATAAAAGCTTAATTTGTCTTAAAATTTATTGAAAATTAAAATGTTTTGTTTGTTGATATTTTAGTTAATAAAAAATATATAATTTTAAAATATTTCATATTCTGATATTTTTGCTATTTTATTTATAATTGATATTTTAGCAAATATAGAAATAGAGGAAATTTAAATAAAAAAAAAGAAAAAGAAATAAAAAATAAAACAAAATGTAAGATAATTTACAAATTTGAAGCTATAAAATATTTTACTATATTTTTATTTTCTTTTTAAAATTTATTAATTCAGCTTTTAGTAATAAAAAGAATTAAAATTTTAAAAAAACTTTTGTTTTTTATGTATTTTTAAAACAGTTTTAACCCTTCCAAAAAATTTATTTAGAATACATTAATAACTTAATATAATAATAATAATTATTTATAATTAAAAACAATTTATGTGTTCTGTAAAAAAATCTTTCTATACATCAACATTTTTGCCTTAAATTATATTTCATATCTTAGCCGCAGTTTTTTGTCTTTGGCTGCCCTAAAATGCTTTCCATAGCTTTATCTACGATCATGTCTAGCTAAGCTTTATTATTTTGCATACTATCAAGGAACTAGAGCTAACCACAGCAATCAATACAATTGAACCAAATTAAAGTATTATAAAGATCTGGGGTAACGCCCTAGTTAATGTCTTAGACACTGTTTTCTGGGTGTGTGTTATATAAAGAGCTGATGACGTGAAGCTGATAACAGAAAGGCAAATCAAAAAGCTGCAGAGCTGAACTTAGTGCAAACCGAGGAGGGGAACAACAGACAGTTGTCAGTCACTCAGTCAGTCAGTTAGTCAGTCAGTCAATCAGTTAGTCAGTCAATCAGCCAGACAGTTGTCAGTCAGCCAGTCAATCAGTCAGTTAGACAGCTGCATTTGTCCTTCAGCTAAGCTCGTCTGACATTTCTGCCGTTTGATAGGCAAAACAATGCCATGCAGCTGTAGACAAGTAGAGATATTGTGGCATGTTGTACTTACCCGGCGGCGGCATGCTGTTGCAGCTCCACAAATGCTGATTTGCCAGGTATATTAACGCCAGGTGTTATGCTGGCGCTAACTGCTGCCGTGCTACCGCCGTCCATATATTTGGGCGTATGCGGTGCATCTGGTGCATCCATGCCCGATTGTGGGGTGCTGGGAGGCCCCTCGTAGGGGCTCCCTAAATCCGTAAAATTGAGCGTGTTGGCGCCTATTGAGGCCACTTTATCAAGAATTTTGGCGGCTTTACTTTCGGACACGCGCGCGCTCGCAAAAAAATAACCAAAAATGCTAAAGACAACAAATTGCAGTTGTCTCTACTTCTGCGTGGGTGTGTGTGGGAGAGTGTGTGTGAGAGGTGTGTGTGTGTGTGAGAGGTGTGTGTGGTGTGTGAGTGAGTGTGTGTGTATGAGTGTGTATGTACTTTAGTTTTAATTGCACATGAAACAAGTTTATTTTAGTTAGTTAGTTAGTTGAGTTAAGCGCGTAAATCCTTAACAGCATTTGTAGCGTAAACACTTTTATCTCTCTCTCTCTCTCTCTCTCTCTCTCTCTCTCGCTCTAATTTTTGTATTTTTCTTTTACACTCAAGAATTGTTGCACTGGCAAATTTGGGTCACCCTTTTAATAATAATGATGTAGTTGTTGTTGTTGTTGTTGTTATTGATGATGTTGCTGTTGCTGCTGCTGTTGCTGCTGCTGTTGCTGTTGCTGTTGTTGCTGCTGTTGCTGCTGTTGACACCACTTGTAACAATTTGTATTTGAATGGCTTTTATTTATTTTATTTATTTATCTTTTCTCTTTTTTCTTTTTGTTGCTGCGCGCATTTAATTGGCATTCAGGAATCAAATGCAAACACACTCCAAGCCAAAAGAGCGACACACTGAACAACAAACAATCTATGTAATTTTTATTTTCTCAATTTGCAATTTGCAATTTGCGCGACGGCAACGCGAACGTTAACGCGATATATGTGTGCATATATATATACATATATACATATACATAGATTTATATATGTATATTTATTATATTATTAAGAATCCCAGTAGAGAGAATCTCTAACGTAGCAGCGTTTTGGCATCTAGCGTAAAACGTAAAATCGTGTGGAATCGAGAGCTCGAAACGAACCGGGCGAACGGCGCTGCGACGAGCGACAGCAACAACGAACCAACCACGAACAAAGTGCGTATACGACTAGGTACGAGCTCAGCGCTGCGATTGCGCGCTGCCCGACTGCGCTGTCGTTGGTGGCGCAAAAACCGGCAGATGTCGCTTTGCAGCGTTGTCGCTGTAGCGTGCGAGCGCAATGGCTTGGCACACGGCATTGGTGCGAGCGAGATGGCCACTGTTGTTTGCCAGCGCCTGGTAAGCGAAACCAATGGCAGGGCAGACAACCGGTTGGACGTCGCGTCGCTGTCGCCGCTTGCCGTGTGTGTGTGCATCGGTGTGAGCTGTCGCGGCAGCGGTTGGTGTTGAAACCGCACCAATACCATAAATTTTATCAATGGAGACGGCGCAGACAAGGGGCGCCCCCAGCGGATTGTGCGGTTGTGTTTCTGTGTTCTCTTTTCTTATTATTTTTTATTTTGTATCAACTTTGTAGTTGGCAGTCGTCTAGTTTTATGGCGCCCCCCTTCCAGCCACCCACTTGAGGCGTGGCCAGCAGCAGCAACAGCAGCGGCGGCCCTCTTTGGGGGATTTACAACATTATCAACATTTATATTTGTATGCAAATTTTGTATTTTTTTTTTTTCGAGCTGGCATTCTTTGGGTTTTACGGTTTTTGGACGACGACGACGGCGGCGGCGACGGCGATGCTCGCTGCCATTGAAAGTGCAAATATTTTGACATTTTAAATAATGTTGATTAAATGCAAAGGTTTCAATTATTAAATTGATTGTTGAACCTGTAATTTTTGTTGTATATTTTTTATTTGTCTGCGGCACGCAATCAACAGTTGCATTTGCATGGCTGAATAAAGCGAACCAAAAGTATTTGTTTATATAATTAAAATAGGTAAATATGGAAATTAAGGTTTTAGAAAATAATATAAGTAAGTTTCTTCAAATTTTTATACATTATTTTACAACTCTATTAAGGCAGTCGAATTGTACGCATAGCTAGAGTTTGTTAGGGCTTTACTTTAATATTAAAGCCACTTGAAGACAACTAGCGCCATCTACTTGCCCAAACTGAGCAACTTGACAGGCGACAGCAACAACAAAAGGCAACAAACCAGTCAAACTGGCCCACAACTTGACGTCGCTCAAACGGCACAGGTACTAAAATACAATACACACCAACACACACACACATGCTTACACGCTCAGTCACCAATACTCATGTGCTGCGCTATACACGCCCCCAGCACGGCACGGCACAGCGCACAAACGCACACACACACACACACACACTCATGTATGCGTAGCTGTATGCAGAGAGCGCCTGCGCTCTCTCGCTCTCTCTGTTGCTGTCTCACTGACGCCGCCCACTGCTGAGCAACAAATTCAAAATGGCGACACATCGCTGTCGCTTTGCAGCGCGCTCAGCACTCAGAGCGACAAGCCAGAAACCGTTTTCATTCACAAGACGGCGCCCGATGCCGGGTCACTTTTTGAAGACAAGCAGAACCTTTAACAGAGCCGCGCAAGCTGTGAGCTATAAGCTGTGAGCTGTGGGCTGCTTACTCCCCTCCCCCTCACGCTACGTTCGCCCGCACAGAAGTTGTCACCTGTGCGCCACAAGGAGGATTTCCGCTTTGACGGGGTTTTTTGCCGTTGCCGTTGCCGTTGCTGTTGCTCTTGCATATTCATAAGGCAATGGCAATTAGCTGGGCCCAAGTAAAGCGCAGTCTTATTGTTAGAGACAAGAAACGTGCATCGGATCAATACGATTGGCTGATCCGATTAAAACTGTAATCCCTAACACAAACGGCTGCGGACTGCACTAATTTGAGGGCAGTAAAGTAAAATGCACGTAATTGTTGCAATTAGTTAATGAAATATTTATTAAAATGCAAATTATGATTGGCTCTCGGCCACTGCTTACTTTCCCACTACTAAGCCAGCGATGTGTGTGTGTGTGTGTGTGTGTGTGTGCGTGAGTGTGTATGGGTATGTGTGTGTGTCAGTATCTGTGTCTGTGTTTGTGTGTGTGCAGTCTCTTCCAAATAATTGCACATAAATCGTATTGCAAAACACGTGCAGTGCAAATATGTCAAATCAACGCGTTTGCAAGTCAATTTTGCAACCAATGGCCATTAAATTAACTTGTCTAAAAGTTTATATCAAATATTTCATGTTTTATTGTTAGTAGCTGCCATAAAGCTAATTAATAACTTGATCGGCTTAACAGTTGAATGAAGCCGATATAAACAAGACAAATTATGAAGTGCAGACATATTAATAGCGTTGATTTCAGAATATATTACTACAGCTGTGTTCAGAAAAATAGTAGTGAGACTGCAATGTTGGAATTTTGTGATTAAACATAATATTTTAAAACAATTTCAATATATTATTTATATAAATATTTAAATTTAATACTTGTTTCAAGTTGGTTTGTCCAACATTTCAGTTGCACTACTATTTTTCTGACCACTGCTGTATTGGTGAGTGTACTACCATATAGTAAGCTGATCTGTGTCTGAGAAGTCTCCCAGCTTATAAGACTTATATATAAAGCCACAAATTAACTTAAAATATGGGTTAAAGCCTAAATCAACTATATAAATAATCAACTGTCATACTCGTGCACGCAGTGAAAAGAGTATATTGGCTGTGTCCGCAATGTCCGACTGTTTGTCAGAGCGTAAACCATTTCGTTGCAATTGAAGTTACGGATTTGAAATTTGGTAATTTGGAGCATGTATTTCTTGGTGCTAAAATTATTATTGTGATATATATTTAAATCTTGTTATTTTGGTATATTTTGAAATAAAATAAAAAATCCAGAAACAATGTGATGTCTAATCAAACTTATTAACAGTTGCACATGACATACAGCTGTGGTCAGAAAAATAGTAGCGCGACTGAAATGTTGGACAAAACCATTTGAAACGAGCATTTAATTTAACAAATTTAAGTATAAGACATAAATATTTTTACTTTATAAATTTCTTTAAATATTATAGTTATCACAAATTTCACTATACAACTTTCAGACGCACTACTATTATTCTGAACACAGATATTTTAAAATAATATTTTAAAAATATATCAAAAATCATAATAAATCATGCCATATAAATATAATAAAGCAAGAGATTCTTTTTTCTACACAAAAATTATATAAATGCCTAATTACAAGCTCCAATTGGAGCTCTACTTAATCAATTAACTAAGTAAACAGCTAAACAAGCTCTGCACTTTTCACATTGATGTCTCACTTTATGAAGCCGCCCCGGCAACTAAATCAGGAAAAATTACAAGCCAAAAACAGAGAGAGAGAGAAAAAAAACAAATCACCCACTAAATAAACGTAGCATTGGAATACGGAAGCCTAATCGATTTTATTACCAAATAACATTAGTGGCCAGAAATGAAAGCCAAGCGCCGTCAATGCAATGCAATGTTGGACAAATGAGACGATTAATAATGTTAGGCCTAGGCCAAAAAGAAGGCAAGCTAAAGAACATGAAGAACAAGCAGAGGAAAAAGAAGAAGAAGCACAAACGACCCCAAAAATCAACGGAAAATTTGAAATGCACAGCAAAACGCCCACAGGACGGGGCAGCTAGCTGGAAAGCGCAAAACGTCAAGGGTTCTTCACAATATTGAGAAGAGGTCACGGCGAAGGCGTACCACAAGAAGTAGAAGAAACAAAAAAAAAAACACACACACACACAAGCAACACGGAAACACCTACGAAAGGCGGGCAATAAAAGCAAATGAAAAGCAATGAGCGACCCCAACTTGCCCTCTCGCGCCGTGCTCTCTTTAAGCCAAAGTTGACGGGCAATACAATTTATCATTTAAATAATAATGTGCCACAAATGACGAGAGGGACACACAAACACACACAAAAAAACAAACGCACACACACACACACACAAAGGAGCTAAAGGCACGCAGGCGAGCGCAGAGCGAGATGGCAAGCGTCTATAAATCAATCAAGTCTACAGCAGCTAGAGCGAGCAGCAGCATGTCTCAGTTTATTATATATTTTTGGGGGTTGATGCAAGCTCAATGAAGTGAAATGGAAACTGACGACGACGGCGACGACAACGACTTTGCTGTTGCTGTTGCTGCTGTTGTTGCTGCCTGCTCACTTGACCAAATGAAATGCGAAACAACGCGCTCAAATTACATTTTAATGAGTGCGCTCTAGTAGCAAAAAAAGAAAGAAACAAACTACAGGCTGACCTCACAGCAACAACAAGAACAAGAAGCTAACAACCAGCTGAACACACAGCACACAACTAACAGAGGAAAACTAAAAATCCATTCGATGCGCCTTTCAACGCCATAAATTTTATGCATGCAGCTCCTCATGGCTGGGAAGCTGGAAAGGGCGAACTTTATTTTTATGAATTTGTTTATGATGTACGAGGAGTTGCTGATGAAAGCGCCGCAGCAGGCGCCAAATTGGGTCAGGCTACAGCGGGCGATGGGACCGCCTGTGGTGCAGCATTAGCTGAGGCGAAACACACACAAGCCAGGCTGCCCAAGGAAGCGACAGTGGAGCTGCTGTTGTTGTTGCTGTTGCTGCGTCTCTCTCTCTCCCCAGTAACTCGCTCTCTCTCTCTCTCTCACACACACTCTCTGTATTGACATACAATTCGAAATAAATCAGAGTTTACGGCTTCATTGCACTCGGAGCACAGCTTGAAGCTGGGGTCTGGGGCGGCATCTTTCAAGCAAGCAAGAAACGTCGCTGGTGGCTGGCTGACAGGCTGACTGGCTGGCGGCTTGGCGCTTCGAGCATCCTGTGTTAATTGGACGCCATTGGACGTCGTCAATGCCAATAAATTGTGCAGCGCCACTTGCTCATTTGTTGATGTGTTCATTGAAAAGTATCGATGCTGTTGCTGCAAGTGCCACTGCCACGTACGCGTGTGTCTTTTGCCACACAATTTTGTGCATTCCTGTGGCGACAATTAATCAATGTCCGCTGGCATTTCTCGCAGGCTTGCAAAACGAAAGACTTAGGCAACAAACTCGCTTGCTACCCTTTTGATTCTCTAGCTGAAAATCAAACAAGCTCAACCTCCGGTGCTAAACAATTTCACACCTGGGAAACCTTTAAAGCAGCGTCACCCCAAAAAAAAAATGTATGAAAAAAAAATACCCAAAATGAAATGTTTTCAAATTTGAAAATAATTGTTGACACTTTTTGTTGTGTTGGCACTTGTAGTCGAGTTGTTGTTGTTGTTGTTGCTGTTGCTGTTGCTGGTTGGTGTTGCTGGTTGGTGTTGCCGTTGTCATTGTTGTTACCTGCCCATCCACGTAACAAGTGCTCGTGTATGTGCGCCTCTTGACTGCACATGCGCATAGGAAAATAGGAAAAACTTCCGGCAGAGCGAACGAAAATTTAGTTGTGTCACATTAAAAAGCAATTATCACCTTAAATTAACCAACGTCCCATCAAATATTCAAATTGCGCGGCTCACATTTTATCTAATGACTTTTCAAAAAACTGCACACACACACACACACAAAGAACTTTTCAAAAAAAAAAAAAAACTAAAAATGACTCGTAATCATAAAATAGAAAAGTTTTTTTTTTTTACTTTCGGCCTGGGCGGGGGCGTTTGGCTCAAATTAACTTGTTGCTATTTTTGATTGGGAGCGTTTCCCCCCGACATTTAAAACTGTGACTGCGCGGGTTGGCTTGGGGTTACATCTGACTGCGCTTTTAATTCGTTTTAAATTATATTGTACTTGGCGTTGTCTATGCCCCTTGCAGGTCGATCAACAGGGTAGAATGGCTTTGGTGTGATGTAAGTAACAGGCAGAAGAAGAGATGAGAAAATTCTCAGGAGCAACAGCTGAATCTGTCCGTTCAGCTGACTGTCACTGCTTCAGGTTAGGCTTATCCTATGTCTGCTATGCACGTTCTTTGCCCATAAATAACTCTAGTAAACCACAATTCTTCACTTGGTGCAGGATATCCTCAAGTCGATCATCCGCAACTGGAGCACTCCAGCTTCGCTTTTTGTCATTTCTTTACATACTTTTCAATGGCTGGCTTTTCCTTTAGTTTAATTTAGCAATGAATCACATTTTGACAGGCCGAACTTAACGTTGAATAATAACAAATAGGCAGCGCACACTGTGCAAGTGTGCACAGTGTCACGCAGGCTGCAGTAAAAAGCTGTGCCACAACAATTACTCCACACGAATCTAATTTTATGCTAATTGTCGAAGCTGTCAAAACAACATTTCAGCTTAGCTTAACAAGCGCTTGTCAAATATTTATTAAATAATTTTTACAAAAAAAAATAAAAATAAAAATATAATTAAGACATTTTTTATACAATTTTTATAGCTAAAATTGTTTTTTGTTTTGTTTGTCCAATTTATCTATTTAATTTATTAAAAATATTTGTAATGGATAAGAAAATAAAGCAATAATTTAAAAGAATTTTAACATTGAAACATTTTTCTTGAAGAATTTTTAAATTTTTTATTAATAAGGCAATAGATTTAAAAATATATAAATTTTCTTTAATAGATTTTTATTTATAAACAAAACTGAAATAAATTAAATTTAAGAAAAAATTAAAATATTACAAATAAAATTAGCATTTAACTAATTTCATAAAAAATTAAACTATTAAATCAATTTTTTTATTTTTTTTTATTTATTTATTTATAACATAAAATATTTGTGTTATTCTAATAAATTATTTTTATTTATTTGTTTGTTTTTTTTTTTTTTAACACATTTTATTTAAAGAACAATATTTACTTTACATTGGGTTTGAAAAATACATATTTGGCAAAGTGGAAATATTTACTATGCTTATAAATTTGGCAACAAAAATTTCGTTAACTTCAATAAATTAATTTTATAAATAACAATGCGAAAATGTAAAACGGAAATTAATAACAGACTGTGCGTTGGGTTCATATGCAAGCTATTACGAAATACTCAAAGGCCAACTCTAGCTGATGGATCGATCCTCTTCTGTCCGCTCTTAATTTTTTTTAAGACAAACAAACATAACACGTTTTTGACAATTTTCACATTTTGGGATAGCCCGTTGCTTCTTCTGCGGATACTGCAGCGCTTGCCACAATTTTGTAATCTCATCTGCGAAAATAAACGAAATTATTATTGTATGAATACAACTAGAACTGAAAACTATATTAAATTAATATATACAAATGAAATTGTGTAATTAAGGCTTTTAAATATTGAATTGAAGTAACCTTTTTGACTGCTTGTGTGTATTCTATATTTATTAAAAATTAATTACAAATTTCCAAAAATAAATTTTAAAAATTTGTCACAAATTTGTTTTTTATTTTTAATCATTTTTGTATGATAATTTTTATACAAATATAAAAATATTAATGTATATATTAAAAAAATACTTATTTAGTGCAAATATCTGAGGGATATCTGAACAGAAAATATATAAATACAAATATATAGAATATTTTTTATATATAAAATATAAATTTATTATATTATTTACTTCAATTTTAATATATGTTAAAAATAATTGTATTTTAATATTATTTAATTATTAATACGCACTTATATTATTAGACTATATTAATAACATTTTTACATATATTTTTTTTTTTTGTTCAGCTTTACTCATAGTTTTTGAATTTCCCACATTTTTCACATACTTTTGCAACACTGTGCAGTGTGCCCTATGCTCGATTATCAGACAGCTTAGGCAACAACAACAACACCAGCAACAATGACAACCAACTAAGCTGAAATTTGTGTTTTGACGGAAACATTTGTCAGCGTTTTTTTTTTTTTTTTGGTTTTTGGTTTTTGGTTTTTGTGTTTTTGCCACCAATTGTGGCGCCCGAAATGCTTGACACGGGGCGACGACATGGACGCTGCACAAATAAAACAAAACAAGACAAAACAAAACAGAAATGTATATGGAAAATGGAGAAAAATGTAAAAACAAAATGGAGAAAACCAAATTGAAACACATTTGAACAATTTAATTAGATTTGGAAAAATAATTTAAAGCAAATTAACGTGAGTGCGCAACGAAAGCGAAACAAAAAGTGAACAACAATTTGCAGTCTGTGTGTGTGTGCGTGTGTGTGTGTGTGTGTGAGTGTGTGTATATGTAGTATTTTATAGTAGCAACATTCTAGAGACTCCAGCATTTCCAATTCTTCATCCACTTTAGACAAATTTCTATTGAAATTGCAAAGTCTTATGAATCGAACTATATTTACCCATTTAAATAGCACAGTTAGCACAAGCAGCTTATATATAATTATTGTTAGGCAATCAACAGGCGAGCGCCCAGCCAAACGAGTACACTCTCCAGCAAAATGAAGCAACGGCTCAGTTGCAAACGTTCGGCTGTCACACTTTGCATTGAATTGCTTTGGGGCATCAAATGTTGGGAGACAATTGAGTTTAATGTGCGGCTGGGATCAAATGCCAACTCGTCCGGACATTGGGCTAGACAAAAGATGCTACTGTTCACATAATGATAATTTACATCAATGATAACCGTTAGCAGCAGCGGCAGCAGCAGTAGCAGCAACAGCCACGTGTACATGGAATCAACTTCAAAATTTGGTCCTAGACGCAAGCAATTATTATTTAAAAATAAAGAATTAGAGAAAAAGCAAAGCTTGTTTGATTGGTTTTAGATATCAATTTGGATATCTATATATATATATATATATATATATATATATATATATATATATATATATATATTTGTATGTTAAGCAAATATATAGATACACATATACATTTGTGTGTGTGTGTGTGTGTGTGTGTGTGTGTATAAAATTAATTGCCAGGATGCGGCTCATGGAGTGGGGAGAGAGCAGCCTTTGAGTGATATGATTTATATTGTCTTGAGTCGGCGGCGCCACACTCAAACCTGCGGCGGCATCTTTAAAGTCTGCTTAAAACATATATATGTGTGTATATATATATATATATATATACATATATGTGTGTATGTGTGTGTGCGTGCGTGTGTGTGTGGGTTGATGATGATGAGAGGCGGCTGCGCTTTTAGTTTCTGTTTTTGGCCCGTTTTTCAGAATTTCATGCGCTGCAGACACCCTTTTAAATGAGCTAAGGTAAAAGGATTCAGCGCTGCGCCGCATGCAACCTGTACAGTCTTCACACTTTAGCGCTCCAGTTTCCGTTTTTGCACTAATCCGAGCAGCAGCAGCAGCGGCAGCAGCAGCTCAATTGAATGTCAAACAATTTGCATTTGGGCTCGCTGCTGTTAATTATAATCAATTTTACCTGTACAGGTGCCACACGCTGTGCGGCCGTTTTGTTGTTAATGAGTTGTCGCTAGCGCTGTTGTCGCCTGCTCTCTGCTCTCTGCTCTCTGCTGGCTGTTGCCTGTTGCCTGCTCTAATTTGTTGAGCCGGATCAGTTGACTGATCCTCTCAACGCTGGCAAGGTCATTGCTAGCGCCAGGTCGCAATTTTTGCAATTTTTGCCAACTGGGTTAATGCTAATGCGCAGCAGCAGCAGTAACTGAGGCAAAGTTCTGGCCCAGTTTGTGGCATGCAAATGAGGTTTAAGCTCACAAGTCAGCTAACGGTTGCTGTTGCTTTGACTGCTGCTGCTGCTGCCACGCCCCAGCGCTGCTCAACGCCCGCAGCCGTTAGGCAGCATCTATCAAGGCTGACTCCAAAACAGAAGATACCTCGACTCTCAACTCTCGACTCACCATCGCCGACATGTTGGCCATGTTGTGCATTATAAAGTGCAGCACGGCTACCAGTTAAGTGCATGTTGCTGCTGGCATCGGTAGGTGTGGAAACTATGTTGCTGCCGCATGTTGCTGTGTTGCTGTGAAAATGTTGCTGCCACGTACGTTGTTTTGGCTGGCCAACGAATAAAAAAAAATATAAAAAAAATAAATATCGTATAACGCCACGGGGCCCAAAACCTTTTGCTTCCATACCCAGTGCAACATGTTTTTTTTTTTTGTTTCTGGCAAAGCTCAACAGGGTATGCGGCCGTTGTGCAAGCAGTTGGCAAACGGCCAGAGAAGAGGCAGCTATATAGAAAGCATGGTATAGGTATTATATGATATATATATGATATATATTTACGATTAATTTCCAGTTTCATAGAAGACTATTAAGTAAAGGCGCACTAAGTAATATTTAAGCCAAAAAAAAAAATTCTTAAAAATTTCTTTAATTTCATTAGATTTAACAAGCCAACAGTAAAATAATATAAATATAAACTCAGTTTGTTTACCAAATTATGCCTGGCTGAAGTGCAAATTTAGCCATTTCTCAGTCATTTGCAGGGCATCTGAAAGTCTATCATGCTCACCTAGAGCACTTTTTGCTTGTTTTCATTTCGGGCACTGCGCTAACCAAGTGGGCGCGTTCACCTGATGCTGCTGCTGCCGCAACAGCATCCGCAGCAACCGCCATAGCCAGCCGTAGAACAGCTTCTGTGCAACATGGCTAAAGAAGCTCGGGCAGACAGAGCCAAACGGCAATTGCAACTGAAACTGGAATTGGCGTTTGCTCTAACTTTGGACCAGGGCCTTGGCGCATTGGCTTTCTTTTCATTCATGCACTTTGGCGTGTTCGGGTTTGGCAACAAGTTGCCAAGCCATATAATTACCGCATCCATGTCGCTGCAAGTTGCTACTTCATAAATTAGCATGCCGCCCCAGACACCGCCGACACCGCCGACACCGCCAGCACCGCAGACTTAGCCAACTTCCATATGCTCCATTTGCAGCGCTTTGTCATTGCCATGGCCCAGCGCTTGGCATAGAATGCGCTGCACTATTCTCGCCAAATCTTTTCCATGGAAACGAAGACAAAAACTACTAAAGAACAAAACAAAAATGCAGAAAGCACAAATCACAAATCGCATTGGCAGCGGCCATTAGGCTTCCGTGCTGCCTAGCTGTGCCTGTGCCCCACCATGTGGCATGTGGCGGCCCAGACTCAACCGAATGCCAACTGCCTGCGGCCAACTATAGCGAGCAGCAAGAGTTGCTCCTGATGCGCCCGCTGCTCGTTTTCCTTGAATTTCGCAGCAACATTGCAACGCCCTCGTCCACGTCCTGCTGCGTGCTCTGCCGCGCCTTGTTAGGGCTGCCCGAAAAGCTCGTTTTGATTTCTGCTCCGTTTTTCTACTTCTTCGTATTTTTTTAGTCAGCCCCTCCCTGCTGCTGGCTCGCTGTTTGCTGGCTGACCCACAAACAATTTGTTTTTGCATTTCGCTGGCGGCTCTTATACGGCGACTGGCAACTGGCTATGATAGCCGCCACCCAAAAAAATTAACAAAAATATATGCGAAGCTGGCAGCAGTTCATACTCTAAATACCCTTGCTAATTATAAGTATTTGCATAAAGAGTTTGAGTGGCAGTGACTTAAGTGTAAATCGGAAGGGTATAAGCGCAGTAGAAGTTGCAGTAGAAGTATTTGCAAAGTATAAGATGAGCAGGAGGCAGGAATAGTTTAAGTGAATGCATACATATTGGAAAACTATAAGATGAGCATGAATACAGTCGCTAGACTGGAGCAGTATAAGTAAACTCATGCATACTAGGGCAATATCAACCTGCAGTATAAGTAGAATTATGCGTTCTATGAGTATAAGAGAGGAGTCGTATAAGTAGAATTATATGTCATATGAGCATAAGAACGAGTATAAGTAGCAGCATGTATAATATGAGCACTTGAGTGAGTTTTAGTACAAGCATTTTGTATAAGTAGAAATATGAGTAGTATAAGTAGAAGCATGTGTACTATGAGTAATAGAGAGGAGTATAAGTAGAAGTATATGTCAGATGAGCATAGGAGAAAATCTAAGTATAAGTATTTATAATATAAGAGCGAGACGGTTAAGTTGAAACGTCTATACTATGAAAGATAGGAGAGATGGAGTATAAGGAGAAGTATGTAAAATATGACCATAAGATCGAAGTATAAGTTGAAATATTAGCAGTATAATATATACTAAGAGTATAAGCAAACACACTCTAAGTATAAGCATGAGCAGCATGAGTATACGTATGAGTTGCAGGGAAACAGGCAAGAGTGGTATGAGTATAAGAATTACTGTAAGCCTGCTTAGTGTAAGTAGCGTAGACAAAAGCTTGCACATTCTGTGTATAAGCATGAGTCGTATCGATGGCATGATGAGTAGTATAAGTAAAAGCATGCAAGCTGTGAGTATAAGCATGAGTGCTTAGTATAGGAAGCAATATCATAAGTAGCTGCATGTATGAGTAGTTAAATGAGTAACATAAGTAAGTATTAGAAAGAATATAAGATTGATATGAGTAATAGTATGTGTATAATGAGTTTAAGAAAGTATATTATAAGGAACAAGCAGACAATTTGCTTATAAAATATATTTGTAAGATATGCTTAGGTTAGCTTAATGTTTATATATTTCAATCTGATTTAGTTAAGCATCCGATCTGATTGCAAAACAAACTCAATTATATATACTGATTCCAGCTACGCTCTCTCCCGGTATAAGTTAGACATATGCATAAGAAACCATTTTTCTAGACACATTACAAAGTTGTTAACAAAGCTGTTAGGCCCACAGTCAAGTGTGTATGAATGGAACTGGCCTTATAAAGAAGACTTAAGAAAAAAATGAAAGAAGGGGGAAAAAACGTGGGGCAGAATACCACGCACTCGACATCATTATCACGATCGGGCCACGATCTGGCGTCAGGTTCAGAGCGACGAACTGGTTCCTTGGAACGTTCACGTTCATTGCGTGACTGCGATTCAAGGTTTTTCGCTTTCGGAAATATAGTCTTAGTAGTAGTAGCAGTAGTAGTAGTAGCAGTCGCATATATACTATATATATATATATATATATATA
Source organism: Drosophila anceps (assembly GCA_035045945.1). Taxonomy (NCBI): domain Eukaryota; kingdom Metazoa; phylum Arthropoda; class Insecta; order Diptera; family Drosophilidae; genus Drosophila; species Drosophila anceps. The sequence goes on from JAWNON010000127.1 coordinate 4,816,404, forward strand.
TATATATATATATATATATATATCGTAGTGTGCGAAATTGTGGATTTCAGGAAATCAATCTTGTTGCCATTAAATCGCATGGCAATCGGTATTTGGCATTTCGTGTTTATTGTTTTACAACTTTTGAGCAGCGACAGAAGCGTGTTGCAGCCCTTAGCTGAGCAGCGGAGTCGCGCTCATCATTAGCCGGGCCAACAGACAGGCCGAGCGCAGCGCAGAGGGGCAGCAACTGGTGGCTGGGGCAGCGCATTGGCGTATTTGTTCGTTCAACATGACCGCAGGCAAGGCTTCAGCATGAGCTCTGGAGTCTGGTCTCTGGTCTTCTCCGGTCTTCCGTGGCCGGTTAACACCCAGTGCCACAGCCTCCCAAAAAAAAAAAAAAAAAAAAAAAAAAAAAAAAAATGAATGAGAGCTGGCCACGATGCGGCAGACAGGCGGCTGCCACTGCCACTGATGATGTGGATGTGGATGTGGACGCTCAACCTGGCCGCTGGGCATCAACTCGTAAGCGTTTTTGAAGACCTCCAGTGCAGCACGCGATTTATATACGACACCACATCGAAAGGAAATGGCGCAGAGACAACAGACCAACAGCAGCAACAGCAGCCGCAGCAGCACGAGTCGCTCGGGGTGTTTCCTTACGGTTCTATAAATCTCCAACTCCAACTCGAAGAAGAAGAAAAAAACTTTATTTTTATTAATGATTTCACTTGAATTTGTCTGAAGTTTTAAAGTTATCTCGTTTTTTTCTCTCTCCGTTTTGAGCAAATGGCGACTGACTTTTGGCCAAGGTTCTATGAATCAAAAGTTGAAAGAAAAATGTACTTTTAATTGGATTAATTGGATTAGTCAAAGTCAACCGAAGAGCCACGAACTGTAAACAAGCTCAAAACAACTCATTTAGCGCAACACGTGCAACACACACACACACACACACACACTCTCACACACAGCAACATTTTTTTTCTGAAATGCTAATAAAAGATAGATTTATCATCTACAATGCAACTGGCAGCAGTCAGCAGGCGCTACCATAATGATTTAAGCAAATACTTTCAGCTTGAAGATGCGCCTAGAACAACAAAAATGTTTAAAGTAGTAGGTACAAATGGGATAAAAAAAAAATAAGGGGACGACGGCATAAAACGCTGCATCATTGCGCTCAGAGCTCAGCATCTGATGAGGGTACACGAGGGTAGACGAGTGCTGCAGCGGGAGTTGTTGGCAGTCAGAGTTGGAGCTAACATATCCAAAGACAAGCCAAACACTTGCGTGTGTCACTGCGCTGACGCTCAAGTGCTCAGCCAGGCACCAGGCACCAGCCATCAGCTCCAACTCCAACGCCAACTCCAACTCCAACTCCGACTCCAATCACCAACTCCAACTCCAACTCCAATAGCAACACCTGTAGCACCGGCAGCTGCTGCTGCTGCTGCTGCCGCTGCTGTTATGGAAGCTCCGGGTATATAGGGTCTATAGAGCCTGCAGACTGAAATGAAAATTAAGTCATCAAGCCCAGTCAGGCAGCCAGCCAGCCAGCCAGCTAGTGTCTCTCCACGTTGAAGTAGGTGCTGTAAGTCCCAAAATCTATACAGATACAAAACAAATGTAAGTGTAATCAGAAAAAAAAGGTACACTGAAAGAAATTAGTGGTTAATGAATAAGATTTATTTGTATAATATGCTAAATAAAATTGTAATTTGATAACTTAACTTAAATATTAATATTTACAATGTGATTTAAGTTATTGAATTTATATACACTGTAAAAAATAATAAAAAATAAATGTGATAGACTAAGTAATAAATAACTCACATTACTTACTATTAAAAAAAATAAATAATATACATTAAGACATTTTCCTTTAAATTTAAAAACGACCAATACACTGAAAGAAAAATAATATGCAAATTAACTTAATTTAATACTAAAGCACATATTTTTAGTATAATAATATCAAATAATTATAAGAAAATAAAAATTAAATATATTATGTAAGATCTAAAGAAGACTTTGTCTTCAAAAGAGAGTTAGCTTGACTAACTATCATATACACTGCAATTGTTAAAATGTGTATAAAAATGACTTTGACAAGTCAAATCCTTTGAGTATTTATAAATATTTAATTTTATTGTTTTTTTTTATTGCCATTATTTTTTTGCAAAATAGTTAAACAGTTTTTTAGTAGGTCAAAACATCAGGTCATGTGTGACCGGATACGCTGATGAGTATATTTCGATCGATAAATGAATTTTGCGAATTTTTTAAATTTTTATAGTCGCTTGTAAAAGTGTTTTTTAAATGTCTTAAATAGCGAAATTTTAATGCAAACTTAAAATTTATTAAATCTTCCTTCACACAAATTTAATATATGTATATAAAATTTTTTTTTTAAATATTTAAAAGAATTATTATACAAAAAATTACTATATATATTTTAAATATATAAATATTATTTAAAAGTATTTTATAAATTTATTTTATTTTCGATTTAAATATTTGTTAAATTAAAAAAATGATTTAAATAATCTTAAAAGTAAATATTATAAATATTTCTTAAAGTATTTAAACAAAATCCTATTTAAATTTTGTTTATTTTTTTCTGTTAAAAGAAATTTTTGCATTTTATTACTCCTTTTCTTCTTCGCGTAAGCAACTACTAGTATTACATGAAAATTTTTGTCAGTGCAGAGTTAAGCGTGTAGCTTGTAGCTTGCTGCACAGACACTTCTTGATGAGATTTCAGCTCATCAGCATTTCGTGTCTGCTTAGGCAAACGCGTTACAAGTGCCTGGCGACTGTGTCTCCAATCGCAGACCCACTCCCAGACCCATTTCCAGGTCTCATTCTCAGCCTCAGTCGCAGTCGCAGTCTCAGTCTCAGTCTCAGTCTCAGTCACAGTCTTCTTCTCAGTTCCAGTTCCAGTCGCAGTTGCTGCAGATGATGAATGGGCCTGGTTGACATATGAGGGTTTTAATCGTTATAGAAAGCCTACGCATGCGATTCGAGCATTAAACTGAAACAAAAACTGAATTTTACGTTTTGCCTTTTTGTTTTTTTTTTTTTGCTTTTTTTAATTCTAAGCAAATGAAATATAAATATGTATATAATATATGAAAAGAATTGTAGCTGTTCTTTTCTTATGCTTCTGCTTCTGCTTCGTCTGTATTGTGGCAACTCCCACGCTTTGTTATCCTGTTAGCCGTTCTGTTCGCGCTTTCTCCTTGACTGGGGCGGCATCCTTTTCAACTGCCCGGCACATACTTGACTTTGCAACGCGTCATGGAGCGCCTCATCAGACAGGATCAAACGGCTTTCAACAAGTTTTCGCTGGCCTTTTGTTAGAGGCCCCGAAATCGAACAAAGACCAGACACAAATCAAAGCGGCAAAAAAAAACGATGTAAAAAATAAAAAGGAAAAGCTGAACAGCTGAACAGCGGCAAATGTCAGTCAGCCTATTGATTATGATCATCAAATTATTGAGCGCCTATGAGCGAGGCATCGACTCTGACTTCGACTTCAACCTGAGATTGGGCACAATACGCCCCCTTCCGCAACAAATGCGGCCAGTCTAAGGAGGAGGCTGTGGCAGCAACTGTTGCTGCTGCTGCTGCTGCTGCTGCTGCTCTTGCTGCTGCTGCTGATGAAGACAAGTAACAACAAAACTGCTGACACAATCGCAGCAATTAAATCGTATGACGCGGCGGCAATGCCAATGCAATCGAAGTCAATCGACAACAAGGTCCAGCGGCAGAGTGTGAGGGAGTTGGCTGACTGACTCTCGAGGAGCGCATCTCGACAGCGATAAACGATTTTTAGTTTCGCGTCTTTACAACTTTAACAGGTGAGAAAATGGGTTCAACAGCAATACACTACGTGAGTGTGTGTCTCTCTCTCTCTCTCGCTCTCTCTCTCTCTCTCTCTCTCTCTCTCTTTCTCACTCAATGCAAGTGTCTGTGTGTGCGCGCCCATTTCAGTTTCATTCATGAGTCCTGACATCGTCTAATTCAATTGTCCAGCTCTTTGGCGCTATGACTGGTCAAAAAGACGACGCACTGAAAGGGTAGACGGAAGGGGCACAGGTTCAGCGGGGCTAAGGTTGAAGCAATGATTTGTTTTTGGCCAGTAGATCGCTTGGGCGGATTGCTCGCATTTCATTCGCTCCAATGGACCATTTACTTTGAACAACACAGCAGATCTGCATGGCCGATGGCTGCTGCTGCTTTCAAGTTGCCCGTAGATAATTTCACCAATCAATTGAACTGAACTTCCGTTTCGATTGCGTGCCAGCGATAAAAGAAATATATAAAAATATAATATGCTCATTTTTGACTTTTTTTTGGGATTTTTAACGTTTTTTTTCGTTTTTTTTTTAGTATAATTTTCGCCGAGGTCGCGTTGTTTTCTATAAATAAAAATGATTTTATCTTTGAGTGTTTGCTTTTGAGTGTTTAGTCCAGAAAGCCTTGTGGTTCATGGGAGTCTTCGGTGAGTGGCTTTGAGCTAGTTGAAAATAGACTTTTCCAATCTTTCGTTGGACAGCCAGCCTATAGAAAACTCTATACAAGACTATTGAGTGTCATCTCTTTCATCATGTTCTTGTTTTATTTATATACCAAATTTGTGTAGAATAAAAAAAAAACTAAACTATATTATGTAGTCTATTATGCAGATTATTTGTCCAAGTAGTCCCTTTAGTTGGGGCTCAGAAAGGGGGGTTTCAGGCATAGAGAATCAGAGCTTAAATATTCAGTTACTTTATGCTAGTTTTGTATTTATGTCTTAGCCATAGCTTAAAGCTAATTTATAGACTAAAATTTATTGATAATGGCTAACAAAACTTATAAATCTAACAAATAAATAAAATAAATATATTTTATAATATATAATATTATTTAATTTGAATATACTTTATCTATGCCACTTTTGACATAAAAAAAAGTTTGTTAAAATTTTTTTATTGAAGAACTTCAATCAAAATTCTAACGCAACTAAATATTTATCAAGCACAAAATATTTATCATTACTTATAAAATAAAAATATATAATAAATGCAACAAGAAGACTTAAAAATATAAAATTAACATAGATGTCAACACATATACATATATACCTCAATTGCTTACGAGGTAAGTTTAAGAAGTATCGAAACCATTTTTTATTTATTTTTTTTTTTCGAAAATTATATTAAGTAAGTGGTTTTCAATGATAATACTATACAAATCAAGCAAACAAAATTATGAAGCAATTAATGCTAATGTCATTTTAAGTTCAGTGCGAAATATGTAATTTACAAAATTAGGAGATTTTAATATAGATGAAATATATTTTGCTTCACTTGGCAAGTGGCTCTAAATACATGGGTTAACTGAGCTATTTCTATAAGTTTTGTATTCAATGAAAATCTAACAAATAAAATTATTTTAAGCTTCGTATTTAGGTATATAAAGGGGAGTAAAAATGCTGCCTAGAACACCTGAAGCACTTAAAGTATTCTTGGCCCAAAAGCTGACTTTATAAAGGATTCCTGCCGAACTGTCAATCTGCTAATCCAATTGGTGTAAGGAGTCGATTGGTTTTTGAGCAGACAGAAGAGGACATTAGATACTTTATATAGTATATATGAATGTGTTTGAATATATAAATACTCATTGACAATCTCTTGGACCTTATGTAGTCATTATATAGGCAGCAGCAATTATCATTCAATAGTCAATAAAAGTAAAATTTATTCTAGCCTAGTCAGATCCATGGCGCTGATTTGGTTTGTTCGCTGGATGTACGAGGTTCAATTTTTTTGTTAGTTTTTTTTTTTTTTTTTTTTTTGTGTTGCCTGCCAAGTTTCCACGCTTGGCAAGGCTGGCGGCAAATTGCGGCCAATTTATAAATTCACAAAACAAAAATGGCCAGCAGCAGCAGCAGCAGCAGCAGCAAAAAAAAAATAGTAAAAAAAAAACAAAAAAAAATATACATATATATGAAAAGAAAAAACTTTGTCAAATGGAAAACGCAAATCCTATTTGTCAATTTATTTGCGCAAGTATGCGTGCAACCAGCTACAACAACAAACAGCAGCAGCAGCAGCAGCAACGACAACAACAACAACAACAAAATGTCAATTGCTTAAGCAAATTGCGCATAATTGACTTTTTTCCAATTGCTCAACGGGCATTGTTCAGCGCCCGCACGGAGGCCACAGTCAGAGTCGCAGCTGCCCGCTTAGATCCAGCAGCCCCTACCAGTGCCCCCGACCCGCTGCATCCTCCGCAATCGCCGCCGCCGCCGCCGTCACGCCCTGTCTATAAAACTGTCCGCGCCAATGATTTAATTTCCCAAATATATTTTATTTTTGTTGTTGTTGGTGGAGTGGGGCATAAATCTTGACCAAGTGTCAACAGCAACAACAACGGCAGCGCGGCGCGTTGTAGGTGGCCACAAAGGAAAGTTGCCGCGGCGGCATGCAACAATGTGGCAACATTTTAGATAATTTTTATGGTTTGTTTTTGCTGCAGCTCATTAAAAAATAAAATAGAAATGGGAATGGCAATGGGAATGGGAATGGAAAGAAAGAAAGAAAGGAAAAGGACACAAGAGCCATTGTTGGCTTGCTTGGCTGGCAGCCACACCTACTGCTTGGCAGGATTTGTGGTTCGCCCCCTGTTGCCTGTTGCCAGTTGCCCGTTGCCAGTTGCCCGTTGCCCGTTGCCAGTTGCCAGTTGCCTTTGGCCTGTTGCACGAATGTGTCGCATTGTCTCTCGCTCTAACAATTATTGGCCTTTTGTTGCTCAATCTGCCGCAACACTTGTGTCGTCCTGCATTGTGTCCTGCTGTCGGCCGTTTCATAATTTCCGCTTAAAAGGATTTCACAGTTTCTGGCATTATTGAGTGTCTAGCCCAACGTTGCTCTATGTGTGTGCGTGTGTGCTGTCCATAGTTAATCCCATTGACATTATAATGAGCCGCTTTTGTGTGGCTCTAAGCACTTATGTCATAGCCAAAGCCACCAACTGCGGCCCAAGTTCTCTGACCAAAAACACGCAAAACCAAAGCTACACTTAAAGAAAATTTATTAAATACTTCAGCTAGTTTAATAACAGTTTCAGAATTTACTAGAATTCTTCAGCTCATTTAACTTGTATTGCACATACTTTTTATAGAGTTTAACAATTTGTTCTTAAAATTGTATTGAAAATAATAAATTCTATTATTAATTAGTGAAACTTTTTTTATAAGTTCAGTAAAAGTAAATAAAATATAAAGTTTGTATAAACAACTTTTCAAACTTGTAAAAAATTCTTAAGTCAAGGCAGAAGTGTAAAAATTACTTAAACAATATTATAATATCTTAAAACTTTAATAAAAATAAGCTTTTTTTCACTAAATTAAACATTGTTAAATATTATTTATGAGTTCATTTGAAGAAACTACAAATCTTAAGTTACTAAATCTTAAACTTACTCTAATAGTTCTCTAGTCAAAAATCTTAAAAAAAAAGAATTTTTAATCAATCACCTTTAGCACTTACCTTTTGAGCATATAATTCATAAAAAAAAAACTTTCAAAAATTATTCAAATATTATTAAAATTAAAAAAATATATTATTAAAATTAAAATAGTTATTAATAAACTTCAAAAACTTCTCTTTAATCTAATCTTCTCAAAATAATCAGTTTTATTCGCTTTCAAATTCTTTATAATTATTTATATATAATATAATAATTCTTTATCTATATATAATTCTTTATATATAATATATAAATATATGAATTTTAATTATATATTCCTAATTCATTTTTATAAACTAAATATTTTTTAAATGTATGCACTATTTATCAAGAATTTTCTGAGCTTAGCCCATTAAGTGCACAAGTATCAAATGTTGCTTAAACAGATTCTCAGCTAAAAATTGTAGAATTCTAAAAACATTACCAGAATTTCATTGGCTGAGCGAAATGCCAAGACTTCACATTCCCACAAAAGCATGACTGCTTGAAGCTGGTTCACGTCATTCCGCCAAGTGTAGCCATGAGAGGGGAAATGTCGCCATGTTGGCGTCTTTTGAAACGGAAGCGTTATCCAAAAATACGAATAGAAATATACGAATCGTCGTGTAGTCGCGTAGTCTAAACATACAAATAGCGTGTTGCGTGGCGGCAAAAGTGGCCCCTATCATTATAGCTGTCGTCTTGGCTTGAAGATTTTTTGACTGCTTTTTTCTTTTTCTTCTCTTTTTCCACTCATTTTTTGAATTGGTCAGCAGCGGCAGCGACAGCAGCAGCGGCACCAGCGACGGCGGATGCGCTTCCAGGGGCTAGGCAACAGCTCGATAGCTCAGCAGCCAGCAGCCAGCAGCCATGCTCTTAGTGATTTCTAGTCCCAAAAACAAAAATGTTGCATGTAGCATTTTTTTTCTTCTTTGTTTCTTTGTCTTTTTTTTTGGGTAGCGGGTAACCCCACCAATACCACCACCACCACCACAACAACAACAAAAAAATTGATTTACGACTTCCGTTGGTAATGAAAATTCACTTCAAGCACAAATATTTTTTATATATATATTTTTTTTTTTTTTTTGGTTTTTTTTCATCCAATTTTTGTGAGCTACTTCATTTTGTTGGCAGCCCATTTGGCCAGCCAGCGTTTGGTTTTATAGACTCATTTAAGGCGATTATTTAGCAATTTTTTAACATTTGCCATACGTACAGATTGTGAGAGGCGCGAGGGCGTGTAGCTTGCAGTTTTCTGAACAGCTTCGGCTTCGGCTTCCAGCTTCCAATTTCCAGCGCCAGCGCCAGCGCCAGCGCCAGCGCCAGCGCCAGCTTCAGCAACAGCAACAGCAACAACTTCAGCATCCAGCTCCAGTTAGTGGCGAAATTTATGAGGCAGCAAGTGAATCATTTAAGTTAATGACTTTCAAACGTGTTTCACAGCGTATGCTCACTTTATATATATATATATATTGTTGATGCCTGATTGACTTGGCCAGAATCTGTAGAGTCGATGTCTGCAGCTGCGGCTGGCTGACGCATTGGCCAAGACTAGTAGCGCGCCTTGATTGATAATCCGTTGATTGAATTATGAGCGCAACTCTAATTTGGCTAGACTATGTATGGTGTGCAGGTGTGTGCGTGTGTGTGTGTGTGTGCGTGTGTGCGAGTGTGTGTGTGTGTTTGTGTCTAGATCTAGTCGCTTACTAGTTGCCTAGTTGCCGCCTAAATGCAGGCCTCAACTTTTTTTTGCCCCTTTGGCGCTTTTGGCGGCAAATCAAACCGAGACTCGGCTCTAACCAACTCCAAGAAATTGGCAAATTGGCTTTTGGCAGGCGGCACAACTTGAAAAAAAAAAACTTAAGAATCAAAACGTTAAAACGTTGCCGGCCAACAGAGCTGTTGCGTCAGCAGCGGGGTATAATGATTTTGTTATTGAACATGTTTGCGGCTTACTGTTTATATTTATATAGATATATATATATCTTGAAATGTAAGTTGATAAATATATATATTAATATATATAAATGCTGTTTTTATATATATTTCTATATGTTTCAATGAAGTTTCTTGCAGCTGACAATGCAACTTTGTCTTGCTTTAGTCTATCGACATCTCAGCCCAACTCTGATAATATATAATACTCTACCATAAACAATATATTGAGACTTCTATAAAACAAATATTTTACTTAATAAATATAATAATATTTTATTTAGTAAATATTTCTTTTGAAAATATCAGCTAGTTTCACTTCATTAAATTTGTACAATAATGTTAAGCTATATAAAATATGGATAGAAACTGAAGTTATGTAAGCCTTATTCAGTAAAGGATTCTCTTTAAGGTATTTTAAGCCAAGCTATAATTGAAGTGAAACTTGGTTTAGATTGTGACTCCTTTGGGCTAGGTGCAGCTTGCTTTTTAGCTTAAAGCATATATAAATATAAATATAGATTTTATATAGACATAAAGAGTAAAGGAGCTGCTAACATTCAAGACTCATAGACAGGCAAAGATATCACGTGGGTAAATGAGCAGCCACTAGAAGGGAGAGGAAGATGCCTCCAAATTATAGACTTATATAGACATTATATATATATTTATCTATATATTTATATATACATATCATGTCTTGAGTGCAAGAGTATTCAATGCTCTTTAAGCTAAGATTTAGCTGCTTCTTCTGGTTGTCGTTGCCGCTGCTGCTGCTGCTGCTGTTGTTGTTGTTGCCTTTGACTGATGAGCGGCTTCACGTCTGCGCGGCATCAGCGTCTGGCTCTCTATATAGCCCTACGTCTGTCTCTCTGCCCGTCTCTCTCTCTCTCTCTCTCACACACACTCTCTGTTGCTGCCGCCGTCTGTCTATGCGTGCCAAAATGCCAATGGCGTTTTAATTTGAAGTCACATTTGGCAACGGCATCGAGCGCCTGCTCCAAGTCCAATTTTAGTTTTTTCTTTTTTTATACAACATTTATGAGCTGCCGCATTTTATTTATTTATTTTTATTTTTATAATGTTCAAGCCTTGAGCCTTGCAGTTTGAGTTTTATGCGTTTATTTGGCTTTTCCGGCGCAGAGCAGTCGAGAACTGAATTGTGGCCTGTTGCCCACATTTCGGCACTTGTTGCCAATATTTGTACCTGCTGCGAGTTAAGCAAAACTGGATTAGGTTCTATTTTCTTTTGCTTTGCTTTTCTTTCAGCTAAGTCCTAATCCGCCTTCATGTAATTGCGCACAGACATGGCGCCAGTCAGTGCCATTGCCATTGTCATTGTCATTGTCATTGTGCTGGGCTAATAGGATCAGCTATGGCTCTCTGTCTGAGCCTGGCGTGAAATCCGCAAATGTTGTTTACCTTTTGGCGAAAAAGGGGTTTGCGCTGTCAGCCCATACAGCCATCGAAAAGCCGTCAAGTGCATGTTAGACCTCTACGCTCTACTTGAACTGTTTTGTTTTGGCCAACTGCTGATTGTGGCCTTTTGTTTTTAGAGCGACACCCACGACAGCAAACGGCTCGAGCTCGAACTTCTTTTTGGGCTCAAATGTTGTTGCTGCTGCTGCTGCTGCGGCGGCGGCTGCTTCTTCCTCTTCTTGTTGTTCTTGGCCATGAGTCAACAAAAAAAGTTCGCATCGATGGGAAAATTGTGCAAACAATAAACCGCAGAAACAGGCACATCGAAAGCTCTCAAGCCAAATCAAGATATAGCCGACAAAGCACACACACACGCACACGCACACACACACACACACACACACACACATATCATATCTACATCTTTTAAATATATATTTATATATATCTTTTATTTTTCTATATATACCCTATAGTCATTATTATATTTCATTCGATAGCAATTATTGCTACCGTTTAATTGTGCGCATTGCGATTTTGTGGAGCTTCGACTTTGATTTTTCACACGGCTTTCGACTGCTCCCCCTGTTATGCCCCCACTGCCTGCTGCCGCCCGCCCCTACTCGCCACCAGCTGCAGGCAACAACCCAACATTGCCTCATCAGTAGCGCGTCCAGCGACTCTGGGCTGTGAATGCAGCCACGTGGCTAATGATTCGCGTTCGCCTTCCTTTTTCACGCAATCAGCCCAAGAGGCTTCCAGGCTCTTGGCCTCGACTGTAAGTCTATGTATTAAAATTTTATGATTCACAGCGAAACTTGGTCTTTCGCACTCTGGCGGCATTCAAACTATTTCGTGTAATTTCCACACTTGTGCTAGCATTTTTTGACTCGGCAAAAGTTTTTCGCAATAATTTGCATAGATAACTTTATTTTTTCGCTCTTAGAAACCTTTCATTGACCCAAAGCACTTAGCTTCGACTCGAGCAATATTCAGGTAATACTCGCACTTGCCAAGCTCTATAATCATTTAGCTAACAGCTGCTCGGGTCTACACATGCATAAAGGGAAAATCACTGAAGACGGAAAGCCACATGCATGCGTGCACGCATTAAAAAGATATTGAATTCCTTTAGATATATTCATATATGATCTATATAGATGTGTGTGTATGTAAGAATATGCCAGTCAGATATTCAAACAGCACTGTTTAAGATAATGCAAAGTTGGACATGATTTTTAGCGAAAATCAATATTTCATGCAAGGCTAACTATGTATGTGAATGCATGTGTACGTATGTGAGAATGTGTGTATGAATGTGCAAGTTTGATCAGGTTTTTCTTGTCCTGCCAGGATACAAATGAAAGCATATGTAATTTTAGGTAACGCCTTTCTATGCGATTTTCTAGAATTCAAGTAGGTTTCACAGGCGCTCAGATCTGGATTGTACATTTATGGATAATTTTGCATTTTGCTGCGCTGCCCTACTATGCGATTCTCAGTAGAGCCTTTAAGATAATAAAGTAATAGTTAGCTGCTTGCACATACGTGCACATCTTATGTTCTTCAGCGCGTCAAAAACCAATGTGATATAAAAGTCAAACTCTGTGCTACTCATTGATAACTCTGACTACATAAATCTAGCATAATTATCAATTTATGTTTGATGTTAAGAACATATAGTTAAAGCAAATGTGATCCGTGCACGAGTTATCTTCCAACTCTATATAAAAAACTGTTTTCATTAACAAACGTCGAGTCATCTTGAGTGATGCATGGTGGAGGAAAAAAAAAGGAAAAAAAGTGCAACCGAGTTGCGGTCGCAGTTAATTACCTGTGCGAACTTTTCAACTAGACGCGCAGCGCGGCCCGCAGCGTTACAGTGAACACTCGTTGTAAGTTGACTTTTAACCGGTTACTAACTGACATTTTCACCTTGTTAATTATGCGCACGGTCATGCAAAATCGCGCGCCATTTCAAGTGGCCAAATGAAGTATCCACTCAAACTTGCATTGTCAGCGATGTCGAGCACGATGGACGATGAACGAGACATGGTCATGATGATCTCTTAATTGCATAGCTCAAGTGAAAACAACTGGCAACTGGCAACTGGCAACTGGGGCTGCAGCCTCCCAAAACCAGCAGAGGCAACAGCATCTGCTTAGCTAATGGGTCTGCCATAGAACAGCTGTACTTAGTCTAGAACATGATAATATCTTTGGATAGATCTATGAAGAGCAAAGAACATTTATGTACATACGAGTTGCCAGAATATGCATAGCTAGCTATATAGCAAATATGTCATATAGATGAGTTTAAAACTGAATATTCCACTATCAGAAATATCATATACATTTTTTTCAGATCCAAAAAGCTGTTCCACTTCAGATTATATGACTTAATTATACTACAAAAGTGTCTGATCAATTTACTCTACATTCTGATTATGATCATAAAATACATGTATGTATATGTATATTTCTATATACATATGTATACAGCCGCTGCTCGGCTGGAACAGCTGAATTTAGTCAGGCGTTGCCAATAGATAAACCACTTGAATGAGCGCCATTGCAAAAAAAAAAATGAAGAAAAACATTGCTGACCTGTCTGACCCGAGCACAGGTGACAGGTGTAGGCCACAAGAAGTGTGGATACAGCTGTTGCAGGTGTCGTAGGTGTATTTGTAGGCGTGAACACAGCTAAAGGACTTGAACAAAATGAACATGCAAAATCTTAAGCAGACCACTGGCGCCATCTATTGCATATTGCATGAAACTGTTAACAGCCGCCAGAGTCACAGCGAACACAGTAGAAAACCGAACAAGTGCGATTGCACCACTTTTTCACATGAAAAAGCAGTAGTTGTTAAGTATCCATATGACAGACAGTGTCTAATAATAATAGCTATCGTCTCTGTAGTTACTGGTCTCTAAAAATTACACTTTTAATTTGCAATGTTCATAAAATACTACAGTAAAATATTCCATTTGTGCTGCTAGCAATAGTGCATTCTCGATGGCTTGAATCGTCCATATTCGCCATTTGTTGTGGGCGGCACTTTGGCGTTGTTGTTAACATTGTGGCTTTGCTCATGCTGCTTTTCCAGTTCCTTCAATGAATCCATATGGTTATAGGCATGCAGCTTGTTCAGTCGTCTTTCACGTGCATACTGTAGGAATATATCCTGCCCGTATCTATGCTGGCTTTCACAATAGATCTGAGCGATGCGACTGAACTCGATATTCTGCCTGCCTGGATACCAGCTGAACAGCTTTTGCCAACGATCCGATGTTTTGAAATCCTTGCTCGCAACCAGCCGATGATATTTCAAATTGTCTGTTGTAATCACATCGATCGGCATTATGGAATTGGATTCTTTTTTTTCTACAAATACAATTTTTTTTTTATTTTTGTTTATTTATTGTTTTTAAAAATATATTAAATTTTCTTAATGTCAAATTAGTTCATCATACTGTGAATTTTACAAAGCTTCTAACTGGATTTACATTGTATATTGTTTGAAATTGACTTAAATAACTCAACTGAATAGAAATTTGATTTGAAATACATTAAGCTTTTGTAAAGTAGACAAGGACATCACTACGTACGATATTGTTATTAGAAAAAGTTAGATTCAACAAATACCGTCCATCGGGAATTAAATTCTTAACCACATTGTTCACATGTTGCACCGGCAACTTCTCCAATATTATGTCGTGCTATCAAATAAAAGCGAGGCTAGTCACATTTGGTTGATGATGAGCAACAAAGAAAATTGATATACATACATTATAGGGGCATGTGTGATTCACATTTGAATATGCTGCAAATGAACTATATATAAATCTGGCAAACGGATTTAGGCCTTCTTTCAAAAATTTACAGGCATTTACTAAGCCCTTAAATTGTTCAAATATGTTGCGGGTGTCGCGCTTCATAAGCTTAAATTCTACCTGTATTTAAAGTGAGCTTTTGATTAGTAAAACTATCATAAATAAAACTCATTTTTACCATAGCATTTCGAACTGGCAACTGATGGATAACAGCCTTTAACGAAAAGTATTTGTAGGTGCGATTTAGGGACTTCAAATAACAATATTCGTATTCCAAATATTCCTTGTCATACGTCAGACAGTTGACATTATTAAACTCAAGGTTGGCAGTAATCTAAAAATATAAATAAAACATTATTTTCTATATTGACTTATTAAAGTATATGAATAACTAACACCTATTATGCCGATAGGGGCAAAATAAAAAATTAAACACGAGATCAACATTCGTCTGCCGTTAGGAACCAATTGTTCAATAATAATTATAGCTCTAAGCGGCACAATGCTTAATATACTTAATCGCAGTAGCTAATTATAAATGTCATCATTATACAGATGTTAATCTGTAAACATGTTACCCTAAAGATGGGTGAATTTTAATATTTTTCCAACAGGACATTTCAAAATAATTGTGAAATATAGAAAACTCAGAAAGATTCAACGCAGACATTATGCACACTGGATTTCCGTCTCACTTTAGCATTTGGCGAATAAATTTGAATTTTCCCACCACCGTTGCACATCAGTTGGGTAACTGAACGCACAGAACAATATATCGTTTGACTGTTACTATCGTTAGCATGTCACCACTAGCATAGTAGCGATCGAGTTTCACGACTGTTGCTAAGTTGGCTATTTCCCGCCTGATCTGGATGTTTACAAAAATCGAATGCGAGAAGAATATGCGGCTTTTAGAGTATATTGTAAAATAAACGCATTTTGCGACAAATCATTTTAGAAGTGCCTGATGATGTGATATTGAAGATGATAAATTTAATTTTGTAGCCAGTATTTCCAAAAGAGTTGAACTCGGACTTTATAACAACTAAACTAAACGAACTTTGCGGAAAATGTGAGCATAATAAAGCGAAATAGAGTGCTTTTGAGAGACTTGTTATTGCATTCAGCGTAGTCTAGCTCTTTATTTTATTCATTTATCTTACTCTTCAGCTTCAAATGGAGGCTGATCTCCTATATAAAACTGTACTCGAGCTGTGCTTGCTAATTGCCATAAAACATCATTCTTTCATTTATGATCGTAATCCTTTCAATTTTCAATTTTGAGAACATTTTCACACGTTTCTCCAAGTTCTCCAAGATCTCTAGGACAATGCAAAGGTGTGGAACGTGTCATAGTATTAAAAGCTATTGTTCACATATTGTACTGGCAACTTTTCCAATATTATATCATACGTACATTATAGGGACATGTGTGATTAGCATTTGAATATGGTAAACATGTTTTGTATACAAGACTGGCTAATGGATTTAGACCTTCTTTCAAACATTTGCAGGCATTTATAGGTGAATTGTAGTGTTCCAATATTTTGCGACTGACGATCGCGATTGACAATCTTGAGCACCATCTATAGATATATATTGAATTTTTGCTAATAAGATTATAAAATTTGAAAATTCATTTTTACCTAAGCATTTCGAATCGGCAACTGATGCAGTACAGTCTTTCACGAAAGATATTTGTAGGTGCGATTTAGGAACTTCAAATAGCAATATTTCTATTCCGTATATTTTTTGTTTTGAGTCAAACACTTGACATTATTAAACTCAAAATGGGCGCAAATCTAAAAATAAAGCATAAATAAAACATTATATTTATCGTGCTATTAAGGTAGGTGTATAAATATTTCAATTTACACCAATTATGCCTACAGAGGCTAAACGCGATAATAACATTCGTCTGCCGTTTGGAAACATTTGCTCTATAATAACTATGGTCTTAAACTTCTCAATATGAACAATAAACTTCACATGCTTCATCGAAAATTATAAGTAGCAGCATTTATAAAGATATTTATCCATAGTAATATACATCAGTGAATTCAAATATGCTAAATATTTAATTATTGTTAGTCAAAGTAATTGTGAAATAAAAAAAATTCAGACGCTACAACACAATAACTTTGAATCAGTTGCTTACCGCCGTTGCTCATCAGTTGGGCTAACCGAACGCACAGCATACGATATCGTTATAGAGCTGCTATCGCTGCCATGCCACCACTAACATAGTTACTATCGAATTGATTTTGTTTGATGCGTGATGACAGAGCGGAAGCGCTCTGCGGTCTATCTGTAATCGAGCTGTGCTTGCCAATTGCTATAAAACAGCAGTCGAGCATTTATGATGGCGATCTCGTGCGATAGTATTGAAATCCTTTAAGCATTTGCGTGTTCCGAACCGAATTATGCGCAGATCTGAAAGACGAATGACTAAAGTGCAAAGTATTCATATTTTTATTATCAAACACATTAGTACTATGAACTCTAAGAAATTACCAACTAGATTTACATTGTATTCTTTAGATTTTTATTTAATTAATTACTGCGCAATAAAAAATGTTTTTGAATTATATTAAAATTTTGTAAAGTAGACAACGACATCAGCACGTGAAATATTGTTATTTGACCAGGTTAGATTCAATATATATCGGCCATCGGGAATAAAATTATTTACCACATGGCTCACATATTGTGTAGGCACCTTCTCCAAAATTAAATCGTGCTATTAAATAAAAGCGGTTAAAGTTTTTTTTAATAAAATTAAAATAAATAAAGGATTAGTGTAATTATACTTACATTATACGGACATGTATGGTTAATATTTGAATATGGTGCAAATGTACTGAATATAAACTTGGCAATTGGATTTTTGCCATCTTTCAAGAACTTGCAGGCATTTATAGTGCCATTATATTGTTCCAATACGTTTCGAGTGTCGCGCTTCAAAACCTTAAATGCCACCTAAATACGTGTAAATGGTGAATTTAGGATTGGCTAGACTATCATAATTAAAATAATTATTTTACCTGAGCATTTCGAACTGGCAACTGATGGAGTATAGTCTTTAACGAAATATATTTATAGGTACGATTTTTGGACTTCATGTAACAATATTCGAACTCCACATACTCTTTATCATGACTCAAACACTTGACATTATTAAACTCAATGTGGGCAGTAATCTAAAAATAAAAAAAAATATATAAATATATATCATCACTTTTATGAAGTCATTAAAGTATGTGAAATATGTTTCAACTTACACAAACTATGCCTATAAAGGCAAAAAACAAAACTAAGCGCGCGAATAACATTCGTCTGCCGTTTGGAAACGTCTGCTCTATATAAACTGCAGCTTTAAACTGTTCAATATGAATTACATAAGTACTTTATATGCCTCATCGCAGTTGACAATTATAAGTAGCGGCATTTATGAAGATATTAATCCATAGTAATTAAAATTAAATAAAAAAAAAACATATTTTTCAGCGAATTCAAATTTTTTAAATATTTAACTATTGTCAAGCATTGGTATTCATAGTTATTGGGAAATATTAGAAATTCAGACGAGAATAACTTTGAATTATTTACTTGAGTTGAGCAGCTAACCGAATGCACTGCACTCGATATCGTTGAGGTTTTACTATCGTTGCCATGCCATCACTAACACAGTTACTATCGATTTATTTGAATTTGGTTGGACCGGTGCCGGCAAAACTTCAGCAGGTACTGACTGTAAATGTGAGTCAACATTTTATTTTTTTTTTCTTTCGCTTGTTATACAATATTATATCTCATGGGACAACCGAGAACTGATGTTCTGCGTGTAACTATCGACAACTTGGCGCTTGCGATGACGGAGTGAAACCGCTTTCAATTTCGAGATCATTTTCGCTCGCTTCTCCAAGTGCGCCATGATCTCTATGACGATGCAAGGTGTGGAGCATGCCATAGTGTAAAAATCCTTTCAGCATTTGCGTCGTCTGAATCTAATTGTATCCTGATCTGAAACACGAATAAGTAATTCTTCGAATTCATCAATACTGCAAAATTTTAAGAAATTGCCAACTGTACTTATATATTGCGCTCTCGGAATACATGTGCATAAGAATTTACTTAAATAACTGAACAATAGAAAATAAATTTGAATTATTTTAAAATTTTGTAAAGTAGACAACGACATCAGCACGTACAATATTGTTGTTTGACCAGGTTAGATTAATTAGATATCGGCCTTCGGGAATGAAATTCTTCAACACATTATTCACATATTGTACTGGCAGCTTCTCCAATATTAAATCGTGCTATCAAGTATAAGCAAGATTGTGTACTTTCTGAATACGAATAAATAAATAAATAGTTCTACGTACATTATAGGGGCATGTATGGTTAATATTTGTAT
Organism: Drosophila anceps; assembly: GCA_035045945.1. Taxonomy (NCBI): domain Eukaryota; kingdom Metazoa; phylum Arthropoda; class Insecta; order Diptera; family Drosophilidae; genus Drosophila; species Drosophila anceps. Next base: position 4,835,503 of record JAWNON010000127.1, read on the forward strand.
ACGGTCCAAACGTATTGAAGATAAACCTGGAAATTGGATTTCCGCCATCTTTCAAGAACTTACAGGCATTTATAGTGCCACTTAGTTGTTCAAATATGTTGCGGGTTTCGCGCTTCATAACCTTAAATGCCACCTAAATACATGTAAATAGTGAAATTATGTTTGATAAAACTGTCATAATTGAAATTAATTATTTTACCTGAGCATTTCGAACTGGCAACTGATGGAGTATAGTCTTCACCGAAATATATTTGTAGGTGCGATTTATGGACTTCATATAACAATATTCGAACTCCACGTATTTTTTGTCATAGACTAAACAGTTGACATTATTAAACTCAAATTGGGCAACAATCTCAAAATAGAAAGCAAAAGAAAACATGATTTTTATGAAGTCATTAAGGTATGTGTATAATATTTCAACTTACACGTTTTATGCCAATACAGGTCAGCAATAAAATGATGCGCGAGAATAACATTTGTCTGCCGTTTAGAAACGTTTCCTCGATAATAATTGCAGCTTTAAATTGATTTTTGTGAAATACATGAGCACTTTAGCTTTCATCGCAATTGACAATGTTATGTGGCCGCAGTTATAAAGATATTAATCCATAATAATTATAATAAATATTTAATAATTATATTTTAAGAGAAGAAAAAAAAACCAAGTAAGGTGAGACTGCTCGACTAGAACATACCCGGAACCCTGTGAAGAGCCAATTGCACAATCGTTTTAGCCTTCTTTTATACATACAAAAAACACATGCACACATACACACACACACACATACGTACACATGCGCATAATCACAAGCTCTGCTAACTCCGCAGCGAGTGCGCTTGGGCTGCAGTATGGGTTTTATCATGGGAACTTTTTCCTTGAATTTCTTCTATACTAGATGGACTTTCGTAATCAAATTATCGAAGCTTCAGAATAACATTTGCATGTGTGTCTACTTGCCAAAACACAAGTCAGAACTTCTATTTATGGCATAGCGACGATGCACGGTGTCCAGCCTATCATTGTACTAACGCAAGGCAAACGAGTAGAGTGCTATATTTTACTTTTTTAATGTCAAATTCAATCATAAATTTAGTCATCAATACAGTGCATTTCAAGAAGCTAATAACATTTGTTTGGAATTACATGCAAATTTACTTGAATAAATGAAAACAGAAAACTGATTTGAAATTAATTAAGATTTTGTAAAGTAGACAATGACTTCTGCGCGTGGAAGATTGTCACTATACCAGGATAGATTCAAGAAATATCGACCATCGTTAATGAAAGTCTTAACCATTTTGTTCACATATTGCACTGGCAACTTCTCCAATAGTATATCATGCTGAAAAAAAAAAAAAATAAACCTGATATTAGGAACATTTTGCAGAAAATCAAAAAGGAAAGTGTTCTACGTACATTGAAGGGACATGTGTGATTAATATTTGAATATGCTTGAAATGTATTGAATATGAGAACGGCTAACGGGTTCTGGCCAGTTTTCAATAATTTGCAGACATTCGCGGTGCCATTAAATTTATTGAATATGTTTCGAGTGTCGCGCTTTACAATCTTGTACGACACCTGGAAATACATTTAATTTTCGATTCAAAAAATTATCATCTATAAAAATCATTTTTACCTGCACATTTCGAACCGGCAGCTGATGGAGTATAGCCTTTACCGAAAAATATTTGTATGTCCGATTTATGGACTTCAAATAGCAATAGTCGAACTCCAAATATTCTTTGTTATGAGTCACACAATTGACATTATTAAACTCAATATGGGCAGTAATCTAAAAGTGGAAATCAAATACTATTTTATTTATAAATATATATATAAACTTACACATAGTATGCCGATCAAGACAAAAAATGGAATTAAACGAGGCAGTAACATTCGTGTGCCGTTTGGAAACGTTTGCCATATAAGAACAATAACTTTTAACTGTTCAATATAAACTACGTACTTTCTATGCATCATCGCATTTGATAAATACAAATGACAGCTTTTATGAAGATATTAATGCATAGCAATTAATATGAAATAAAATAAGATATATCTGCGAATTTAAATATTTAAAATTATTTTTATTATTGCAAATATCAAAATTCAAATTATTTGTGAGATATGAATATCAAACACACAAACAAACTCACACACACTCAACGAAGGCAATGTGCCGCCTGATTGTGCGTATGTTTTCTGTGGAGAACTTAACGAAAAATTTTGAATTATTTTACCACCACCGTTGCACAACAGTTGTAGTGTTGGCATGCCACCACTAACAGCTTATCATATCATCGTCTTGAAAGCTAATGATATCCCACATACAATAATGGAGTAAATTGCAATAATTTACAATTCAACACCTTGAATTTTAAGAAGATACTAACTGCATTTATTTAAATCACTTAATAATGGAAAATTTTTTTTGGACATAAAAATCTTGTGTAAAATATACAATAATTCGGTTAAGATTTTATACAGAAATCTTAACGAAAATTTTGAATTATTTCACCACCACCGTTGCACAACAGTTGGTCTGACTGAACGCATACACAAGATATCGTTTTAATATAGCTAGTGTTGGCATGCCACCACTAAAAGCTTTTCATATCATCGTTTGGCGGCACAGTTGAAAGCTAATGATGACCCACATACAATAATGGAGTAAATTGCAATTAATTATTCTTCGAATGCCAAATTAATTCATCAACACCATGAATTTTAAGAAGCTACTAACTGGATTTATTTAAATCACTTAATGGAAAATATTTTTGATACATAAAAATCTTGTGTAAAATATAAAAAAATTAGGTTAAGACTTTGTAAAGTAGACAACGACATCAGCACGTGAAATATTGTCAGTATACCAGGTTAGATTCAATAAATATCGACCACTGGGAATAAAATTATTCACCATATTGCTCACATATTGTACTGGCAACTTCTCCAATATCAAATCGTGCTATCAAATATAGGCCAGATTAGTTGCTTCGAATGAAATAAAACTGAAACAATAAACAGTTCTACGTACATTATAGGGACATGTGTGATTAAGATTCGTATATGCTGCAAATGTTCCGAATATAAACCGGGCAATTGGATTTTGGCCATCTTTCATAAATTTGCATGCATCGACAAAGCCCTTAAACTGTTCAAATACACTTCGGGTGTCACGCTTAATAAGCTTGAATTCCACCTGAATATAATTGGAATGACTATTTATGAAATTAAAATATTATAAAATTCATTTCTACCTTAGCGTTTTGAACTGGCAGCTGATAGATTTTGGTCTTTAACGAAAAATATTTGTAGGTGCGATTTACGGACTTCAAATAACAATATTCGTATTCGAGATATTCTTTGCCATGACTCAAACACTTGGCATTATTAAACTCAAGAAGAGCAGTTATCTAAAAATAAAAATAAAAATAAAACATTAGTTTTATGGAGTTATTTAAGTATGTGAATAAATATTTCAACTTACACCTTTTATGCCGATATAGGCAAAAAATAAAATAAAACGCGAGAATAACATTCGTCTGCTGTTTGCAAGCGGTTGCTCTATAATAACTGCAGCTTTAAACTGTAAAATATGAATAATATAGATTTAATGCTTCATCGCAGTTGCTAATTATCAATGACAGCAATTATAAAAAAAAATCAATCTAAAATAGTTATAATTGGATAAAAAAAAACTATATATATCTAAAAATTGAAAAAATATTTAAAGTTAATTATGGGCAAGAAAATACAATTCAAAATTACTGATAAAATATAAATATATACAAAATCGGGCGTTGTGACGCAACAATTTTGAATTATATCACCACCACCGTTGCACAACAGTTGGGTTAGCCGAACGCACAGCACAAGGTATCGCTTTAATATGACTATCGTTGGTATACCACCACTAGCACAGCTGATATTTTGGCGGAAAATGCTATTCAAAACAAGCGCTAAGAAAGCCCAGTGATAAATTGAATAAAAATTATGCATGATTCGGTGCAGGAGGTAATTAAAACGCGACGTTTTCTTAAAGAGCGATTGCAACGTGACTACACCACAGTGCGAGGCTATGAATCGGAGCGCAACAATGTGCGACAGCTACTGCAGCGCACAGCCGAAATGGGTGAATCGAATTCTTTGCTTTTGATAGGACCGCGCGGTGCCGGCAAAACTACAGTAGGTACTGGCTATAAATGTCAGCCACTGCCTAACATTCTGGCTTACTCCTCAGCTTATCAATGCCGTTCTCACGGACTTGCTGGAGAACAAATCGTTTGTGGACAACACGCTCATTGTGCACCTGGATGGCAATTTGCATACAGATGATCGCATTGCTCTCAAATCAATCACCGTACAAATGCGCTTAGAGAATGCAGCAGATGGCAAAGTGTTTGGCTCATTTGCCGAGAACTTGGCCTTTCTGCTGCAGTGCCTCAAGGCCGGCGACAAGAAGTCAAAGAGCGTTGTCTTTGTCTTAGAGGAATTTGATCTTTTTTGCACACATCACAATCAAACATTGTTATACAATTTATTTGATGTCTCGCAATCGGCTCAAGCACCAATTTGTGTGCTGGGCGTCACCTGTCGACTGGATGTCATTGAGCTGCTTGAGAAGCGCGTGAAATCAAGATTCTCGCACAGGTATGCTATAGAACCTTACATGTGTATTCCTAATCACGTATCACTAATCTCATTTATTCACAGGCAGGTCTTCCTCTTTCCCAGCGCTAACAAATTCGAGGAGTATGTCTCGCTCTTTCAGCATCTAGTAAACATACCCAGCAGCAAAGAGCTGCAAGCCGCTGCCGATCGCACTGACAGCCTGCAGCTACTGAAATCGGATGCATTTAGCTTTCAGCATAATCATTACGATGGCGTTGAATATACCTTTGATAAGAAACACGTTGAGAACTGGAACAAACAGATCGCAAAGCTTATCAAGACGCCCGCAGCACTGAAGACACTGCAAATGCTCTACGATTTTGATATAAGCGAAGCATTTCTAAAGACTTTCATATTCCGTCTGGTGGCACAACTGAAGCCTGATGCCCCGCACATAACAGTGGAGCAACTCACAGCGCTTGGTGCCCAATACGAATGCGATGACAAAGTGGAACTGCTCTGCGGTCTATCTGTACTCGAGCTCTGCTTGCTAATAGCCATTAAGCATCATTCGAGCATTTATGATCGTGATCCCTTCAATTTTGAGATCATTTTCGCGCGCTTCTCCAAGTTCGCCAAAGTATCTACGACAATGCAGGGTGTGGAGCGAGCCATAGTATTAAAAGCCTTTGAGCATTTGCGCATTGTGGAACTAATTATGCCCTTGTCGAGTAGTGGCTTGGGCAAAGTGCAAAAGGAATTTGAAATGCACAAAATGGCCTTGACCTATGGACAGATACAGCAGGCGGTGCAACGCTATCAGGCGCTGCCCACAGAAGTTGCACAATGGGCGCAGAGTTCGTTGATCTAAAAATCATAAATAATAATATTCCTTAATTTTACAATTTATTTATTAATATATTTAAATATATTTAACTGCACACGTTTGTTAACCGAAAGTCTTTTAATGCTTAATAAGTTTAGAATAATTGCCATAGACTTGGCTATCGCAGCTAATCAGAAATATATATATAGCTTGTCAGCTACAGTTCCTTTTGTGCATTCCATTCCCGACTATCATTGGTAGTTATGTAATGAGGTCAATTAGCCAGTTGATCGATAATGTAAATTCTTAGAGCAGCTGTTGCCCGCATACAAGCGATTATATAAATATACTCTTTAGGCCATCAAGCGCAACAGTCGTGGGCCAACAGCAATGAATAGACTTACAATTCTGTTTGCCGTGCTGCTGCTGGCTGAGCTCTGGATCGCAGGGCATGCGGATGAGAGTCCTGGCTTCTTTCTGAAGATCACCAAGAACGTGCCACGACTGGGCAAACGCGGCGAAACTTTTCTCATGAAGAACATGAAGACCATACCACGCATAGGACGCAGCGATGCAGAGGTAAATGAAACACCCAAAAAAAAAGAGCAAAGCTAACAGAAATTATTTTTACTCCAGGCCTCCATTACGCCATTGCTAGCCTGGCTATGGAAGATGGATGCGGAGCCACAGTTCAGCAAGCGCCGACTGCCCAGCCAAGCAGCCACGGGCAGTGTGGAGCATGAGTTGAGCGTCGTTCAGCCCGTCAATTCGAATACCCTGTTTGAGCTACTGGATCGTAATGCCATACCCAGCGAGCATGTCAAATTTGTGCACTGGAAGGACTTTGATCGTGCTCTGCAAGCAGATACAGAACTTTATACGAAGGTCATACACCTGGGTCGCGATCCGGATCAACGTCTGAAGCAGGATCTTAGCTTTAACAGCTATATACCCATCTTTGGCTCGGATGATGGCAAGGGTAATGATTTTATGCTGTACAACAAGGACGATAGAGACTTGTATGGCAGCTATGATCGCAATTTTATGCAATACAATCGTTTATAGATGGGAGGTCAGTGTGCATGAAAAAGTATTTGAAAGTATTTTTATATGACCTATGTATACCCTGTATACTGGCTAATGTCGGTTCTTATATATTTGTATACGCAATGGTTAAAATAAAACCAGAATTGAAAGAACAAGAAGTTTTTAAAGAACTAAGCGATCATTGCACCCACTTCTCTCTCTCTCTCTCTCTCTCTCTTTCGCTCTGTCTCTTCCTGTCGCTTGTCAAGTTTGAAATGCATTATCGATTAACGGTTTTGCGGTAGCTTTCACTCGAAATCCTCTTTTGGGATGACTGTATCAAAAACAAGCCTCCTCCATTAGGCCTGTGTCAAAGCAATTTGTTTGACTTAAATATATGTAGACTATATATAAAAATATATATATATATTTAAGTACATACAATACAAATAAGTTACATTGATTGCTTTTAAATGCCTTAATTTTAGCATTCCATGTAGAATTTATAATTAGGAAATTCAATCCTTCAACAATTAGCGAAAATGCGTGTTTTAAAAATGCTTTTGAAACTGGTTTCTGTTATCGGCTTTTGGCGACACAAATTCCAAGTGATTTGTTTTTATTATTTTTATTTTTTTTTGTGATTCTTTATTTTTCAATCACATAAATTTCACGAAAATTAACGCTCAAATCAAATCGGCGCCGCCGTCATAATACAAATGCATACATAAATACTAAATATATATATACATACATACATACATATTTATTTGTGTGTGTGACAGTCTAAGTTTTAATTTGGTTTCATTAACATTTGATTGTTAAATATTTCGCATATTTTTTTGACAACAAACAATATAAAACAGCTCAAAATGCAATTGACTTCATTTAAACAGAAAAAATTGCATATTCATAAATTTAGCTTTGAAGCTCAACAGCTTTTAGAACTGTAAACTTGACTTTGAAAATTTGCAATATTTTGCTGCTGTTGTTGTTATTGTTGTTTCTGTTTTTGCTGTTTTTCTCAATTTCTATTTTTGCTGCAAGCGCGCGTAGAACAAGTTTGCAATGCGTGCGTGTGTGTGTGCGTCTGCCGCTTCAAATGCGAGAGCGCTAGATTACACTCGTATGCGCTCTCACTGAAACTACTCTCTCAGCAACTTAGTTAGAGCTGCGCTCGTGTCGTTTCTGCAGAGCTCGAGCCAATACAATTGCTGAGAGCGGCTTGTAGGCAATAGCCACGAGCTCTGTGTGTATGTGACACGCTCACATCACCCGCTGAGTGACGCTCAGAGCATAAATACGGTATGCAGCGCCGCCTGTTGCTTCATTTGAAGACGAGTCGTTGCCGCGAACACATCGTTGAAGCGTTCCATTTAATTGTGCTTGTGTGTGAGTGCGTGCGTGTTGGTGAGGAATTTCAACTGTGGGTGTGAAATGTGAGACGAGCTTTTTGCGTATTGAGCTGAAAGACAGAAGACAGACGATTTGAATGCAAACAGAAACCGACACAAACAAATAAAACCGAAATTAGTATAGCTTGTTGTACAATTTAGTTTAATTAAGTGCGAAAACAAAGACATTGGGAGCAAAGAAAGTTTTCTTTGAAAACTGAGTCAAAATAGAAAGTCTGGCAACGCGGATTACACAAAACAGCGCGCAGCAAAGTTAACGGTGTGCAATTGACACAGCTGACCGCTTGGGATCAAAGGCAATCAGGCAACCAACTACAACAACAACAACAGCTACGATGATGAGTGGTGCCAGACTAATTTTGGCCAGCTGCCTACTTAGCGCAATAGCCATCCAAATGAGCGCTGCTTCAGCTATTCCCATTTGGGAATTTTTATCGCGTAACGAAAAGGTAACATATCACATATGATATATATATTAGAGATATAAGCATACTATTCATTTGCATACAATCACACACACACACACACAAACACACACACGCACACCTATATATTGTAATCATAGGCATTACGCATACGCCACGTTCGCTCCAGTTATAATGACAATGCTAAGCTGTTGGTGCGTCCTTGGCATTGGACTGATCTGCCAAAAAAAAGCAAAAACTAGCACAATTTTTGCGCACATTATCCATATTTTTATGAGATCTCAATTTTTCGATGATTTTTGTTAACATTTTTTTTTTTGTCAATGAGCATCATAAATAGCGTTGCCTTAATTACTATGCATATTTCTGCACATAATTAGCTGTAGTGTGTGTAAGTTTTTAACGGCTCTTTTTGTTATGTCTTTCGTTTCCACACCGACATTTGACTTCATTTTTTTTTTTTTTTGCTTTTATTGAATATTGAATAAGTTTTGAATGCTGAATATGCATAAAGACTACGCTATTCGAGGCTCATTTGCATAACTGTACCGCAATAACAACAACAACAAATAGTTAGCTGAATCACAACTTAAACAATAAATACTCAAGATAATAATAGAAATATAAAAATATGATCAAACAACAACAGAAGCCGCTGCTGCCACTTTACTACACATACATACATACATATATGAATAAATATATATCAGAATATCGGCTTTAGCCATCCTTGACATAAATAATGAGACTCCATTGCCTGATCTTGACATTGTCAACCTTATCAATTGTAGCGCATCTGTAAATACGTTAAAGCATTGCTTTACTTTTGACTTCAAAAATTCTCTCAAACATAATTTTGAACAAATATTGAGCTCTGGCTCGGGCTAGTCTGCCTTGTTGCCGCTTATTGATTGGTTTGCTGTTTGCTCAAGTGTTTGCAAATATATACAGACACTGATACGTCCGTACATACATATAGACATATACTTAATATAATGCCGGTTTCATCAGAAAAAGCTCTAGACTTTTATGGAAGTGACCAAACGGAAATTTAGAAAGGCAGGTTTTTTGTTTTATTTTTTTTTTTTTCTGTTGGCTTAAAACATAAAGCGAGTTAGTGGGATTCACTTAACGATTCAATATCTATGCATATACACATACTGACATATATATATATAAATATTTGCTTGACTGACCAGAAATTAATTTGGTCGAGTTAGAAACAAGATGAAGCATAAAAGCTGTTTCATATATAAGTTAAGAGATTAGGCGAGTTTTCGATATGCCAAAGTCAGTAATGCTTTGAGGAAGTACAGTATACATATATATATGTATATATATATATATATATAGTATTTCTAATTCCGATAGCAGCTAATCGGAAGAGTAGTTAAGCTAAAGAAAATGTTGTGATTGATTTCACACCAGGTAAGCTCCACTGTTAATAATTTCTGCATCAAATGTAATTATTGGCAAAGCCTTTGTCTAGAATAATTACTAAGCAGCTTAAACAGCGTAGAATAGAGTTTATATTGAGATGTTATCGAAGTAGACTTTCTATATAAAGTAATCCTAACGCAAGAAACAAATCTCAAATTGAATCAAGAAATTGTAATGGGAGTATAGTTAAAGACCTCGCCGTATTTACGTATTTAACAATCTCTTAACAATTTAAGTGAAATATTCAACAATAAAGCATGAACATTTGGCATAAATGACAGCAAGCATTTGTTAACATAATGAAAAGTAATTACCAAAATGAACAATAAAACCAAATGAGCTGCATTCAAGCCGGCCGACCCGAGCCGAGCCGAGCTGAGTTAAGCCAAGCCAAGCCAAGCCAAGCGCAACGATGAAAACAAGACAAACATTAAATTTCGTTTATGATAAACAAAAAAAAAAAAAAGAGTAAAAAAACAAAACTATTTTCATTTACATGTACATTGCGAGTGGGGGGAGGCAGGTTGTATGAAAAATAAAACAAATAATCAAAAAACAAAAAAAAAAAAAACAAAATAGTAAAAAAATAAAAAAGCTTTTCACTTTTTTGCGCAACAAAGCGTGACAACGAAGGCGTCTGTCTGGCAGTCATGGGGAGGGGGGAAGGGGGGCTGGACTTTGGTGGCATCTAATGGAAGTGTTGGCAGTTCGGTGCTCGTTACACGCTCGTAAACAGTTAATGAACTCCAAAATGTTAAGGAAAACAAAATTTATTAGTATATACTCGAATATCTGCGTTTTATTCATATGGTGCCGGGCCTCTCTCGTTTCGCTTAGTCATGTCCATAGATCCTATTAAAAAGTTTGTGATTTTGGCAGCGCATCGCACGCGAACTGCGCCTTAAAAACAACTCACCTCAGCTTTATATATTGTTATTGTTATTGTTATTTTGTATTCTAAGCCACTTTATATAATAGTTGGCATAGAACAATGGAGCCAACGCTTGCTTTTGTAAGGCGATACCAGGCGATGGGTGTATATATGTATATATAGGTATTATCTGTATGTATGTCCGCACATCCGGCACCCGCATGTCCACTGACAAATGAGAAAATGATTTCCAAAAGCTAATTAATTGCAAAAAAAAAGTCTAAATTCTAAAACGCAATTTGCGCAGCTCACAAACCAAAACAAAACAAAAAAAAAAAATAGCCGAATAACAAAATATTCACATTAGAAATTGCTAATTGGAATTTCAACTTTTACACGCATATATAATGTTGTATATGTGTGTGTATGTATACCTGAGTATAGACTCTCTACTACATTTATCCATTAACTGTTTTTTGTTGCCAAGAGTTGCATATATATAGTTGAGCAAGCGCATGGAGCACTTCTTTGCGATTCAGACTCTTCCCTTCTCAGCTAAAGTTAGCTTATTTATTTCGTTAAATAAACTTTTATGTGCCGGCTAACATTTTCTTAGCCATGTACAGGGTATTGTGACGCTTAGTTTCAGCTGCCTGCACAGTCTACCTCTTAATTAAATGTTGTTTACCGTTGCCCGCATGCTTCATCGCATCTCTAGCGCTTTCGATTTTCGATTGCAAAAAAACAAAAAAAAAAAAAAAACAAAAACACAGCCAGTAATTAAACAATGTTGTTTAACTTTTATGTATATATATATATATATTTATATATATATTTTCTTCGCGTTTCTTTTTTTGCCCTTAATGCTTAGGTGGCAACGCGTTTAGCCGGTTTGACCCGAACTTAAATAAATAAATTATGTTCGCATTACTTTTTTACGTAAAATGTGTATGCATACAATCTACATACATGTGTATGTGCGTGCTATATATATGCAAAAAAAAAATGTAGCATCGTCATTGTATATACATACATACATACATATATATTATTATGAACGGTATCAACTTATCCAATGGTAATGGCAATCGTGTTGTGCGGGTCTTTTATCTTTTCCATATTTTTCTTTTTTTGGGCCCGAACGTTTCTCTTTTTTAGGTTTTGTAAACCCTTTTTACTTGTTTTGCTATCTTTTTGTTGTTGTTTGTTTCATTTCATTTTATTTCGGTTGTTGTTCGTTTCATAATAGCATAAACTGCGCAGATCAGCAGGTTATTGAACCAGACACCACACATTAAACTAAAATATCATCAAAATTAAGAAAAGAAAAGACAAAAACAAAAACAAAATAAATTAGTAAATATTTCTTTGGGAGTTCCGTGCAGGCTACAAACTGACAAATATTTATGTATTTCTATATCAGAAAAGTTGTTTAATTCAAGTTTATTTTAATATGTATTTATTTATTTACAACAGGTGCGAAGTTCCTTGTCTTAATGCTAAGCTAACATATTTCTCTTCTATTTTTAGAATTTGTTTTTTTTTTTTTTTTGCTGATTATTATTCGTTGGGGGTTTTAAGGTCAAGTGCGCTTCTAACTAAATCAAAAACTTGTTCAATTAGTTTTTGATGCACGTTCGAAGAGCTAACGGTGTGTATTGGTTTTGTTGTGCAATGCTCGACTGTTGAAATTTGGGACTTTCCAATACAATTTATGCTCGAGTGTGATGTACCTGGATAAATATATTATGAACGTTGACCTATTGGGGACGTGACTAATTTTATAAATATTATAGCAAGAAGTTTAACTAGCGAATTACTAGATTGCTGATCCACTTTTGAGCTCGCTTTGACATCTTTTATACAGGGCTATTTAAATTTTGGCAAATTTTTAGCTTGTAAGCTAAGATCATATCATCTCTTCAATAATATTAACAATTAATATTTTCAAATAATATTTTTCCCCCCTTGGGGCGTTACAGCTGCACAGGAAGCACAGCTAAAACTTTATCAGTTTTCGAGACTGTGATCTTGGCTAGAATAGTTCTTGAGCTCCTATACAGATAGACCTATGTACATCTATACATATATATAAATTTATACATATCTAAGACTTTGGGGCGTGGCAATTGCCATTTGGAATGACATATTTTAGTTCTTTTCATTCATCTTGCTGTTGCTTGCTGGGCGAGTACTCTGCAGTTATTAACAGCCGTTCTGCTGTGTTTCCATGGCAGAGCTTTCCCACACATGCATCCTCCTCGAAATATGCATAACTATGCATATTGTTAAAAAATTTCAATTAAATATATATTTGTTTGTTTGTTCGTTTGTTACTTAGTTAATTGCAATCGCTGTCGAGCTGTAAATCATTGAGCTGAGCTGCTCATAAATAAACAAAAACTGACAGCGTTATCTCCGCTATATAAGCCGACTTTAACAAAGTTAAAATCAGGCATATATAATATATATACACATATATATATATATATATATATATATATATATATATATATATATATATATATAATATGTGACTTTGACTACACCCGCCTTCAATTTTGCTTTTTTGTATATTTTTGAAATTCTGACTAATTATTTGTGTCAGGGACTGGACCATTAAAAAGGAGGCACATAAATCAGATAATCTTTAATGTGGAATTTTTTTATATATGCAATGTTTTTTATATATATATAAACAGAGCCTACAGGTATATATATGTATGTATATATATATATATATATATATATTTGTGTATTTATAAATTTGGTTTGGGTAAATTGAGTAATCTGTGTTGCACACAATTTGCCTGGCAAAACAAACAACATTTGGCTTAAAAAGTTATATTTATATAAACATATGTATAAAGATATATAGAGATATATATGTATGTATGTATGTATATACATACATATATCTCGGCTCAAATTGCATTTTACAGTTTGCACACGTTTTGTGGTCAATAAACATATGCGCTACAGGTTGTTGCCTTTGTTGTTGCTATTATTTGTGGGCTTAACGGTAATTTGTTATTTGAGACAGCGTTTTATGCATATCGAGCATATCATTATGCAAACAGCGTTAAATTGTACAACTCGAAATATATAGCCAAGAGAGTCAAACCAAGCCAAGCCGAGTCAAGCCAAGACTTAAGAAGTTAAGTCGCAGCACAATTGAAAGCCAATGCAAATGCATAATTCGTTTGGATGTGTAACCAGATCAAGGTGCAATATACAAGAATCGTATACCAGCATATATACTTATTTATATAAATATATATGTATGTATGTGTGTATGTATGTATGTATGTATGCAAACAGACCTACATTACGTATGGTTCTATCACAAATTAGGTTTCGGTTTCAGTTGGCAAAAAGCTTCTAATTGCTGGATGATAAATTAATGAGCAAAGAAAAATACTATAAAATATTATTAATGAGAAATTTAAATATGTACTAGACCAATATTATTTCTAACAATAAACAATGGCTTGGGAGAAGTGCAAAGGGATTTTAAAAGAACTGAGTTAATTCAAAAAACAAATAATAATTCAAATAAAATAAAATTCTATATATCAATAAATAAGATATTTGTTTTGATTTCTACAGTGTTTATTTTTAGACTTTTATATTAGAAATAAATAGTAATTTGTTAATGAATTCTATATCTCACAATCAAAAAAATGTCTTTTTGAGTAACTAAAATATTTATCAGTATGAAAGAGTATATGTAACAATATATAATTTCTTTTAAAAATTTTTTATAAAGACATTCAATACGATTATGGCAAAGCTAATCAGTATAAAGTAAAAGTTTAACTAACAATAAAAGATTTCTATAGAGCACTTAAAAATCTTATCAAAGAACTTGAACACACAAACCAAACATTATTAATCGAATACTAAGATCTTTTCAAACTGAAATTTCCAAAGGCGAATTTCAAGAAATTGCTTTCAGAATTCTTCTTAAATAATAATAATAAAAAAAAAACACAAAAAATAAAATAAAAAAATTTAAGTGTTTCTAGTGAATTCTTAAAGCTCAGCCAATTTCCCCCTGAAGACTTTATATATATAATCATAAACAAATCTTGTTTATGCATATATATAAGTTAAAAATATTCATATATGTACATATACACATGTATGTATACACATATGTATGTATGTATGTATATGTTGACAAATTTCAGCACACCTCTTGGGACTTTCTTTGTTTGCGCTTAAAATCGCAATAAACTAAGCGTAGCTGCTAATAAATTAGAAATGCCGGATTTGGGAGTTTCTACATTTAATTATCGTCAGGCGTTCCATTTGATTAGCATGGCTGTCGCGTACGCCGTACCTCGCTTTACGTCACTTTAATATCGACGCAGTATGTGTCATCCGGCGTAGAACATTCGGCGCAGACAACGCTTCGCTGAGCGCACAGAATAGCCAAAGCCACAAACACACATACATATGTACATGCATATATGTATAGATAGATGTATGTACATAGAGCTAGACTGCTTTGGCTGCTGAACCGTAAAGAGAAAAAAACAACAACAACAACAAAGAAGTGGAGCAGCGCAACCCTTGCTCCCTCAGCCCCTCCCGCTCGCTCTTCCACGGCATTGCATAACACGCGACACACATTTTGAAATGCATTTCATTTGTGCGCATCACTCACACGCACTGTTGCCTAAGGCGCTAGTTGCTCAATGCTGTCTCTAATCTAACCCGCTCTCTCTCGTTCTCTCTCTCTCTCTCTCTCTCTTTCGTATGGGCAGATGTCTTACTTGTACTCGACGTTTGCGCAGCTGGTTAGCGTGCACTGCAAGACGACGGTGGGCGGCGGCTTACCTGTAAATCAGTGCAAGCACAATTTGCTCGGCTATGGCTATGAGAAATTGCAGACATTCTCTGATGGGCAACTGGAGGCGCTCGATCCGTACCAGCGCGATGCGAATGAGCTAAGTGAGTATTGCATATTTATGAGTGCATCCAGATCGAAGCATGGGAATCCGTTTGGTATGCACTTCCGCATGCGATAACAGCTGTTGCTGCTGTTGCTGTTTCTGCTGCTGTTATTACTTTTTCTTATGTTTGGGCAGCGAAACGTGTTTTCCACATTAATATACACAATATGCGATAGCGAAAAATGTACGTGGTTATTTGATTGTTAACTTTTCATTTATCTTTTTCCGTAGTCTGGGCATCGATTATGCGGGATCATCCCAGTGCCCAGCTGATTACGACACGCAAGCCACAGCCGATTCCAACGCCGCCCGCTTCCTCGCTTATCATACTCACGCATCGGCAGCCGGCACAGAATCCGCTCTTTGAGAGCAGCGCCAGCAGCAGCGAGCACAAGCACAAATATGCCATGGACATGGATATGGCCTATGGTTATGGTGGGGAGCAGCCGTCAGGAGCAGCAAGTGAACTGCCCGTTGCCGCCGCTTTGACAGCTGAGCCGCCACAAACGTATCTGAGTGGGCCACTGGTCATGCGTCTGCGACCCGATGGCACGCCCGTCGAGGAGGATAAGCATCGTCCGCTGCCACGTGACGATGATCTGGAAACGTACCGCCTGGCCAACAACAGCAATCTGCCCAGGCCAAACAGACATCGCAAAATCGCCACGATAAGCGCACTCAAGCAGCAACACTTTGCGGCCATTGCACTGCAGCGCGAGCTGCAGCCACCGCATCCCCAACAGGTGCGACGACAATTCCGCCAGGCACAGGTGAGCCCCGGCTACTACTATGGCCAGGGCCAGGCGTAAATGTGGCAAAGCGTTTTCTCTTTAACTTGTACTAGATCGTAGCTAAACTTAATACATAATATGATTGAGTGTATCCGGGTGTCTGAAAGAGTTATGAATGTGATATATAATTAATACGAGGGTGGTGTGAAAAGTCGTTCACCTTAACACGAAGATAAAAGAAGATAGAAATATAGAAAAATACAAAATTAATTTATTTAAATTAATATAAATATTTTTTTGGTAAATACCATCCTCGTATTATTGATCGTGCATGTGGAATATGTATATATATATATATATATATATATATATATATGGAATATGTATATATATATATATATATATATATGTATATATATGTATATATATATATATATATATATACATATATATATATATATATATATATATATATATATATATATATATATATATATATATATATATATATATATATATATATATATATATATATATATATATATATATATATATATATATATATATATATATATATATATATATATATATATATATATATATATATATATATATATATATATATATATATATATATATATATATATATATATGTATATGTGTATATATACATATCTTTATATAAATGCTTAGGTGTGTATACGATTTGCATGCACCTAAGCCTTAATTAATTGAATTTCGTATTTGTACAATTTATGTGACAGCGTTTAAGTTTTTCTATAATTTTATTTATTTTTGTGCATTAGCTTTAAGCTGAAATAGAGATTCTTATGAAATAAAATAAAATTTAATAAAACACATATTTCATATTTTTATTTATGTAGTTGAATTTAAAACCAGTTTAATGCGATTAATGCGATGCATTATTTGCATATATGCGAATATACTTAAGTTTATGCAATGAAAGTTGCGATAACAAAGCATCTCCAGCTTTACACATACATATGTACATACATATGTATATGTACATATTTGTGGAATCCAGTTCCCTGTATATGTATGCACACTTATATGTATATACCCATCAACACGCGAGCGCCTCATTAACCCATATTATACCAATATATGAATTTGCACTTTACGCCGAACAATGAAAACAATGGAAATGTGCCATTAAAAATGCGAATCCGGTTCTGAATCTCATTTATCACTTGAAATGATGTCAATTCTGAAAAACCAGCAATTAGAAACGAATTTGCCAATTACAAAATCTCATGTAATGTCAAAAAAAAATATCGGGTTTATCCAGTTGCCCTCTAAATACGCACAATATAAAATTTATTAAAAAAAATTGCGTATAATTAATTACAGCTGGCATAATGATAAAATGATAACACAAGAAATTTTGTGATTTCAAATATGTTGAACAAAATTAAAGCGCATTCAAAGCCCAACGGCCGGCCTTTGTGTACAGTGCTGGATAATTTTGCAACTTTACTCTCTTCACTTACACAACTGCCATTCACGTTACAATTGACAAACAGCTGTTGTTCCAAATTGACTCTGGTCACACTTAGTTATGAGAACACAATTCCGACAAATATAAAAATAACCTATTCGTCTCTAATTCTCAAAAAAAAAACAAATCACAGGATAGAAAGTAGAATTTTACTGTAGCCCGGTACCGATAAAGCTACCGATAAGGTTTGTACACAATTGACATGAGTAATATCATTAATATTTGTTATGACGCAGCAAGCGGGGAAGCCATGAAATAACATTTGGCTATGAATCACAATGGAATAGATAACTAAGAAAGCATATACCTTTGTATCTGTATGCATATAATTGTATCAGTAACAAATACCAAAACACAAAACATCTGGTCCCTCAGGTGTGTGAAGTTCATAGTTGAGAACTTATCGATTAGCCCGTGCTGCTTGATGTCATGAATTGAGCGCATTCCATTTTAATACTGGGGACTCCCCCTGCAAGCGTGTCACATATAAACGCGCTGTTCTAATTGCAAAGTGTTTTGGGTGATTTCAGTGACAACGAACGTAAAGGCGAAATGGCTGAGGAAGACTCATTTGTTATTTTAGGCACTTCGCCTTTATCTTCGATCTGCTCTCATGGCGATTCCCTGTTAACCGATGCATTGGACAAAGAACCAACAGAAACAGCTGTGGAAGCTCAACAAAGTGCGGACGTTAAAGTCGAAGCACCAGCCAGCATAAATCAGCTAAGTGCAATAGCAGAGCAAACGAAATCTACAGAAAGCAGCTTACCCACAACTTTGCCTTCTGGTCAAAGTTCTTTGGCAGCCAGCTTTCTAATGGGCGAGGTTCAGGCCGATGTGCTCAAGGTATATATAACATATTATAATGTACATATATGTATTCAGATGTACTAATTTACTTTTTCCAAGCAGAACAGCGTGTACTCCCAGTTCCCCAGCTTTTGTTCTTTGCAAGCCCGCGCCGAGGATGTAGTTAAGCTACAGACCATGATGACCGAATACATGGCATTGAAACGTATGTCCTGTGCTTATCCATTTTATAATATATAAAAATGTACATGTGTTTTAGCTTAGGACAAACATCTAATTGAAATTATGTAAACCTATTTATTGGCTAGACTACTGCATATTTACATTTTTATATATTATGAGCTGAATAATCCTTTTCATACATTTACTTGAGGGGCTAATTCGTAAAGCCTGCCCGCAGTGAGCTCGAAACTAATTTACCAAATCTAAAACATCTATCTATACAGAAACCTTGGATAAAGTGAACCATACGATGCAGGAGTACTATAAAATCACTCAACAGTGGCGAAACGAAGCGGCTGCACGAGAACAACAGTATCAAGAGCAGTTGCAGCAGTGCCAAGCGCAGATTGAGAAATTAACTATGGAAAATCAAGAGTTAAAAAAGGATCTGGAGAGTAATTTGGAGCAAATGCGTTTGTCTGAAGAGATGCATCAAAAGGAACACGATGATCTAAGGCAGACTGTTTCTGAGAAGTCAGCACTGATCAGCAATATGGCTGTTGAAATTGAAAAGTTACAGCAGCAGCAGCTGGTGAGTCCCAAAGTCCATTGAATATAACAAACAAATATTAACACATTTAAATAACTGTAACTCTTATCGCTTATAAAGCTACTCAAGCTGTGATAAGATATACCTAATCATTTAACAGTCTTTATATGCATATGAAAATTATTTGCGTTTTGTTTTGTTATGAGTCTAATCATAGTATAAACAATTTCAAAACTTACAGAATTCTTACGAATATGTGCCCGATGATGGAAAGGTGGAGCCTGTAAAAAGTATAAGGAACAATGAACAGGATGGCCAAGTCAAGGATCTGCAGCGACAGATGTCTGCACTGTTGGCAGAGAACTTAGAATTTAAGGACATGGTGTGTACTGCTTAGTAAAGCAAATCATATACAAATTTAATAGCATAGATTATATGTCTTATAGAAAAAAACGTATATCGAAGAAATCAATTGCCTCAAGGTGAACTTGACCAGCGCTGAGGAGCTAATAGGAGTCATGAATGCTGACGTGAATGCCTTGAAAGCAAATGACGCACAAAAAGATGAACAGATTGCACATTTGAAGACTCAGATTGATATCTATCGACGTGACTTTGAAATGGAGCGCGCTGACCGTGAAAAGAATGCTGGCGAAAAAGAACAATATCTAATTGATTTACGTGCGTTACAACGACGCAACCAAGAACTAATCGAAGCATTAGCTGAAGCACAAAAGCTTAACAAATTCAGCTGCGGACCATCGAAATTAGGAGTCAGCAGCAATAGCTTGCGGCAAGAACAGAGACCAGTACGAGTATGCACTGATAATCACTATATATATATATATTAAATTATATTAATTCACTCTTGTTTGTTTAGGTCTTAGATCCAACAGGCGCAGCCGCCAGGACAGCGGAGCCTGCATTGCTATGTCCGATTTGCTCAAAGCCCTTTGGCGCTTTATCTGTTTTGCAAAGTCATGTTAATGACTGCTTGGATAAGAATTAAATATTTTGTAGTAACATATGTTAAATTTTATTTATTTTAAGTACAATATTTGTAAAATCGATATATTAACTCATATACACATATATTACAAGTTTGGAATAGTTAGACGAAAACGTCAAAGTTTACTTTGTATGGGCGGCATATCCAGCGACCAGACTCGACACACTTCTTGGCTGGCAACTAGATTGTTTAGGACATTTACATCTGATGGATTGAGATACCAAAAAAAAATATATAATTTATTTTCATTTATATATAAGATATATGTATGTATACGCACCACTGGTCGTTGCGAATTCGTGTAGAGTTCGTCGTATATCGTACGTCGGTATAGCAGTGTTTATATTTGGATAGACAATATCATCATGTTTCATGTTCGACACGCATACGCCAACAATGCCGCCGTTCTGGTCGAACATTGGTCCACCACTCTGGCCAGACTGCACGCTGCCATCGGACATAATTGCGCCCTTGTCACACTTGATAATACGCCCTTGGAATATGGAGGGATTGAAGTCGTACTTAAAATTGAAGTTAACGTAATATGGAAAGCCAGCATTATAAACCGTCTGTCCCAAAGTGGCGCGAGTACGTGCTATGCGTACACAGTAATGAATAGGAAGATCTGCAGGTACTGTGAGCAAAGCCAAGTCGTAGGGCCGATCCTCTACCGGATTGCACCAAATGACATCAGAGTTGAACTCTCGATCGAAAGCACGACACTGCACTAGTGAATTGAGCTGACAATAATGCAATTATATAAATATTTTAATATAGTCAGAGAAAATGTATATATTTACTTTGCCAACAACATGCGCGCAGGTAAGAATAAAGCATTTATTATGGACTCTAATGTAGGTACCAGTACCTTGGTGAGCAGCCGACTCAATCACCACAATTGAACGCTCCCCTTCGATTATAAGTAAAAGCAGCTGTTATACATATGTCTCAGAATAGTGTTTGAGTGATACATACATGCAAAATTTGATGCCTCCCGTGGCAAAGTGAACATGGTAATGCGCGTGCCCAGCTGAGCCATAAAATCTCTCACAAGATAACTAAAATTGGCAGCCAAGATCAGATTCACATTTTCCTGTTCCCGCTGGAATGATGTGCATACTATGATGCCTATAAGTCGGCTGAAATATTAAGATGTCAATAGTGATGATCTTGACTAGACTGAGTGGATATGTGGAACACCTACAGCTTGTTGTTAAATACTGCGGCTCCTTCACAACCCAGAGGCAATGCGTTTGATAGGCCAAACAGAGAGTTGCCTAATACATTGGACACTTTGCCAATGCTAATGGTTTTGTAAAAGTTCTCCAAGCCGAAGGGCGAACACATGACCAGAACATCGTCCAGTGTGTGGATTGGCTGCAGGTAACGCAAATAGCTGGCAATGTGCTGAATGAAGCGCTTGAAGGATTCACGTTCCATCAACTTCCTCATAGTTAGCACTAGAAAACTAGAGCGCAGCACATTTTGCTCATCTGAGTCGGCATTTCTCAATATCTTGTGCAGGCTACGCGACACTTCTGCAGCACAAAATACATATAGAGGTTGCGCCGTGTAACGAGTGAGAATGTTTGACGGATGAGCTGAATTTTGCTGTATACTGCGATCGGGCACTGGACGACGATGTCGATCAAAGGTCACCAGATAATTTAAGCAACGCAATAGTTTTCCCTCTCTACAGTTCACGTCCTGTGCATCGACTAGATTGCACTGCTGTAAACTGTGAATGAGTTTCTCTCCTTTACCCGATACGCGAGCGAAGGACTGCAGTATGTTTGCGCAGCTAATTATAATCTCATTGTTAATTATAACTGCCGATTGCTTGACTGGCTCCTGGCCTGACTGATTGCTCACTTCCAACAGTGCATGCCGTATTTTTAGCAACATTTCTAACAATTAAATACAAGACGCACTCATTACAGCAAACAAAACAGCAGTTAATTAACAAATTTCTTTGTTGTCGAAAACAAACAATCGCAATACACACACACTTATGCTCTTTGCATGCATAAAGGTTACGCTCGTACGGTCGTATAAGAGAGCATTGCTATATTTGAGCAGAAATATTTACAATTGTGACGTCACGTGGTTTGAAAATACCAGTTTGTAGCTCGAAGCAACAATGCAACAGCTGTTGCCAGTCAGCTGTAGCCGCGAATACCAAAACATTTTACATAACCTCAAATAAAGTTCCTTATGCTGGTGCAACATAATTTAAAATTTATAACTTTTGCATAATGTTTACATTAAAATTCCGTGTGCTACAGTCGCTGCAGAGCAACTGCTGCAATTTTAAGCGCAATTTCACACACAAAAATCTGCTGGAGCTGTCGGATCGAGGCTTCTTTCAAAGTATTTTTCCGGACACAGCTGCGTAAGTTAAAAGTTTGTCAAATTCTGAAATATTGTATGAGAATTCAATTTTTTGCAGACCAAAGATAAAAGAGCTTTTCACGAAATCATCACAAAGCATTTATGCTGGGTTCGATCCCACTGCCGACAGCCTTCATGTTGGTAATTTGCTTGTGATAATGGGCCTCTTGCACTGTCAGCGAGCCGGCCATAAACCAATTGCGCTTGTTGGAGGAGCCACTGGCCTTATTGGTGATCCAAGTGGACGTAAAACGGAGCGCAATCAGCTGGGGCAGTCTGTGATTGAGACGAATTTGCAGGCCATTGAGAGACAGTTGCTTAAAGTATTTAAAAACCATGAAGATTGCCTTTGGGATACACGCAAAAACAAATCTCAACTAGCGCCGCTTACGTGAGTATTATTTTTATTTTTAAAACTTTAATCAATTAAGAATATAATATAATCAATTTTGGAATAGAATCGTTAACAATGCTGAGTGGTATGCAAATCTAAACCTAATAGACTTCGTTGCCAACATGGGTCGACATTTTCGCATGGGATCAATGCTATCGCGATCCTCCGTTCAATCGCGTTTGGAATCAGAGGATGGAATGAGCTTTACGGAGTTTACGTATCAAATCTTTCAGGCCTACGATTGGCTGCATTTGCTGCGCAAGCACAACTGTTGCTTCCAGATGGGTGGCTCCGATCAAATGGGCAATCTAATGACAGGTCACGAATTGATCAGCCGTGTGGAGCGTAGTCGTGAAGTGTTTGGCTTGACCCTGCCCATAGTTACGAATGAGGAGGGCGATAAGTTCGGCAAATCTGCTGGGAATGCAGTATGGCTAGATGAAAATAAGACATCGCCTTTTGCATTGTATCAATTCTTTTTGCGTATGCCCGACTCCGAGGTAGATAAGCTCTTGAAACTATTCACCTTTATACCACTGGCCGAGGTGGATCAACTGATGCGAGAACATGCCAAAGAGCCAGAGAAGCGTAAGGCCCAGACGCTGTTGGCTGAAGATGTCACCTTGCTGGTTCATGGCGGTAAACATAAATTTGTTGTTTCAATATTTCTCTAATCTAATTTTTCCCACACAGAGCACGGCTTAAAGCAGGCGGAGCGCGTTACCAATGCGCTCTACAAGGGCAACGTTGACGGCCTCGCCGAGTTGAACTATGCTGAAATTAAACAAACATTTCAAGGAGCTGCCGTCATTGATTTACTGACCGAACCGGGCATGTCCATACTACAGCTAGCCATGAAAGCCAAATGTTTTCCCACAGAAAGTGAGTTATTCCCAAATATGAAATGCAAGTTTCTATGTCGAAATTATTGTCTTCTAGCCGATGCTGTGCGTATCATCAATGCTGGTGGTTTCTACATTAACCAAAAACGTGTGCAGAACATTGCCGAAGTTATAACCACTGGCATTCACATACTCCGTAATGGTGTTTCCTTGTTGCGCGTTGGTAAACGAAACTTTTACATAGTGCGTTGGCAATAGTTAAGAATGTACACAATTGTTGGATAATTATTTAATATTTAAGTTATATTATTATAATTAAGATGCCTCTACTAAGTATTTACATTACTTTGCTTTGGGCTTACGCCACCGCTTGCGAGCCAGCAAATCCTTGGCCTTTTCTTTCTTCAGATCCTTGTCGTAGAACTTTCCACTCTTTGTAAATGTCTTCTGTTCGTTCCGCATCTCGGCCAACTTACGATTCTTCTGTTTGATAATGTTCTTCTTGTTAGCCGACTTCTTTTTGCCCGCCTCCGATATTTGCACCTTGATTTTTCTACCCTGCAGCTCCGTATTGTGTAATCGAAAGCCTTGTTGGAAACCAAGCAAATCAACCATTTCCACAAAGGCAAAGCCACCACGGCGCTTTTTTGGGATGCGTATGGATTTGACTGCACCAGCCACTGAAAAGTGCGACTCCAGATCATCCTTTGTCGTCTCGAAGCTAAGATTTGTCACATAGAGTACGTGTCTGTTCACCTTAGATGCACCACGAAGCAAGCTATTTAACTGATCCTTGCTTATGTGTCCATCCTCATGATGTTCTTCGTCGGAGGCGGATCCCTCACTTTCAGTTCCTGCACCATCGACTACTTGATCAACTTCTGCACCGTTTTCATCAACTAGCTTAGCTACATCGTCATCGCTACTTTCCGAATCGCTTGGATTTTTTGTAGTCTCTTTGTCCACATAAGTACCTTCGAAAATCTCCTTACGTTTCTCGTCATCGAAGTTTCCCAAAAGATCTGCAGAGTCATCATTGACTGTACGTCGAACTCTTTTTGGCTTTACATGCACCTCCACCTCATATTCGCTGCCAGAATCGGAGTCGCCGTCATTCTCGGCCATTGCGCTGAGTATTTATAAAAACAAAAACAATCTTGACGAAAACTAAAACAACTTCAGCACGTGTGAGATGTCTGCATTCCCTGTGAATGGCTAATTGAGATGCTTCCTCTTCTTGCTTAAGTATTGAAAACGAAATTAACCGCGCGAAATTCAAATTTTTTGATATCTATTAAGAAAACTTGTTTCATCATGTGCTATCATTATTGAAGCTGATATGACTTTAGTGTGTATTTTTGGAAGTCTAGTGCCTTGTTCTTTCTATTATTTTTAAACCTGATACTGAGCCGGCTAATGTGGCTAGTGCATTTGAAAAATGAAAGAAATGCTAAACAAACCGGTTGAGTTATATAAATATTATGCAAATGTTAACATGATTTAATCTGCAATTTTGATAATTAAGAACTCATTGTTCGCATAGCAAAGCTTTAATTAATATATAACTAAGCTAATGAAGGCCATAAATATTTTTAATATTATATATTTAAATTACTTTTGATATAAATAAATTAATTAATTATAATCGAAAAAAGGAGTATGTATCAAAAATAAATTTGAATTACTACTTCTCTGCCAGAGGTCAAAAAATAGACAAGGATTAACATAAGCTTGACAAGAATATAAATTAAAGAAATGCATAGAAAATATTATTTAAATGGCTGCATCGAAAATTTTGCCTAATTAAAACAGATCAAGTTTGTTTAAATTTATGCAAGTTGTTTGGCAAGTCGCGAAATGTCATCTGACTTTCGGATGCGTATAAAAGCGTAGCGGAATTGTGGCTTTCATTAGTTCTGTTTCGCAGTCTGCTAACTAACAATTAAATATCCTTTCAACATGAAATTCGTGGTTGGTATTAATATTGAATAATGATTTAGACAATATTTTTATAATTCAATTTACAATGTATATAGATTCTCTTCGCCTGCTTTTTGGCTCTTGCCTTCGCCGATGTTCCCGTTTCAGTCAAGGAGTACAACGAAGTGAACCCCGATAGCTTCAAATACGAATGGGCAACTTCTGATGGCATCAATGTCCAACAGGATGGTGTTCTGACGGACCCTCACACCCTTCTGGTTAAGGGATCATACGAATACGTGTCGAAGGAGGGCAAAACCATCAAGGTCACGTACACCGCTGATGAGAATGGCTACAAGCCCGTCGTTGTTCAACAGTAGACTAGCCGAAACGAATATGAAAATCAAATAAATGAAATGAACATCTGAAAAAAAGTGGTTTATTTAAATTTTGAGCGCAAATTATTTAAATTGTTGTGAATGGTATACTATGCTTCTTTTTGCTTGAGTGGTGTTAGTAAACGCTAAAAAAAGTAGGGGTAAAAATTATGCAGCACTGTTGCAGATGCTGCTCTTGTTCTTTTTTACAAAATTGTTTAAACAGCTTTGAACGATTTTTGTTTTGAATAAAAACAAATTTGTATAATTGCAAATTACAGCATGGCTTCGGAGTCTGCAGCAATGGACTGTTCGGATAACGACGATGCAGTATCAGTTGACTGTTCAATTGAGGCAGCGGCTTTGCCGGCTGGAAAGGTAAGCACAGAGACAAAAGCAGAGGCGGAACAGGAGGAAAAGTCAGAAGGCGTAGAGAAGATGTCTTTGGATGATGACGATCACGATGACCCATCGAAGGCTACTTCTGAATCTAAGCAATTGGAGAAATCAGATGCTACTGAACAAGACAAGAGCATCACTGAAATTACATCTGATGAAAAAACTGAAGATTCATCAATTATTAAACTTGATTCGGCTAAACCAATTGAAACTGATTTGGATAGCAGCATTGAACTAATCAGTAGCCCAATTTCCGAACAACTTGAAGCCGCAGATAAAGATAACAAGGGCTCAACTGAGGAAAGTGATGCAGTAAAGGAATGTGTTGGGCCTTCAATGGATTCTACTGACGCAGCTAAGACGACCGAAGTTGATGTGGATAGAGCTAAGTCAACCGAAGATGATGCAGATAGCAGTATTGAAATAATCGAAAGTCCCGCATTAAAAGAGTTGACCGAAATGGATAATACAAAAGACAGTAAGGCGGAGAGCGACAGCAGTATTGAACTAATTAGCAGTCCGAGTAATATGGAAGATAGCAAAATAGAAGAAACAGAATCTAAGACGGACGATACCGAAAACGCTAATAATATTCCTAAAAAAGAAGACATAAAGAGTGAGGAAAAACCAACTATGAACGAAAACATCACAGAATCAAAAACAAATACCGAAGATGCCACAATAATAGCCGCTGAGTCGGATTCAGCTATACCGACCGGAAGCACAATTGCAGAAGAAGAATCAACTTCAGTCCAATCTATGGCAGTTGATGAGAAACCGCAACTACCCGATGAATCAAGCGATCCACAGGAGCCCATGGAAACAGAGGAACTCATGGAAGCAGAGTCCTGTCGAGAAGAAGTTGATAGCAGCTACTTACTCAAGATACAAAAAGAAGATTATATGGAAACGAAACCCGAGGGTGATTCAAAAGAATCCGTTGACTATAATAAGGAGGATAACGAAATCTACTACAAGAAGGATTGCCTCAATTGCAATTGCGAAAAGCTGCACAAGCAATACGTGCGCGCTAGCTTAGCAGCTCTCAACTACTATAAGGTGCCTCGGAAGGCCCACAAGCGACAGTACATATGTATGGGTTGCTATGACACAGCCATGGACATGTATGAGGTGAATAGATAAACAGAAATGTACAACCCGATGCTTAATATATAAACTGTAATATATAGGACTATGCGGGTCATTTAGTGGCCAAGCAGCCGCTGCTGCTGCGCAACTTCAACCAGAATCATGCGGACTTTGTAGCACTAGACAGTAGCGATGAGGAAGAAGACGATCAAGAGCAAAGTAAGTGTAAATAAATATCTTTAGAAGACATCTCATATCTTATATTCCACGCGCAGGCAAACCCGAGTTCTCGGCAAATGACTTGGAGCTAATTGAAAACGAGCTGGAGGATGCAATAAAAACTGTAATAAACAGTGTAGAACTGGACGACCAAATGGCTTGGTCCAAGAGCATACTTGAGGCAAAATCGTTGCGCATAGGTCAAGAAATCGAGATGGCCAATGAGGAGCTCTGCAAGTTGCAAAATATGGCAGACAAAATGCACTTTGCGCTGTACAGCTCCTGTCAAGTTGTGCACAAGCATTTGCCGCCACTTGATCTGTATCACAACATGAATGATTATGTGGTGAGTGCAACGAAGAAAGGAATAAATATTATTTTGTATATATACATTATATTTTGCAGCAAGTGCCACCAGCTGGTGAAATAGAACGTCCACCAATTCAGCTGAACGAAACCTACTATGCGGTTAAGAACAAAGCAATTGCTAGTTGGGTCTCCGTCAAAGTAATTGAGTTCACGGAGAGCACTACGGTGGGCGGCAATCTGATTAAAAGCTACAAGATTAAATATCTAAATACGCCATATCAAATGGTAAAAACTATAACGGCCAAACACTTGGCTTACTTTGAGCCGCCGCCAGTGCGCCTAACTATAGGTAAGTTACCTATATATGATTTCCAAGAGCTTTTAATATTCACTTTGATTTATCAACAGGCACGCGTGTTATAGCCTACTTCAACGGCAGCACCTTGTCACGCGGCAAAGAAAAAGGTGTCGTACCCAGCGCATTTTATCCGGGTATCATAGCGGAACCCTTAAAGCAAGCAAATCGCTTTAGATATCTAATATTTTACGATGACGGCTATACACAGTATGTACAGCATAGCGATGTGCGTTTGGTATGCCTGGCATCAGAAAAAGTGTGGGAGGATGTGCATCCCGGGTCACGTGACTTCATACAAAAGTATGTGGAAAAATATTCTGTGGATCGACCTATGGTACAGTGCACCCGTGGCCAGAATATGAACACGGAATCCAATGGCACCTGGTTGTATGCGCGCGTGATTGACATTGACTGTAGTCTGGTGCAGATGCAGTTCGACGATGACAAGAATCATACTGAATGGATCTATCGCGGCTCCCTGCGTCTAGGTCCCGTCTTCAAGGAGACACAGAATGCACTAAACAGCGCCAATGCCATGCAACAGCATCGTGTTCCACGCGTGAGTTTTACTATATATTACCAATTTATATGGATATTAACAATTGATATTTCCAAATCTTGATTCAGCGCACTGAGCCCTTCATACGATACACCAAAGAAATGGAGACGAGCAGCAGACAGGTTAACCAGCAAATGCGCGCTATTGCCCGGAAGAGCAGCTCCGCTCCACAGAACGTAAATATGTCATCGTCATCATCTGCTGCAGCGGCTGCTGCCAATGCTGCTGCTGCTGCAGCTGCAGCTCGTAATACTGTTCGACATTTGAACAACTCCACCATCTATGTGGATGACGAAAATCGGCCCAAGGGTAATGTCGTGTACTTCACCGCCAAGCGCAATTTGCCACCTAAGATGTATACGCCGCATGAATGCACGCCGGCCTGTTTGTTCAAGATCATTCATCGCCTGGATAGCTATAGTCCGTTGGCCAAGCCTTTGCTCTCTGGTTGGGAACGTTTGGTATTTAAGCAGAAGGCTAAGCGAAATGTTGTCTATCGTGGCCCTTGTGGAAAAAGTTTTCGTAGTCTGGCCGAAGTGCACACTTATTTGCGTGCCACCGAGAATGTGCTAAACGTGGAAAACTTTGATTTTACACCTGATCTACGTTGCCTAGCAGAGTACTCCATAGATCCCACTATTGTTAAGGAAGCGGACATCTCAAAAGGCCAGGAAAAAATGGCCATACCACTCGTTAACTATTATGACAACACATTGCCACCGCCATGTACTTATGCCAAACAGCGCATACCAACAGAGGGAGTGCATCTTAATCTCGACGAGGAGTTCCTGGTGGGCTGTGATTGTGAGGATGATTGTTCGGTAAGTATAACTTAATCTCCTTCATGCAAATCAACTAACTGTTTAACCTTCAGGATAAATCAAAATGCGCCTGCTGGCAGCTAACGGTTGCGGGTGTCCGCTACTGTAATCCCAACAAGCCAATCGAGGAGATTGGCTATCAATACAAACGTCTGCACGAACATGTGCCTACTGGAATTTATGAATGTAACTCGCGTTGTAAATGCAAAAAGAACTGTTTGAACCGTGTGGTCCAACACTCGCTAGAAATGAAGCTGCAGGTGTTCAAGACCTCCAATCGCGGTTGGGGTTTACGCTGCGTCAACGATATACCGAAAGGTGCATTCATATGTATATACGCCGGTCACTTGCTAACCGAAACAATGGCCAACGAAGGTGGCTTGGATGCCGGCGATGAGTACTTTGCCGATTTGGACTACATTGAGGTGGCCGAGCAGTTGAAAGAGGGCTACGAATCGGATGTTGAGCATTCGCCAGCAGAAGAGGAAGAAGACCCCTATGCCCCAGATCCGGAGGATGATGCTGATTTTATGCCCGCTAAGCATTATCAACCGCGCAAAAAGGATAAACTACGAGTCTCCCGCAGCCATTCCGCTCAATCCACAGAGCAGGACTCACAGGAAAGAGCAGTGATTAACTTCAATCCGAATGCAGATTTGGATGAAACAGTGCGCGAGAATTCAGTGCGTCGACTCTTTGGCAAAGATGAAGCGCCCTACATAATGGATGCCAAAACAACTGGCAATCTGGGTCGCTACTTTAATGTGAGTGCATGCGTAACGCTAGCTAGCTGCCATCATCTCTAATTATACTCATAATTAATTCTTTTGCAGCATTCGTGTGCACCCAATTTGTTTGTGCAGAACGTGTTTGTGGACACGCACGATCTGCGTTTTCCCTGGGTTGCTTTCTTCTCGGCCAACCACATACGCTCCGGCACCGAGCTTACCTGGAATTATAACTATGAGGTGGGCGTGGTGCCTGGCAAAGTTCTTTATTGTCAATGCGGAGCAGCCAATTGTCGAATTCGTTTACTTTAAATGATATATTCCTATATATGTATTAGTATATGGATGCAATTAGTAGTTAACAATTTAAACTCATGTACGATAAATATTGTAATTAAATCTGAAATCTTAATAAACAAAATTTTGTTTTTAAAATTAGTTTTATGAAAACATTTTAAATATTTTGAACGTTATGCTTTAATTATTAGAGGCAGTGAACCCCAAACTGTAAGCAATGCAGCCCTGACATTAGTGCTGATAAACGATTTGCTCAATGCTATAGAGACGTTGCTCAACACTAGTTAGAGGCCGATGCTGAAAAAGGCAAAAGCAAAAAATTAAATTTCATGTGTGTAATTAAATTGTAGCCGTAATGTGCTCAATTGCAACACTATAACTGTTCAAGTTGTACGTGCAACTCGCGGCGTTTAAAAATTGAGGTGCGTGGCCACCGTACAACCGCACACACACACCATAGAAGCGAGTTCCGCCCTCGCTTACCCTTACGCCAATAAGAGAGAAAAAAATCGATTTTGTGATAGTGATAACAGCGCTTACGCTTACGCTTACGCTTAAAACAACGCAGAGGAAGAGAGGCAAAGACCGTGGCTTTTCTGCATACTTATTGGTGTTGAAGTGTGCACATAATATATACAAATCGGTGGCAATATGAATTTGGATTTTACTAAAGTGTGCGGCAAGCACAATCTCATATATGAGGCGTACTACAAACAGGTAACGAATCGTCCGCTGGAATTTGTGTGCGACGGGCGCGCAGTTTATTCGCAACCCCCTTATTGATTTTTTTGCGCGCTTGTGCCCAATTTTTATAGATTGACCCAAAGGGCACTGGTGCCATTGAGGCCATGACGGCTGCTAAGTTCTTGAAGAAGTCAGGTTTGAGCGATGTGGTGCTCAGTCGCATTTGGGATCTTTCTGATCCGAATGGCAAGGGTTTTCTGGACAAGCCAGGATTTTTTGTTGCTCTCAAATTGGTCTCACTGTCGCAGGCGGGCCAGGTGGCCAATATGAACAACATCTATATGGATACAGTCAATCCACCGAAAGTGGTAAAGCTATTACACAACTGTCAACAAAAAAAAAAAAAAACCAATGCCTAATCTGTGTCACATGATTTCTAGGGTGAAATACCAAAGGCATTGCCTACTCGCATACAGACGGTGCCAGTTGCCAGCGCTGGTGCTACAAGTGGGGACTGGACTATCAGTGTCATCGATCGACTCAAATATGAGCAACTGTTTGAGTCGCTGAGTCCGCAGAACGGCATGCTGCCGGGCAACAAAGTGAAAGGCGTATTGATGGACTCTAAACTGCCCATGAACATACTGGGCACCATCTGGGATCTAGCTGATCAGGACAAAGATGGCAATTTGGATAAACACGAGTTTATTGTGGCAATGCATCTCGTTTACCAGACACTCCAGAAACGCACAGTGCCCAGTGTGCTGCCGCCGGAGCTGCGAAAGGCACCCAAACCCGCGATGCCACCGCCACCAGCTGTTGCTGCCGGAGTTAATGCACCTATGCCTCGCGCGCCCAGCGGTGAGGGTTTTGGCGATGGTGGCTTTGTGGCCAATTTTCCCAAAGATATTGCACCGCCGGCAGCTATACCACCATTGCCCGTCGCTGTGCCGCCCATGACGCGCATTCCACCGGTGGGTGCGGTTAGCGCACAGCCACTGATACAAACTGATCCACTGATACCAATTGGAGCACCACCATCGGTGACGGCCAACGCTGATTGGGTGGTCAGTGCAGTCGAATTACTAAGATTTGAGGAAATATTCCGACAATCGGATTTAGACAAGGATGGCTTGGTTTCTGGTCTCGAAGTGAAAGACATATTCATTAAATCGGGTATACCACAACGAAGTCTCGCAGATATTTGGTAAGAAATGCAAGGTGATCATAAACTATAAACCATATTAATCTATTGTTTCTCTAACAGGGCACTTTGCGACACCAATCAATCGGGCAAGCTGACCGTGGAGCAATTCGCTTTGGCCATGTGGCTAGTGGAGCGCAAACAACGTGGC
Organism: Drosophila anceps; assembly: GCA_035045945.1. Classification (NCBI taxonomy): domain Eukaryota; kingdom Metazoa; phylum Arthropoda; class Insecta; order Diptera; family Drosophilidae; genus Drosophila; species Drosophila anceps. Next base: position 4,868,611 of record JAWNON010000127.1, read on the forward strand.
GTAGATCCGCCACAAGTGCTAACAGCCAATATGGTACCGCCGTCTATGCGTTCAACAGTCTCTGGTGTGGAAGTGCAGCCGCAGGAGACAAAGCCGACATACTCAAATCCCGAGTTGGAGATGATATCCAAAGAGATCGAAGAACTGGCACGCGAACGCCGTGCTCTAGAAACGGAAATAGCACAAAAGGAGGCCGATGTGCGTATCAAGAATGGAGAAGTTCGAAGCCTGCAGGTCGGTAACTCGTAGAACACCTTTTATATAGAGTTTATTATAATGTAAATCATTTGGTTGCAGAGCGAATTGGATACCTTGACGGCGACGCTCAAGCAGCTGGAGAATCAGCGTGGCGAGGCACAGAAACGTCTCGATGATTTGCAGGCTCAAGTAGTTATCGTTGCATGATCTGAAATTGATCTTAAATTGCTTGAATATTGGGGTTAATTGCTCGCTTTACTTAATATGTGACTGATTTTCAATGGGTTTAATTTGAATATGATTTCCATTTCCCTTTTCTTTATTATTTATGTTCCTCCACTGTTAACACAAATTGGTACGCAATTATTTTACCCAAATTATTCATACTAAACTGGTGAATGCACTTAAAACACTATATTACAATACGTTACGTTAAGGTTACCCAAAATCTGGCCGTGTTGGCCACAGTAAGTCTTGACATAACCCGCACCAGCAATCAGGTTTGTTTATTTATTATCGTTTGTGCTTTATGTTTGTATGTTATGTTTCTGTGTTTATGCTTAACTTATTTTTATCTGACCAAGAAAGGAGGAGCAATAACATTATATATAACTTGCGATTGTTCTGTTTGTAGGTGACCAAGATACGGGATCAGTGCCACAAGCAAGAGGAGACCATCAACGAACAGGAGGGTGAACTGAATGCCAAGCGCTCGGAGCTGCAGAAACTCAAGGATGAGGAGTCATCGCTGCAAAAAGAATATGATAACAATAATCGAGAGCTCTCCAAGCTAACAAAACATCTGCAGAATACGCAGCTACAGATTAGTTCTGTAAATATCAATATATATATTTATATTGTATAATAATATATATTAGCTCTAACCGATATGTCGTTGATTATAGGTACGCTCGATGGTCACGCAGCTGATGGAAACACAGCGGCAGATGACGGATGCACTCCTCATTTGTCGCGCTGCCATGGAGAATCAAAATGCTGAACTTGTCTCGGAATATCAGCTGAAAATCGAGCCAGACTTTGATGATGCCCGCAAAATACTGCAAAAAGAAATCGAAATACCCAAAGATGATCCATTCCAGGAGAACAACAGCGGTGCTGCCAACAATGCTACCAATGGCTTTGACAACGATCCCTTCAGCGGGCAGGTTAGCAAACCCACGCCCGCTATCACCGGCGGCTTTGATGATAGCTTCAATATGAGCTCCGGCTTTGACAGCGGCTTCGATGCATTTGGTCAGACCGGCGCTAGCGGATTTGGACAAACGCAACGCGATCCATTTGGTGGCGATGCGTTTGGTGCAAACAAATCAAATGCCATAACGCCAGAGGTGGGTTCTTCATGCCAATCTAAAAGTTTAATTATATTTAAAATATGTATTGCATATGTAGCCTGGCAAGGATGATTTTGGCAGTGATCCGTTTGCGGCGCTACACGCGCCCACGGGTCAGGGTCAGGTGCTTAGTCCCAATACGCAACGTTCTGGTCCACCACCCAGACCCGAATCACCTAGTCCAGCTTTGCCACCAAAGAAATCCAAGGTGCCGCCACCTAGACCAGCTCCACCACGCGCATCACAGGTAAATCAAAAAGTGATATGCTAGTAAATTATTTGATATACTAATGAATGCTCTCAAATTGATAGCCCACTGGCGGCTTCGGCGCTGGCGGCGGCGGTGGAGGAGGATTTGCTGACTTTGACGACTTTGACAATAAGGTTGGTAGCAAGTTTAATGTACGTTGGGATCGGTGGTAATGCATGCACATCGCACCGCCGCAACAATTATTTTGTTAACTAGTTGAAAGTGTTATCACAAATGTTAAGTTTTTGTTTGCATTAACATGGCATATATATATATATATATATATATATATATATATATATATATATATATATATATATATATATATAAGCATACCTGCGGTTCAATTTTTTTCGTTTTTAATTATTATCACTAACTCACCTTTAAATTGTTTGTAGATGTGTTAATTTTTTAATTCACCTAACCAAAAGAAAAAACCCCTAACAAATAAACAACATTTTTGCACTTGAATATATTTTTTGTTTAAGTAGAACTTTTGATTTTGAAAATTTGGTAATAATTATATTGCTTATTGATTTGGGCAATAATGCAAATGCAAGTGGTATATTTTTTGATCCTTAAACACATTGCCCTAACTCTGCTGCCCGTACGAAACTAACTATTTGCTTTCATCTCTTGCTATTCTTTATTTTCAGTGAACATCTTAATAATAATAATCATATTTCAATAAATTCATATAAATATATATATATATATATATATATATATATATATATATATATATATATATATATATATATATATAAATAATATTAACAGAGACACGACACACTCAGACACATACTCAGTCAACAGTTGAGCCTAGCAACATATTTGAAGCGTACAAAACCCAATTGCGTATACTATATCAACATTGCATATAATACACATATATCAGAGTTCGATCCGGCTGAATATTCGTATTTGTATTGCACACTTGGCCGTTAAGCATACTCGCAGTTCTCATGCCTAATTAGATAAATGTACTAAATCCAATTCGAATCTCAAAACAATCAATTGATATGTCAAAAAAAAAAAAACAAAAACAAAACCAAAACCAAAAAGATAAAAGTTATGTCGTGTTTAATGTAGTCAAAGTGTTTAAAGTTTAAATTTAACTAACGTCGCCACACTATGAAATGTTGTGCATTATTGTATTTAACTTATATTTACTTGAAATTATTTTTCGTTTGAAGACCAAATAATCATATACATTGCATACCGTTATGGAGCATATGGAACATATTTCTTAAATTATTAAGTGCACGCCGAACCGTTTAGTTTGGACGAAATGCTAGTCTCAAAATGATTGATAGATTCATATATAACTCAATTAAGGAATTTAAATGCAAATTGTTGTTGTTTCTGCATATAATACTAAAGTTTATAGCAATTATACAAGACACATACATACATACATACACATATAAAAGTGCATATATACAGCCTATGATCCACCATATATATGTATATATACCTATATACATATATATAACTCGAATTTCATTAGCCTGTAACTTCCAAGATGATTGCTTTACTGTTTATTAAATAATTTTCCAGAAATGGAAGTTACATTCGAATTGCATTCCAACTGAAAGCTATTTAGAATCAGCCGATTATAGAATCAAATTGTTAATACTTTTAAAAGACACGTTGCCATCGACTAGGTGTAGTAGGAGCTATAGGATCGAATAACAATTGTTTTTCCGCATGCACTCTGGATAATTGGTAAACGATAAAAATAAAAATAGATAATCTAGACCCACATCAAACTCTTGTTTGTACAATATGTTACGATATTTGTTTTGAAGGACATACATACAATATATATACATATATATATATATATATATATATATATATATATATATATATATATATATATATATATATATTTAGTACTATATACAACCACGAAACTGTTCACATACCGAAACCTAAAGCTTCCCGTACATTGATTTTAGTGTTCAATACATACATACTTATACATATAATGGGTACCCAAACTAACGTGTAACACCATCAAGTTTTGCATTAATTAAACAACAAAAATATCTAAATATGTTCGACATCATTAATAATAATAATAATAATACATATAACAATTGAGTTATGATAAACAACAAATATAACCATAACGAGAGAATAAAGAAACATTTTTGTCGCATCCGGTTATATCAGCTTTGTTTCATGCAGGTCTCCTTCCCCTACTTATCTCTTCCACAGCAGCTACACCCGAGTATATATGTATATATATATATATATTATACTATATAAAGCTCAAAGTTTTTCTTTTTATTATTTATGGTATTTGGTTTGGATTTGCCACTATTTGGTGTAATTGTATAATTCATTAATTTAATAGTTTATTTTCTCTCTTTTTTTAAATTAATTTGATTTGTGTTTATTTTTTCCTTCCACTCACAAAAAACACACCGATTTTTTTTGCTCATTGCCCACACCCACTGACACAGCTACAAAACATTCCAATCGGTAATTCAAAAACAAACACGCCCATACCGGCGTTAAATGCCACGCTGCTCGATAGCTTCTCGCTGTTTGATGATCCTCAAAGCCAGAGTAAGGCAGCCAGCACTTGTACACCAACACTGCCAGCACTGCACCCACAAGCCTCCTCCCACACACTGCTATCGACATCATCGGCATCGGCATTGGCATCGACATTGACATCAGCATCGACATCAACATTGACATCAGTATCTGCATTAGCATCCGCATCAGCCTCCACAGCAGTCAGCACAAATAACCAGCATTTGTCGCGTTCCAATACACCGCTGCAGACACAGACCACAACAGGAACGGGACCAGGAACCGGCTCAGCATCCCTAGCGGGTCTCCTTGATGCCTTTGGCGGCGGTAGTGCCAGTGTCACCAAACCGGCAGTTACGCCAGTGCCTGCTGTTATACAAGGGCCGACCGACTTCAAGGATGATCCCTTCAAAGACTATCGCTATGAGGATCCATTCAATATCAAAGATCCCTTTGCCGACGATGATGAGAACACGTCTGCAGGTGGAACTAGCAAGAAGAACTTTGCCGAGGACTTCAGCTCGGACGGTAAGTGTTGCAGCAGTTTTTAAATCTACTTCGCACCCACTAATCATTCAATTTGACAATTCGATTTCAGATGAGCTCCCCTCGAAGCCTGTTCATAACAACAACAAATCAAAGACGACCACACCGCTCAGCAGCGAAGTGTTGCAACAATTTGATGCATTCAATCTGAATGCCAGTCCTGCACCTTCACATCAATCGGCCGCATCGAATCCGAAAGCACTGGATGCTTTCGCTGACTTTGATGACTTTGCGCTGGAGAAACCGGCAGAGGTTGGCGAAGCGACAAAAGGAGCCACCAAAGCAAATCTGAACAAACTCAATGATTCCTTTTTTAATGCATTTAATGACAATTTCAATGACAACAACTTGAACTCCATCATCTCGAAAAACAACGAACATACTAAGGCCAAATCGAATGTGGATGCTTTTGATGCATTCGCCGTTCAGAGTACAACGGCAAAGTCGGACGCCAAGCTCTTTGATGCATTCAATGATAACTTTGAGGATAGCTTCGGACCCGCAAAACCTGCGAATTCGACCTCGTTGGATAATAATTTTGCAAAATTTGATGCGTTCGATGCACACAACTTCTCCAATGACTTTGGCAAATCACTCGACGACAGCAATGCAAACAAAAGCAAACACAATGGCAGTGGCAGTGGCACTGGCACAGGGAGCGGTGCCAGCAGGAAACAAAAGGAATCCCTGACCAAAAAAGATAATGAAAAGTTTGCAGCGGACTATTCAAAGCCCGAGAGCTATGACGCCGATCTGGAGGAGGCACTAAAGCGTAGCATGCTCGACAACTGAATCATTTCGCTATCCAAAGCAGATATTAATGTGATGTTGCATACGAACAATCTCTATATTAGCGACTTGCATGTCCGCATTAAACAGCTATATACTAATTAGTATAGCTTTACTGCGTTTTAAGGCAACTTTCCAATTTGTAAAATATGAATGCTTTCAATTCTTATAGTTCATTTGGTGACTACAATATTGCAATAGTCAGCATGTATCTAAACATATACATACATACATATATATATATATTCCATAGTGTATACAATGCAGATACATCGATTGTCTAATGCGAAAGCAAAACAAACCGAAAATGCTGGTATTATATTCATTATATCATATTTAATAGTTTAAATGTAATCGACATACTCGTTAACGTGCTTCTATAATAACGCGTTTGCGCATATGTATGTACACCAAAACTCTATGAATAAACCAAGAGCAATATATTAAACGCCTCTCGCTCACTAATACAACTACTTATATCCGAGATCTAAGCTACGAGCACTGAGCTCTGGCAACGATATGTTCTACTCACGCTCTCTGCTTCATTCATTCAGTGAGCGCTCATCGCGCACATTTTGTACGTTTCGCATTTTCAGTCACGTTTCCGAATTCACCGCGAGCGGTCATAGAAAAACGAACTTGTTGCGCCTTTTATACATACACAATATATATTATGTAAGTATGTATGTATATTAGTCTATCTGGATTTGGATGCGCAAAATCCAAATAACATGCAGAGAGGGAACTCCTATAGGGAATTATATACTGCTTGTTTATTTGCTTTGTTCTCACGACAATCACACGCACACATAAACATTTAAATGCTATAAAAACAATTTGCCGGCACTGTTCATGTGTGTGTGTGTGCGGCTTTAAAACAACAAACAAGACGCGATCTGACAGTATTTTTCCTATTAGTTCATGAATGTGTCATAACTCTAAATGCATATGTATATATTTAATGTAAGCGTGTGTGTGTAAGTCTGGCCCCTTACTAATTAAATTTATATTGTTTGTGCTGCGCTGTGAATTTACATATATATATATATGTGTATGTAATAGTGTTTATATATGCAGCAAGTGCCGGTCAGATCCCACACAGATAAGCGTCGCTGCCTGCACAGGTACATATAGATATATATGTACATATATACATATGTATGTACATATATACAGTGGAAGCTCGCTTAGCGAATAGCCAACTATACATAGTGTCCCACACAGAGGTCGACTGCAAGCTGTCACTGTTCTCTAAACAGAGCTTTCACTGTATGCACTCTTGATATTCGCTTATCGTATCGCAGTTTCTTATCAGCTTTTATTGGTGGCCCACAGAGGCAAGGCATATACATACATAGGGCAGGTACCACTGTTTGTACAGATATGTGAGCAAAGTAAACATACGCTGAGCGTATCACAACCAATGTAATGGGTGTTTATTAATATGTGTGCTTTAATCTAATATTATTTCAATGACTTGCAGCCTGAGCCATGTCAAAGCCAGCCCTCTACTATGCCACATTGAGTCCGCCCTCGCGCGCGGTCTTACTGACGGCCAAGGCAATTGGACTTGAACTTGAACTGCGGTTAGTGCAGCCTACACTCAATGCATTTGGCCAATTAATAAATTGCCTTTATTTTGCAGCCCAATTAACCTATTGAAAGGTGAACATTTGACGCCAGAGTTTCTCAAATTGAATCCTCAGCACACAATTCCCACATTGATCGATGGCGATGCTAACATCATAGACTCGCATGCCATTTGCGCCTATCTGATTGAGAAATACGGCAAGGCGCATGAGTCACTGTATCCGAAGGACTTGGTCAAACGCGCCAATGTAGATGCACGTCTTCACCTGGATTCTGGACACCTGTTCGCCCGTTTGCGTTTTCTCTATGAGCCAGTGCTCTACTATGGCTCCACCGATTGCTCCATTGATAAGATAGCTTATGTGCAGAAGTGCTATGAAATACTGGAGGGCTTCCTCAAGGACCAGACATACTTGTGCGGCAACGAGCTGACTATTGCTGACTTTTGCTGTGTGGCAACTGTGACATCCGTTAACGATGTGGCGCCCATTGATGAGTTTAAGTTTCCCAAGGTGCACGCCTGGCTAAAGACACTCTCGGAGCTGCCCTACTACAAGGCAACCAACGAGGAGGGTGCCGAGGAGCTGAAGGCGCTCTTCAAGGCCAAGCTAGCTGAGAATCGCTCCAAGTAGTTGAGGTTATTATATGAATATATATATATATATATATATATATATATATATATATATATATATATATATATATATATATATATATTTAAATAGTGGCCTGTATTTGCTGGCTTTTCCTTGGTCAAGTTTGTAAGTTTTTAACAAATATTTTAATTAGAGTATCTTGGATAAATAAAAACCAATTGTTAAATGATTTAATTTACCCGAGATGTAGCTGCTCAATAATTTGATATATGTATTTTATAAATGTAAGTTGCACCTGTTTAAATGCGATTTGTTTGGAGGTAAAACTTATAATATATTATATATATGGCATACTTTTCGGAATGTCAAATCAAATAATATATATTATACTTTTGAGTTTGGAAATTATTGGCTACTCAGAAGAAAAAAACTTACAAATGAAGTGCATACTTTTGAGCTTGAAGAAGTATTGTCTGCAAAATGCATAAATCAGGAAGTAAATTTTTAAATGCGAATGTTTCGTATAATCCAGCCCTATTTTGGAATAATATACGTTTTCGAGATCAGAAGCTCGCCGACTTTCAATGACATTCAAAAATTAAATTCTGAGATGTTCTCATATTTGACGAAGAATCGAATTTGACTGGGATTGATTCTATAGAATTCCACGAGTTAGAAAAAAGTAATTTACAAAATCGGACATCAAGTATTCGAGATATAGCTGTATAGATAAACACTATGTGCCATAAGCCTTCTATAAAGTAAAGTCTTTTAAAAAATACAATTTTCATTGTTTATTTTTATTTTCATTAATACACATACAATTAAATCCTATTACTTTATGTCTTTATTACATACAATGCACATACACTTTTATACCTTAAAATATTACGTCGTGTTATTACATAGAATTTACATACTACAATATTGTAATTATATCTTATCTTACATTTAGCAACAATATTCTTAAAGGTACAATAACGGAAACGGAAATCGCTCTGGGTTAGACCGAAACGGCATTAAAGGCAGATCGGTGCATGGGTTTTCTTTACTTTTCAATTTTTTTTTTTGATGGGGAATTGGTTTTTGCAAATTCAAAATAGGGTTCTTTACTTTTAACTTCTTTTTTGTCTTTTTACTTATAGGCAAAGCGCGCTTTGTACATATTTAAAGGTATGTACGCATTTAAAGGTAATGGGGAGGGGTCATGGTTAGGGGCAGGGGAAAGGTCCTTTAACAGTGAGTAAAATTCATGTGATGCTTTTAAACAAAATCTACATATATAAAATATAAATATAAAGAACTGGTATCACGAAACCAAAGGATTATAAGCTATATCTACAGAATGAAAAATACAAAATTGCTTGAGATATCCACCATCGGCACCGTCAACCTAATGCAGCTGGAGAATAACAACAACTAGTCTCCCCAATCAGGAGCCGCCTTTTTTGGTAGGTGGGCGGGCAAGCAACGACGAGAGCGCAAGCAGCGCTTGTGAGGAATGAAATGTCAATGAACGACAGCTCTTCAACTGCCTACAATATGCGTATAAAATATATATAAATGGGTAAACAGGCTATCACGACGCACGCTGATGCACAACAGTACAGAGCAACAGCACACACTCTATTACATAAAGTGTGTTTTGTTTTTGTTTTTTATGTGTGTGTGTGTGCGCTTTGTCTCAGTTCCTAATCTCGGCGCAATAAGAAACGCTTAATGCTCTCTGGCAGTGGCAGCCGCGCAATGGCGCCGGTTGCGATGTGTTCCAGTATAACATTGCGACAAGCACTTTGCAAGGACAGTACTAAGGCAGAAAAGAAAAGTAACAATTTTAATTGAACGAATCTAATTATAAATGAAATCTGATTACTCACTGCCTTCCAGTTGTATGATGCGTATTTGCTTTGTTGTGCCATAAACATCAATAACAACGTATAAGGGTGACCTATTTAATGGTATTTCCTTTGACACTGGACCCTTGTCCACACCATTAATAATGAAGTGCAATTCGCCTTTGGATGCATCGCTCTCTGTCGGCACATACATGATGCCAATGCGTGAGCCTCTATCTGTGAGCAGTATATCCGAGTTCCCATTATCTATTGAGGGACGCAACAGTCTCTTGGGCAGCAAACCCCGCGGTGTACGCACATGCGTTGCATCGCCGAGTAGATTACCTAAGGGTTAAAGCAATTAATGATCCAGGTCAATTGGTGAGCTCACTTCTACTCACGCTGAGGCGGTTCATTGGCTATGAACTCGACATTTTCACCGGTTTGCTCTTGACGTTGATTCATCTCAAATTTTGATATCGGATATATCCAGCTGTTCCCCAAATTGGCCAAGTCGGGCAACGCAAAGTGCGGTAAGCCTTCGCTCCGCATACCAATTACATTGGGTGTCAGCTCCGTCAGGCCCAGACGCATGTGACCCGACCATCCACGTTCAATTTTTTCAATCTCCACTAGAAATATTTCACCGGGCGCCTGCCAAATGGGGTGCATCAAAATTAATCAATTAACATTCACGGTTTGATACATTTGCACACATAAACACAAGCACAAACACAAACACAAACACCCACACACGCACACATACAACTCATATAGATACATAGAGATTATCGATGCTTACCAACGGTCGCTCGGAGAAGGTGAGAGCGTCGGCGAAGCTGGTGCGACGAAAGGCGACTGTTGCATCGTCATCTAAGCGTATGTTGGAGCCATGGTATGGATGAAACCGAAAGAGCTGACGTTCCCACACACCAGCACCAGTTGTTGCGATTTTTGCATCATTCACAATTGCTGCGGCATCGAACTGTTCTCGGTCCGCCTCGTTGTTGCCGGCAAAGTCGGCTAGATGCGGTGCCTGGTGGTTGTCATCAACGGCATCCATGATTTATAGTATTGTTTATTTCTACCATATGTATTTTTTATTTGTGTAAATTTTAAGTTGATCAGAGTGACATGGGACTAGTGTTGAGTAATGTGAAACTAGCTACTATTTATTTCCAGTGTTGGCAATCGCACATTTTTGCTTTTGACGTAACAGCGAACAGCTGATTGCAGCGGCAGGCAGGCAGCGAAAAATAAGGTAAATTAAAATAAAATTGTAAATATTGAAAGAAAATGTGATTCTAAATATTTAATTGCAGATGCGTATACCAGGAGCACTCTATGCGGCACGTGGACGTGCGCCACAAAACGAAAAGGATGTGCCATTTCAAGAGATATTGCCACTGCGACTAAAGAACACAGTCAGCGGCAAGGCCGACTCTGGCTCCGATGTCGCATGCCTGCAGGAGATGGGTGTGCTGTTTGCCTGCCTCAAGGACAATGAGTTCGTGGAGAAGTATTGTCACAAGGAGATTAGCCAATTTCAGAATTGCTACAAATTCTATATGGATCGCAAATTCGAGGCGAAAAAGACGGTCAACCAGGGCATTGTGCAACCCGGCAGCAATCTGAACTACAAACAGTTGAACAAATACATGAGACGCTTTCCCAATCCGCAATAGTTCATCAATAGTGCCCAATGATTTGTTAAGCATTTTAATATATATGCAAATTATATACAAAGTCTTTTCATTGTTTCATTGCTATTCAGAGTGTACTTCAGTAGACAACATCCGCATCGCCCAGACCCGCAGAGGATTGACTCACAGGTGATGGTTGGCTCAGCACAAAGTTCGACATATTTCGCAAGGTGTGAAATTGTGTGTGCTGCTGTTGCTGCTGGTGCTGCTCGTAGATCTCCGCATCATTGGAGGCATACGACTTGCAATTGAAGTGCTGCAGAGACTTGCGCGGCAACGCGAGATTAATGTGCAGCGGAAAGCCGCCATGCTCCCAGGTGTCTGTCAACAGGGACAAGCTACGATTGGCTTCCAGTACGCGAGCGCGTTGATAGTTAAGTCTCTCCTGCTGCAGCTCAGACCACTGCTCCTGCAATGCAAGCAAATCTCATACATACATATATATAAAAATATTTGTATACATACTATATATACTTACAAATCGTGTGCCTAAACGCCCAAAGTACTTAATCTGCTCCTGCACATTGAGCACCTGCTGCATATAGAAATCGCGCGCCTTCTCCACACCATCCAGGCCAAAGAGCAACAACTCTCGCTGCTCCTCCAAATGCTTCAGTCGCTTCAGCATATTGTAGTCAATGCCATGCTGCAGGGTGTGCCTGCGAGACTCTCGTCGTTTGTTATTCGACTTCTTGGGTGGCTGCGCCAGCGTCAATGCACCCATCGTATAATCCGTTGCCGAGGTGGAGGAGGAGCCGCCATCGGCGGAGCCGCGATGCTCGAATTGCTCGCGTGCCGTCTTTAAGCTCTTCTGCTCGCTGTGCATGAGACTCAACTGCCAATTCTGCAGCGCATTGCGTATGTCCGCCTTGGCTAGTGGAGCAGCTGTCGCGGATTGACGTGGTGGCTTTGGCGGCGGTGCTGGCGTACCATAATCCACTTCATGCTCTAGCTCGGGACTGATCTGTGATCGTGGACGCACCTTGGCCGTGGGCGCAGTGCTGTCCAGACCCAGACCGAGCAACTGTGGCGCTGACGGTGGACGCGGCGGCTTAGTCATCTTATCGTGGATTTGCAGCTGCTGTAAATGCTGCGTCTGTTGCTGCTGGTTGCGCAGCAGGCACAGCTTCAGTCCTGCACAAAAGCGTTCGAAGGATAACAGACCGCTCGGCGGTGTAACGCGACGCAGTGAATCCATTACACCTTGCGGCAAACCCTTGGAGCCATCGTCCTGCCAGCCCTTCTCAATGTCCGCAAAGCGCACATAGCCGCTCTGCTTATCATCCAGAATGTCGAAGAGCTTTTTCATGGAGAGCACAAACTGTTTGGGCAGCGCGTCCAGCGAGCTTAGGCTGCCGCTCTTGCTAGACAGCATCTTCTAAATTAGAAATTATTAACAGCAAAAACAGAAAAAAAAAAAAAAATAAATGTTTAAAAAAATGGAAAGCGTGCATAAATAATGAATAAACATATATCTTAGATTTCGCCCACACTATTTGCGCTCAATGCATATTTTTGAATAATCATAACGAAAGACATAGGGAACGAACTAAGACAAAGATGCGAACGAGCGGCACAATCGAAGCTTTGTTTATGCACAAACATTTAAACAATTTGTGGCTAAATAACTCACTTGCCTGTGGCTGGTTGCGGAAACTGGAAATGCGATTCTACGGCAGCCTCTTGAGGCCGTTCGTCAAGGCTTTGTTTGGCTTGGCTTGCACAATTTGACTTTACTTAAAATCAGTTTTCTTTTATTTTGCAGCTATGTAATGCAGCTGGAGGAGCGGGCAACACATCCAAAGCCAACCAACTGGTTGGGTAGACTGCAAAGCCGCGCTAAGCAAAGCGCACGCATGCGCAACTGGTTGAGTGGCTGGCGGGACAGGTTTTCAATTTTAGTTTAGGGAGACACACACAAACACACACCAACTCAGCTAACACCAATACTAACAACAGAACGCGTGCCATGGTCTAGCTGTAGTTGTAGCTGTATCCCCCTTGGAGCAGAAAAATCACAGTGGTTCAATTATAGCAGAAATATTTATTAGTAGAAATTCAATGCGTATTCAGTCAAGGATAGCTAATTGCTTACTTAAGCACACATACATATATATTTATTTATATGTGTATAGGTATGCCATGTATATTCATGTATTTGCTTGCAAGAAATGCAGACTCTGCGCAGTCCATTATCTTGGACTGCTAGAATGAGCATTTCATGCCACACGCTCTAAATGCTAAATGTGTGTTTAGTTTATTCTAGTTGTCTACAAATCGGCGACGGACTTTCGGCGCACGTATTTGGCGAAATAGTCGGGACGCCAGCACTTGCAGGAGCCGGGTATCAAGAACCAGTCGTAGTAGAGCCGCACCTGGAAACAGCCCAGCTCATCGTGTCCATCACAGTGCGCATCGGCTGGAGCACTTTGGGCAGCTGCACCCTGTACACCTGTACTGCCATCGGAGGCATTGGCCACACCGGCACGCTTCTGCAGATACTGCTGATAGGCCTGGAAATCCTGCACGGATGGAGCTGGTGTCGTTGTGCTGCTACTTGGCACCGTGTCCTCTGCATTGGGATAGAAAATCTCGGCGACTAGCAGACTGACCCAGCGTGGCGAAGACAAACAGCCGCCATCGAGATAGTGGCAGCGTGCCTGGATGCAGCGTGTCACCTCCACAGTCTGTGTAAAGTAACCCTCGTAGGGTATCTGCACCACATAGCGCCAGGCGCCTTGATAGTTCTTGGCAAATACGGGCGTGGCATACTCCACCTTGGCCGGGCAGGGCGTGGGCGGTCCCTCATACCGTATGGGTCCCACTTCCTCGCGACGCTCCGCTGTCTGCGCAGCGGACACAGCGGGGCTGGTGTCGCCCTGAATGGCGCGATACAGCGTGCAGAAGCTGTAAATGAAATCAAGAATTGGATATGATGAACTCTATATATAGCTTGACAATTTGAGCCAGTGAACTTACACTCCACCTCCATCGCAGAACTTGCGTGGCTTACGCTCCTCGGCGGCGCGTCGTTGCTCGTGCAGCTTCTTCTGCTGCTGATCCTCTTCGTCTAGAGCGGGATCAAAGTAGCTATACTCATTGGACACCACGCCATCCGGCAAGCTGCGTGTGACGCGTGTGGCATAATGCCGATCGATATTGTTATTATCCAGCTGATCCACCGGCTCGTCGCGTATGATCTGTGTTACCTTGGGCAGCGTGTCGTCCGCCTTAAGCACGGGCAACGTCTTGGACAGAAACTTTAGTGTCTGATTGCGTATCAGTTCGCTGTGAGATGGAAACAATTGAAGCTACATGGGAATGGGTAAGGATAAGCCTTCACTTACAAGGGATATGGTTCCCCGAGGACATTCTGACCCAGCGGATTCTTGGGTATTTGTCCCTTATTCAAGTCGCCGCAGATGTTGTGCACGGACACCGCCGATTTCTTGCCCGTGGCCACATCCTTGCAGTCCGCATTGATGAACGTGTAAGGAGGTGGACGCACTCGTGGCGGCACAGCATTCGGAGATTCCACAAATGCATAATAGCCCTCTGGTGGCTCCTCGCCGTAATCTGTTTGCGATTGCGGGGCAGACTGTGCTGTCGACAGCTGAGCGAGCAGCAAGAAGCTGAGTATTTTCTAAAGATAAAACAAGTTTAAGCATTTAATGTGTTATTTATATCTCTTTTATGTGCATAAAGAACGCGACAGCATAAATCAAATTAATTGCTATTTGAATGGCTGGCATTGTGGCATTGGTCATGGCCCCTGGCTCCATGCTCCGCCATGCCCCAATGGGCACAAAGACGCGCTCTCAGTCCGTTGGCTCGTTTGGCGAAAGCGCGAAAGTTGTTCGCCAGCATCAAAATAAACAAACTCAAACAACAACAGCAACAACAACAACAACAACAACAGCAGCAGCAGCAGCAACAACAACAACGAATGGCACTGACCAAGAGTGTGACTTTTGCATCTTAATCTCATTGTGGGGGTACTTGAGGAAAAAAACTTTCCCTGAAATTCTGTCAGCTTCTTTCATTTTCCCCTTCTGCTACGACTCTTATTGAATGAAATCAAAAGTTTCAGAATGTCTCAAGCTTTTCGGGTCAAGTAGGTGACTTTGTTTTTCCCTCACATTTCGTGTATAATTGGGCAAACACTTTGGGAATCTCAAGAAACACAACTGTGCGCAACAATTTCGTATGGGATGCGGGTGTTCAGGTCTTTTGTGCTTTGCATCTCGTTCGTGACATGATTCACAGCCACACAATTCGGCATTCCGAAACAGCGAAAATTGGGTCAGGCACGGTCTGCTGTTGATTTTGTATTCTTTTTTTTATTTTTGTTTATTCTAATGAGCAATGCGTTGTCGTTGCCGTTGTCGTTTGAGGTTGTCTTTCCGATATCCATCTCGTTATGCGTAAAACTAGTTTGATTCGGTTTCTTTGTTTTTGGGATTGAGATTGTGTGCCCTTTTGGGATGTTGGTCTATCAAACAGCAGCATTTTCTTCCAGTGCCACCTAATTGCAACTTGAGTGTTGACCGTATTTGAAGCCAGAGTTAACTGCAACTGCTGCTGTAGCTGTTGCTGTTGCTGTAACTGACAGATACTTTGCTGGCAAGCTAATGACTATATTTAAAGCTGACTAAATACAAAGCACCGCTGTTCAACGGGGCCAGAATTTGTCGCTAGTTTGTGTGTCTGCGTGTGTTGTGTGCGTGCTATTAAATTGTTCTAAATACGTTTTAGGTAACGGGAAAGTTGCTCTATGCCAGGCTTAAATAACAGACAACAGGCACTCGTTGCGTGTGTGTGTGTAGCTCAAGTCGATTGGCCCGTCACTTTAATTCATTAGCATGTCTATATAAAAACAGCCAACTGCTCCAGAATTTATGCTAACAGTAAATGCCAGAACGCAGTGCAAAACAAAAGACTTAGGCAACAAACTTGATTTTGAGCCTACATTTTAATAACATTGCAGCGTCAGCGGCAGTCGCACTTACCACCAGCAAACGATAATCCATGTTGGCCAACTTTAATAGCCTTTTATTTAGTTGCCCAGCAAAACGAGACACACAAGAATTTTCCTTTTCTTTTATTTATTGGTCACCTTTCCAACTTTGGCGTGTTGCGCTTCACAGAACTCGACGCGGCAAGTGCAGTAACTGAACTGAGCCTCTGAATGCGCAGCCAGCAGACATTGAACCTCTGATTTTGAACTTGGCCAACAGCTAGCCAAGAAGAGAGAGTTTAGAGAGTCGACTCGGCTAGCCACAGAAAGTGGCAAAGAAAGCTTTGGCTCAGTGTTCTGCAGCAGCAGTTGAAAGACAACTTTCGTGAGAGTCGAACAAGTGGCGCATAGCAAACGCTGTGGCATGCTTTAAGGAGGGTGTGGCATGTGAGTGTAGCATATACACAGGCGACCGATGTAAAGTAACAGAAGACACATACTTCTAGTTGTTACTGCCAACATGCCTTCTGCATGAAGTTAGCAGTTATAAATTCAATGTATAAACTTTCATCTACGAAAGTTTCGCCGTTTCATAAATAATTATAGATTCACAAATTTATATCCAACAATTTCACGTTTATTCATGAATACAATGTACAATACACAATTCATCAATTATTAAACATGCTCTTAACACACAATAGTTGAATCGTTCTCATACATATATATGTATATATATATCTATATAATTGATGTATATAATAATAAAGTGTTTTACATTATGCAATAAACAATGTTTCAAAGTCTTTCAACATTTGTTATCAATATAATGTTTTGGTTTAATGCTTTCCTACACATACAATATACATTATAAAATGTATAACTCTTACTAACTAAAATATATATATATAAAGAAAAAGAAATATGCAGCTGTGCCTGGTTGTGTTTTTAAATCTTTGTATGTATACATATATATAAAGTATGCTTGCAAATATTAAAATACAAATACTAGATGTAGTAATTGAATTGAATATATACACATATATGCATACAATCTGGGGGGATCGTATGCATATATATACGTAGCTTGAAACTTGGTTTCGTTACAAAAACTAAACTTATACTTCTTCTTCTATATATGCCTTGCACGGACTGCTCTAAATCGAGTTTATATTAAAAAAAAAAATAGTATTATTGCATTTGTTTGCATGAAAAGAAATCAAAATCAAATCATATTGTACTTTCATATTAAACTAAATAAATAAAAATATATATATATATATTGCCATATATATTCATAATGCAATGTCAATTGTTTTAAAAATGTTCTCGATTCATTTTACAATCGTCTCTGGTTTGCAATAAATAAACTTAAAATCAAATCAAAAACATAAGTTGATTAACTTTTGAGCCTAACCTAGCTTAAATGTATATATGTATGTTTATATATTTCTATATACGAGTATGTGTATATATGTTTGTAAATCGCAAATTGTTAAAGTAAAGGTTGTGTATAACATCTTTTAGCTTAGAACTATATGTGTATATATATATATGGATGCAACTGCATCGATCGAAATATTCAATATAAAGTAAACTTTAGGCTTAGGTCTATAGTGCGTTTTGTGTGAGTGAGTCTGAATCCAAATCGAATAACAATATCGTCATTAATTCTTGGGGGAGACGGTAAT
Organism: Drosophila anceps; assembly: GCA_035045945.1. Taxonomy (NCBI): domain Eukaryota; kingdom Metazoa; phylum Arthropoda; class Insecta; order Diptera; family Drosophilidae; genus Drosophila; species Drosophila anceps. The sequence continues at coordinate 4,886,668 of JAWNON010000127.1, forward strand.
TAACTTGTGTGGCGTCACAGGCGATATCTGAGAGTTAATATATCGATTATTTATTAAATACATTCAGTTAGAAGCGCTAGATGACTTACCCATAAGGAGCGACCCATGTACGTATCATCGTCGTCCTCAATCAAGCCGCTCGTATGATGATGGCTCTGCTGGTCTATAAAAAGCAGCGTATCCTTGCTGCATGTGTTGGCTGAGTTGCGCAGAAGCGAAGACAACGTTTCGCTGCATTCGCGCAACTTGTAATTGGAGCTGGTGGAGAATGAGTGCCGCAGGCTGAGACTAGCTGCTGCAGCCTGTTGCTGTTGCTGCTGTTGTTGTTGCTGCTGCTGCTGTGTGGCACTCTCAATGGCCGAGACGCTGCTGCGTGAGCCGTACCAATTGTGATTGCAGTTGTTCTGCATCGCATGCCGCGATAGCTGCAAACTGGAAGACAACTGCGGCGTTGCATTACCATTGAGTAGAGCCGCAGCAGCGGATGCGGCAGTCATGTGCCCATTGAACTTGTTCTGCAGCGTCGAGGCAGCTGTCACGGAGGTGCTCAGCGAGCGTGGCGAAGAGCGTGACGAGAGCGAACTGACCGATGAAGCCGAACTGGATATTGAGGATGTTCCAGAGCTGGTCGCATGACCATTGGTTGTGGCTTCTACTGGAGTAGGCGCTTCGCTGGCTGCCTCAGTGGGCGCCAAAGCGGGCGCAGTGGCTTCGTCGACAGTTACCTTCAGCTGTTTCTCTGTGCAGTCCTCATCCATGGCAAATATGTGCGTGGCTTCAGGTTCTTCAACAATAGAAGCAGCAACTGTATTAGGAAGCTCCGCAGCGACCGGCGTTGGCGTTGTGGGTAAAGGTGCAGCGAGCTCAGCCTCTGATTCAACTGACAAGACAGGCTCCGCCTCAGTATCCGCATCGGCAAAAGCTATTGCCTCAATGTTGAGCACATCCTTAGTTGATGATTCCTTGGTAGTTTCTGTTGTAGCAACAACTGAAATGTAGTAGAGTTTATAATAATTATTTCTAAGGTAGGCCGAGCAACACTCACCCTCAACCTGTTCCTCAATTTCACAGGCAGCTATGGGTATGGGAATTGGCACAGCCAGTGGCTTGGCAGGCGTCTTCTCAGCTACAGCTGGCACAGGCTCAGGCGCTTCAGATGGCGTTGGCACAATATCTTTCTCTTTGCTGGCAGTTGCTGCTGGCGGCGCAATGCGCGAAACCCAATGATCACCTGACGTAGAACTGGAGCCGGAGCATTCGGCGGCAGCATCAACGCTGCGTCGCTGATAGAAGAGCATATAAGCTTCGTTGTTAATGATGTCTTGTTCGATGTCATTTTCGGGCACTTTGCTAACACGCTGATCATCAAACTTGTACCACTGACGATCGTACGGATTCTTGCAGGCTGCCGTATAATGGCCCGTCTCTAAAGTATCGCCCTGATGATAGCATACAGCATACAGATCGTAACGTGTGTCTTTTGGCTCAGCACGTGAATTCAACGTAGAAGAACGTGAGTCGCCAGAGCGTAATTTGTTCTTGTTCGACTGTTCCATGGCCGATCCCAAGCTGTTACATTCGCGCACTCCACGCGCTAAATGTGGCGACATATCGAAGGCAGTTAGTGGAAACTTGACCATGGTCGTCAGTTTGGCTGCCTGCGGCCCTTTGGCTTGATGCTGACGGAAGCGTTTGAAGTGCACAACCAAAATGTCGGGCAGTGACCACAGACCCAACGTCTTAACCACTGGCAAATACTGCTGGCAGTGCGGACAGCGCCAGGCATCCTCTGCACTGAGCGTTTCCGCCTTGGTATAATGTTCCAGACATTGTTCCAGTGTCAGGGCGGCCGTATCGTTGAGTTTGCTGGCACTGAGACGAGCTACACTCTCGTGCTCCACAATTGCATCGACATCCGATTGCAGTTGAACAAAATGCGTTTCGGGCGCGCTCCACTCAAGCAGCAGTTTGATGTGTGTCGGTCCCGCCTCCGAAGAGAGCACCGATAGCGCCATATCAATCATTTCGGTGAGCAGCGGATGCTCCACCTGCTCCAGATACGTATCTGGATCGGCAGAGGGATCTTGAAGTCGTATTTTAAACATATCTGTCAAGGGCGTTGCATAGGAAAACACTTCTGGCTTGAGGAGTGAGGACATTTCGCGCAACATGCGCTTCTGCAGGTCCTGGTAACTGCAATCTCTGGGTGCCTTCATGCTAAACGGTGCGCCAAAACGTGTGCACACATCCTTGGCAGTGTCCTTGTCATCGCCCTCGCCTTCGCCTCTCTTCGTTCGATGCACATTCGCCACGAGCAGCAACAGATCCGTGGAATGTGTGGCAGCTGTTTTTGGCGCCACGGGTTTCTCGGCACCATCTGCACGAGCAGCCTCTATGGCGGCTTTTGGCGCTGGACTCACCTCGGGCACCTCAATGCAGTAGATATTCTCTACGCTGCTCAGCGTCTCCACCGGCTGAGTGTCGTAGAAAACACGTGTGAATCCCTCTGAACTGAGATCCACCAGCACCATGCGATCAGCGGCAATGCCCGTCTCCTGGAGTTGCTCGCGCAGCGCTATAATGGGTGAGCCAGCGGGCACACGCAGACCCATCTTAAGTTGACGTGGCTGCTTCTTCATAAAGACCACAGTCACAAAGACGGTCAGCTGGGTGAGCTGCGGCAGCTGCACCGAAATACAGTGGAACGGATCGAAGGTATTGGACTGCTTCTGGCAGCGTGGGCAGGTCAACGAGGAGCGAAACTGCGCCTGAAACACGGCCTGCACAAAGCTGTTATTGCAGCGTATATGATTCGCCAAAGTCTCGGCGGCAATTATCTCATCCGAGCGACCGTAGGAATTCTGTGTGTGCAGAAAATACTACAATGAGTGGGTATAAGGATATACGTTAATGAGATTAGTTGGCAGCCTACCTTGATGCTCTTATAGCGTCGTTTGCTAGCCGTATTCAAATCCTCGTGCACCTTATCTAACAGCCAGAATAGAAACTCCTGTGCATCGTGTTGCGTCGAGCTGCGAAATTGTGTGCCATAGCGATCGACAACGGCCTTGAAGCTGGTGCTATGATCGCTCTCATTGCGGCACGTCCACAAAGCCTTCAATACATTGGCCAGCTGTTCGGTTAATTCTCCCTTGGTGCCGAATTTGCGTGAATTGATTTTATTGCGACGCTTCAGATCAGCCTGGCAAGGAAGAGGAAGGTTTTAAATGATTTAGGCTATATAGTTTGGGTTCGGCTTGACTTACCTTATATTGATCCAGCACAAAATATTCGGCTAATATGTCAGTGTGGCTGAGGCATTGGAGCACCGCGTTCATGAAGCAGGTGTTGCCATGATTCTTGAGCCCCATTACGCCAGGCGTCTGATCGGCGGGCCATTGATAGCCCCCAATGGGCGGCACACGTTCCGTTCCATTCGCATTTCCCATGCTCGCTTGGCCATGTTTATTCGCCTGCACAAGAGTAGAGAACGGCTGCGATTACTCACTGGAGACTACAAATTGATGAGTGCAAGGAAACTCGTTTCCAGCGGTCGATGCCAATATAAACTGGCAAACGGGCAACGACTGTTGGAGCGGCCGGGGCAATGGTATTCAGTGGGGGGATTTGTGGCAATTGGGTTTCAATTTCGTTGCCAATTAAAAATTGTTTAGAGCAGCGCCAATTTGCGATAAATGAAGAAATATTTCGAAGTGCAGCAGCAAAAAAAAAAGAAAAGAAAACAGTTCTATTGGAGAGAGTTGCCTATCACGTAATAAAGCACAGATTCCGCACTCTGCTAATATTTAATATGCGATTCACAGACGATAATGCACTATATACACACACACTCGTCGACATAGGTATAGATATCTACTTTGTAACTGTGCTAATCTACAAAGCAAACAAATAAACAGAGCAGAAAAGCAAATTGATTCGAGATACGGCAATGAATAGGGTATTCGAGTGTTGGCTTTTTATGGATTTATAATAATGCAGAGAAACAAATTAAACGTAAGTTAAGGTAAATAGATTAAACAAAGAATGAGATTAGCGATTAAAACCGACAGAAAGAGTTATGTTAAGCAAGATATCACTGTTAAATACCCTCTAAAGCGCGCTAAAGGTTAGCTTGCGACTTCGATATAGGTAAAGCAAGTGAAGTTCAATATTAGCCACAGCTATTTATAAGCTGCAGCCATTTGACGCAATAACAATTGAATAAAATTAGAAGGAACAACAATTGCACCACAAAATGTAAAGTTTAAACAATACCCTATAATGATATATATGTATGTATCTATGTATATAGAGTATGTGTATGCATATACAGAGTAAATATTTTCAGTTGGTGCACTTTGTGGGTATGTAAATTGTGTTCGCACGTGTCATTAAAAATGACGCGCAGGTCGAATGGATTTACGACATTATAAACATGCTTTATAACAAGGCGCCTGCCCCACTGCCAGACACCGGGTGGTGCGAGTGGATTTAACGCAATTTCGGATTGCAAATGCAAGAGAAAAATACAAAACAAAAGCAAAACATTGTTAAATTATTATTATGAAATTGCAAGCAGCTGGCAAGGAAAGCGCAAAGAGCGAAAAAATAAGATATATAAACACAGGCAAATGGTCAAAGGTTATGGGGTTGACTATGAGGTCAATGCTAAGTGCCAAGTGTGTGTGTGTGTGCTGTGAGTGAGAGTGTGTGCGAGTTGGCATATGCAGGCACATTCAGTTAAGTAAACCAAATAGAGTGTGATCCATAACGTATAGGGGGCAAGTCTTACAGCTTATAACGTCATGGAACACAGCACAACATAAAAAGCGAGTGAAAAAAAATCCCCCCCAAAGAAGCGCTAGCTAAAGCCGGTTTTGCTCTTTTTCGAAACGCAAAAGCCCACGCAAAACTCTAGGCCAAAAGAAATCAAAGTAGATAAACAAACTAAAAAAAAAAAAAACGGCTGCCAATAAGACTAGATACAATTGGCCAGGCCAAAAGCAAATGCGTGGGTGTTGCACTTGGAATCGCTTAGTCGCCGTTGGGAGTTGGTGTTCGAAGTTGATCTTGGCATAAACAGGCGTACAGGAATCAATATATGCTTTACAAAGGGTATACGCCTACTTCGTTTTTGATTACCTCTTTTCGTCGCCAGCATCCGGTGTAGAATGGCACGATTTCAATAAAAGTTGTGCGATGCGCAGTGCTGTTCTCTGGCGACTGCGTTGATTGCAGATACAATTAAAGATATCGATAAAGCCAAAGAGAAAGAAATTAGAGTAAAAAGAGAAAGGACCATGGTTAAGGCGTAAATGGTTATAGCTTAAATATTATTGTAGAGTTTTATGCTACTTTGTGAAATTATGTTTATAATGATCATGATCTATCATCTATATTTATATTTTAGAATATGCTTCACACCTTGCCTTCAGGGTATTTTGTAGTCCGCCATTCCCAATCAGAGCTTGCTTATATTCAATTTAAACATAAAGACTTTCTTAGTCATCATTAGCTTTTAACTCGCTCACTCTCTCTCTCTCTCTCTCTATTTGCCCCTTTCGGATTTCTCCAACAATTTGGTTGCATACACTATGTAGCCGGGTTGAGCAACGTCATTAGCGATTTATTGTCAAGTTTTGCGCCGAGTGCATGTGACACCAATTCCAATCTCAATACCGATACCAAACGAATCCTAAGCACACTCTGAACTATGCATATTGTGTTGTGAATGTGAATGTTGTGAATGCTGTCATTCATTCATTCATGAGTGTGTCAGCAACAAGTTATTGCAGGCTTTGTTATTGTTTTTTTTTTCTCTTCTTTTTTCATTATTTGTATTTGTTTCAGAGTGAACCCGGCATCCGTTGTTGTTATTTTTTTTTTTATCTCAATTGACATTGCACTGGCATTGGAATGGAGTGCATTCGACAAATGGACAAATGACATTGGCTATGCATACCCTACCCTCTCCGTCTCTCTCTCTCTCTTTCCCTCAACTGCTGATAGAAAAGAGGTCATAGAATATATCCTGGCTGACAACCAAGTGCAATTCGCAGTTGTAAATTGTCATATTGTTTTCAGCTGAATGAAGGTCAGTTTCTAGACAAAGTAGAGTCTTTGTATACCCTTTACTTGTGTACAAATTGGGGTAGATTAGTGCAAGCGCTGATCTAGCTGAAACAAGATATTATTATTGTTATTATCTATTTGAATTCAGCTGTGAAAAGTTTTTTAAACAGCAGTCTAGATATTTGCATAGAAACACATACCTTCTTAGCCTAGTCAGGGGCCCTTTTCGAGGCTTTCGCTCTTTATTACATCATTCCTATTATTATTCTACCTTTGTTCGCCGCTCCAGTTTAGATTTGCTCAAGTCAATTTTGTGCGCATTAATTCAATTCAAAATTTGATTGGATTTGGGCTTGGGTTTATGTTTGGGGTTTCAAATTAAGCCGAAAAGCGGCTTAGTCAATTAAACAAAGCTCAATTAAAACCAAATGCTATAAGCCGAGCTAAGACGCAGCTTAAAGACAGACGAACAACAACAGCAACAAATGAAAAAAAAATTTGCCCACTTTGTGGTTGGCACGGTGTGGCTCTTTGAATCAAAGGCATTTCAAACGCACGACGAGCCTCAATAAGTAAATTGAGTGGAATTTGCTTTAAACGCATGTTCAGTTATATATACACACATATATATAAATATGTATATGTATATGTATTTGCTGATGTGCGCTGGCTAGTGACCTAATCGCTGTGGCCAGCGTCAGACAAAATGTAAAGCATTTCTCACACAGCTGGAGACGGCGACGTCGTTTGTTTCCATTGCTCGCATTCTGGCAAACGCGGCGTATGCGCAATGCCAGCCGGTCATCAAAACCGGTGCGGCAATATATCTTAATACATACACAAACACATACATATACATAGATAATATATATATATATATATATATATATATATATATATATATATATATATATATATATATATATATATAAATATATATACAAACATGTAAGACTCTGTGTTTGTAGCTTAAACACAACAGCTAGAACTAAATATTTACTGTACTCTTGTAACAACAGCGTTTGTTAAATATTTCATTTTCGCAGTGTCAATGAACCCAATTAGCTTTAATTAATAACAAGTTTTTAAAAAAAGTTCATTAATAACAATTTATAAAGGCACTTGATCAGGCTATACTTCGAGTACAATACGACGCCGAAACTTGACATTTTTGAAAATGCATCGTTAATCGCTTAGCACCTTATATAGAGGTATTATTCTCTAGCTTTGCCACGTAAGCTAGACTTCCATTATTCATAAATCTTGCAGTGTCACAAAAAAATGAAAAGAAAAAATAACTTTTGTTTATGTGACAATTCTATTTTTAAGAAATATTTGTAATTGCGCGTCGCACTGAAGATATTTGAAACTATCAATATTTTTCTATACGAAATGAGCGCTAGATGTTAGAGTTTTGTTAGTATTAAATCTGGTTATAGAGAATAATTTGATTTTTTTAGAACGTAAATCGTACCAGATAACAGTTCGTATATTGAAGTTTGTAGATCGTAGATCTGAGATAGTACATCGTAGTTTTTAGATTATGCTACGTAGATTGTAGATCGTGGATAGATAGAAGTGCTCTGCAGCCAAAACTGAGTAAACAGTTTTTATTATTCTTCTTAAAGTGCATATAGCAGGCAGAAGATTACATATCCAATTCCATAAAGTATAAATATTATTGTTTAGAATCTAGGATTGAGTTGATCTAGCCTTGGCTGTCTGCTCGTTCGTCTGTCTGTTTATATGTATGAATTCATCAATACCAAAAAGTCTAAGACTTGAGATTTCAGTTCCTCTGTTCATATGCATCAATCTCGAAAAGTCTAAGTTCTAGTGACTTGGAATTTTACATATTTCTTCAACAGCACGCGACAATCATTGCTAACTTTTTTCATTTCCAAGAAATTTATTAAATGCATTATCAAACTGCTGGTTTTTGAGCATATCTTGAATTATATAGTATATAGATTCTTCAAATAGTTACCAATATACTTTATATAACTCTGCATTTCCCCAATCTTAGGAGCTTTTCTTCCAACTAATATCCCTGCGGTCAGTTAGGGTATAGAGACAACGGCAGTCAGCCCCAGTCAATAGCCCCATCTAGTTTTGCTTTTTTGTTTTTATTTCTATTCGTTAATTGATCTGACCAGTCTTAGAAGGCGTCATCGTGTGCGTCGTCGTCTACGTCGCCACTTGTCTCAATTTACTCTAGCAATTTTATCATCATCATATTATTTATAAATTTAACGCATTTATCTTTTGTTTTGCATGCGCTTTTCGCTTTGTTTATTTATATATAAAATGAAGAAAGAGGAGAAAAATATATGAGTCGAGTTTCAAGTAACAACAGATTTCTATATATATACGTATACTTCAGTACATATGTATTGTATATACTTATATTTATTTATCTTGCTGCGTGTTTGTGAATATCATTTATTTGGTGTCGAATCATTCGATTTGTTTGTTCACTCAGTTTTTTTTTCAAGGGGCCGAGCACTAAATATTTCGTTTTTTTTTTTGTTCTGTCTATCTAGAAAAAATTCCATTGGCCAAATTGTTTATGCGCTGCTGCAGCAAAAAAACAAAAAAAAAAAAGAAACAAATGTGTCTCGATAAGGCCCAGAGGCTCCGATTACTTATCTGTCCAAAAGTAATCGTTCCTACGACTCGTATGAGTAATTTTGCTGCTGCCTTTACGTAACTGCAAGTGACAGTGGCAGTTGCAGCAATAGTCGCTCTTGTTGTTGTCGTTGTTGTTGTTGTCGTCGTTGTTGTTGTCGTTGTTGTTGTTGCTGTAGTTTGCCGTTGCGCTTACGTTTTATTATTTATTATTATATATAAATAATTGTAAATAATTGAAGATAATTGACATCGTTGCTGATGTTGTTGTTATTATTTTTTGATGCCAGGCATGAATGAAATAACAGAGCTTAGCGCTAAAAAAAAAAAAAATAAAAAAAAACTAGGCTTGGCCCACAGAGCGCTCTATTCAGCGACAGAGCTGTCGTCGTTTGTTCTACCGGTTCGTCAACTTTGTTTTGGAATGTATTAAATAAATAAAATGTATATGCGATATTCGTATACGTTAACATCTGTGTAGATTGCGTTATTCACTTGTTTTACGAAAAGTTCAGCAATTACAAATCCGTTTTGTTGAAGTCTTTATATTTTTGAACGTCATATGCTTAACGTGTTACGGCAAATTTGAACTTTATTACTCGAAATAAGCAGACAGAGCAAGCTGTCACTAGAGGATACACTACGGATATGGAAAATAGACAGCCGATTCAATACTCTAATGAGTTCTTATTGATGCAGAAGAGAGCAGGTACAACTATGGTATTGGCATATGGATGAGCGCATGATCCATATGACAAACTTTATAAATTTCCTAAAAACAACAGACAGCAAAACAAACACTGCCTAAATGCCCAGTTAAGATTTATATACAAAGATAGGCCTCAAGCCGCTTTCTATATGCATAATCAGGCTAGGCGATTTGCGATCAATAATATGCAAATAACTTTCACATATAGAGTATAAATGTTAATTTGGCTAACCTATTGCACTCTCAGCGATTGTACATACTTAAAATGCCCGTGTTTTAGGTGTTAAATCAAATTTTCACACGTGACAGGCGAGTTCGTCATTAAAATTGATTGCTAATTAATTTTAGCGTTTTCTTGTTGTTAATGGCTTCCGTTTAAATGTTTGATTACTTTAACGATTTAGTGATTAGTATATGGCATACATGAAGTCATAAATACGTCAGAGATAGGAATAGGGAAAGAGACCTCTTGAGAGTCCCACGTAGCGGCTTAAAGTCTGATTGTTGTCTCAGTGCAATCAATTCGAATGTAGCCAAAATTAAAGCTTCTGTGGGCGTATTTGTTTTTGTTAATGCAATTAGTTGTAGAACTTGATGTATTATGATCGTGTTTCCAATTCCAATTCCAATTGAATTCAATCGAACGGGCAATCGAGCAAATACACTTGACACTTTAAGACATTTGATGAATGCTTTTTGCTTTAGCCAACGATGTTAACACTTGACAAATGTTTTGATCAGGCGATCGTTGCTATAAATATATATATATATAAAGTATATATATGTATGCGCCTATGTGTAGAATGTACTGTTTTTGCTGCTGCTGGTTATATAAAAGGCGCCACACGTGGCCAACACGCCCACATTTTGTTTTTGTTCTCTAGAACAGATATTTTTGCCAAGGTTTTCTTAATCAGCACCTTGACTGTGTGAATTGCTGCGCGCTTATCAGCGGCGCGATACGCAAAACGAATGTTTGAATACAAATATGAATATGAATGTGAGTACTCGTTAGCCAAGCTATTCTCTGCTATTCTATTCAGTTAAATGATAGCACAAGGACAAACGGTCCAGTTAGCTAGCTGGGCAAATTTGCACTTTTTATATGGTTATCAAACACGCTCGACTGCATAACAAACACAACTTATAGCTGCGTTACGTGGACAATTCTGATGACAGCTAGAAGTACTTATTGACATACATACATATGTATATACAAACATATAGATGTATGTGTGCAGTATCTAGGTATTATAATAGGCGTTGTGAGCTGAAATTTATGTGTGCAATTAACTTGAAGCGAAGCAAATTGTTTGCTTTAAACCAAACTCTTTTTAATTATGTGGCTGGAATATATATATATAATGTATAGGCACAAATACATAAATATGGTACATATATATATAAATATTTTTTTTAATTATATGTATACGCATGCATTAACCAGCAACATATTCGAGTGCTTTCTGTGATTATTATAGCTTTTTTTATATAGAGAAAATGGGCGCTATTGCGGACACATGACCTTTTGTTGTATTTTTGGGTAAACATACTTATAAATACATTAACTGAGAGTTCAGGGTCATTGTTTTTATTGCATATTTAAAAAATATTATTGAGACATGCAAACAATTAAAAGCACACTTCATAAATTGCTATAAATAAAAATGAACAATCTGAAATGCTTAAAAACTTCAATTTGCTAAAGTGCTAGAGATTCGTATCTGCAGTCAAAAGCTGAATGCTGCGAAAGTTAAGCTAACAAAGAGAGCGCGAGCAAAGCTAAGTGCTATAAAAATTCCATTGATAGTATATCTAAAAGCAACAGCAAAATGATATATGTACATATACATATATCCTTATCTTATAATCTCATAGCAGTATGCAGTTGCCAACGCATGAGTCTTACACTCAATTGAATGAAAGAAAAGAAACACTAAATTAAGTTGTGAGTAGGAGATGATTTGAATCTCTCAATCTCTACGTCTAGCCGGCTAAACTGATAGCAGGTTTATAAATAGATTAGTTGTGTGCCTAAGTTAATTCAACTTTAGCTGTTGATTACCTAACTGAGCTTAGCAACGCAGCCAACGACAATTACAGTAGTCACAGGCAACACTGATTGCCGCTTAAGTGAATGAACTGTGTCTGCTGATCTGATCTGATTCGCATGACATTCTATATATATTTGTATATAAATATATGTATGTACATAGTAATTTTTTATATTTTTTATTTAGCTAATCAGCTAGTTTAGCGCATAGTTTCAGAAATTGTTATTGCTATTGTTGTTATTAATGCTGCAAGGCAACTATTTTTACACGCGCACAGCGCATTTGTTTATGAAAATATGCTGCTACAAAAATACACACACGAAAAACACAAATATACTATAGAAAAAAACAACAACAAAAAAATACAAAAACAACACCCGTTTTGAAAAACATTTTCAATTAGTTTGATCTCAATTGATTTTACCTTGAAAGCGAATTCAAAAGAGCAACAGTGAGCGAGTGAGAGAGAGGCGGAGAGCGAGAGAGTGAGTAGCAAAACGTGCGCAAAAACCAACAACAGACAAAATAATTCGCACAACAATCGAAAAAAAAAGTTACGTGTTAGCTTTTGCCTGGCGGAAATACACACACACATACATACATACACACAGCAAACGTACTACGGCGAATATCATAGAAAATCAGCAGCGAAATAAACACACACACACAGACAGCGAGTAGGCACACGCTGTTACGTACTAATCTCGGCCATCAACAAGTGCAACAACGGCAACAACAACAACGGCATGCTACATAGTATTCCATGTCTAACGGTGGGCGGCCAAAAGCTTACGGAAATGGCTTGCAAATGAAACCCGCTGCCCCTGTCTGTACACCTCCCCTCCCCCCCCCTCACCATCTTCCTGATTGGTCGCACCCTAATACAGCCATACAAAGAAAATCACGTGTTGTTATTAAAGCGGAGCGCGTATCGTGTCGTGACACGACGCAACACGAATATACAAACTGCGGCAAGTTTAATAGCCAAATAAATAATGAAAATATAACAATTAAGTATGTAAAAAGAAATGAATATAGATGACTATTTTAGTTAGTGCTACTTGACTATAGTTTGAGCCTAGTTTAAGTGACATTAGGTAGAGGTTTCGACACGCTGTCATCTTCAGCTGTTATGGCAAAGCGTGTGAAATTCATGTTGCACGTTTCACTATTGAGTGTCAGTTTTTTTTTTCTTTTTGTTTGTTTGACTCTAATGTCGTCTAGCTAACAAAGTTCCCAGCTCAGTCCCGCCCCCTTTTGTGCCTGCTGGCCTTAGGCATTTTGCGGCCGTTTGTCATTTGTGCAATATTTTTCCTTATTTTTTTTTTGGCATGCAATTTTTGCACAATGCGACGTCGGCCCACGCGCAATGCACCAATTGGCATTTTAATAAGCCAAATTGAATTGTTGTTGCTGCTGTTGTTGTTGTTTTCAGCTTATTCGCATTGCACTTGCTGCGGCTAGGCAATTTGAATAAAATCAATGCGAGATGCTTGAAGCGTGAATCATAAATCAACTGTCGAGTCTCACAGCTGGAATGTGAGGTAATCAAAACAATAACAACAGCAATAGCAGCAGCAGCAGCAACAGCAACAGCAGCAGCAACAGTAGCAATAGCAGCCGCAACAATGGACAATTGCCACACCACAGTTGGTGAAAGGTGGCAAACCCGAAAAAACTTGGTTAATGACAAAAGGCCTTCACTTAAGATTTGTAAAAATAAAAAACTATAATATAGTTGAGTACAGTGAAAGCTCTGCTAACGAACAGCTGCCTAGAGCAGCAAGTTTACTGCAAGTAAACCCTTTTTGCTGTTTCTAATTTCAGTTCGCTCTGGCAAGCTTTCACTGTAACTATTTATATGCATGTTTATAATATAGTTAGTTATATATATATATCATCGTCATCATCATTGAAGTTGCCTCCAATTCAATTCGTTTCGTGCATTTGAAATTGTGTATTTCGTGCTAACGCTTAGGAATTCGAGTCGCGTAAAAGGTCAGCAGCAAACGGTCTAAGGTCTTGCCCTCTACAATTAATCAACATGCTTATTACACACAGCCAACACATACACATACATACATACATGCATGCATGCATGCATGTGTGAATTACTTGTTAGCGCAAATTGAATTTTTTGATCCCACTGTAAGAGAGCGTATACAACTGTCGGCTGTCATTTTATTTTTGTTGTCTTGCCTTTCAGGCTTTTCTTTCTTCTTTCTTCCAGATGATGAAGCGTGGCACACATTTGTCAATCTGCCGCGAGGAGTTGTCTTCAGGACTGCTGTGTGTGTGCGTGTCTCCATTGTCTGTGCCCCAGCTGCAGCTGGGGCTGCCTCTGCTACGCTCCAACAGCGCACGAACTAACTTTTGTCTCCAGCTGCTTTGTTGTTGTTCTTGTTGCCGCTGCTCTAGCCGAGCTTGTCGCTGCCTGTTTTTTGTTTATTTGTTTATTGTTATTATTATATATAGCCACGAATGTTGCCAACATTTACACAAATTGTTTGAACAATTGCTGGGCACAAAATAAATTTAAAACATAAAATAAAATAAAACAAAATGAAATACAATGTGGCGACACCGCCGCCACAACGCCCACCAACAACACCTGCAACAAATTTAGGGTCTCTCGCAGCTAAATAAATTGTAAAAATAATAATGAGACAGCAATTGTTTAAAAATAACATTAATTTCCATGCGCTGTCAGCATGGTAATTATATTTTAAAGCCTATAAAATCAAGAATAAACAGAGACGAGTCGCACTTTGGTTGCTCTCTCTCTCTCTCATCCTCTCTTCACTTCTTTTGGTTTATGAGACTGTTAGAAAGTTTTAACAGTTTAGCTAACATTTTTGCATATGTTATAAGTATGTAAGTCTGTTATTTTTTGTAAACCTGACCTACATACACACACACATACACATCAAATTCTTTAACATAACATTACTATGTAAAATACATACACACACACAAACACACACACTCTCTCTCTCTCCCTTTTCTTTCTCGCCGCCCGTCTGGCTGTACATGACTTTTTTGGACTTCAAGGCGTATGGTGAGAGAAAGCAACACGCCGATTAAGTCGACATTTGTATACGACGGACGATACGTTGTCTCTGTTATCAACACACGCATTTCAGTGTGACTCAGCAGACGGCGGCACAACAAATAACAACAGCTCGAACGAAACATGAAAACGTGGCAAATGCCGATTTGGCCAGCGTATGGCGCGCCCAGTGGGTGGCAAACACACAACAAGAACAATTGGCACGCAATGCAGGACACACAAATATGTGTATGTATGTATATATATGTGTGTAAGTATATGTACATCTATTAATTTTATATAAGACTATGTGTGTGTGTGTGTGTCAAATACTGTAAAGCTTTGAATGTATTGCACAAAAGTAAAGAAGGCAGCAAAGTGCAAGCGCAAAAGACAAAGACGGTGGCGACAGCGACGGCGGCAATGCGGAGCAAAACAAAGGCAACGATAACGCCGACACCAAATGATGTTTTTATAAATATATACACACACACATACACATACAGTCGCACACAGATGTACAGCAGCACTCAGCGCTGCTTATCAGAGGGGAGTTAGCGGCTGCTGTTGAACAAAGAAAGCGAAAATATGTACAAAGAAGTGTAGTTGACAGTAGTGTACTCTAGAGATGGGCGCCCGTGGGATTTGGTCTAGTACGATATGAAATTTTGTCAGCTATTCGTGTCACGCTTAGAAATTAGTCTCAGCTATAGAGCAATAATGCACACATGCATATTACAGTTACAAATTCATGTGTGTGTTTCAATTTACAGTTATATACGATATGAAATTTCGTGAGCTGTTCGTGTCACGCTCAGAAATTCAGTTCAACTCTAGAGCAATAGTGCATACATATGCATGTTTGTATTTCAATTTACAGTTATACTTCTAGTACTTACCCCAACATTCACCGTTGCACTCAAATGCTGAGCGATACGATTCAGAAATTTCCTGAAGGACGAGCGACGCATCGCACGTGCGCGTTTGTTGTTGTTGCTGTTGTTGTTGCTGCTGCCGCTGTTATTGTTGTTGTTGCTGCTGTTAGTGCTGCTGCTGACGGCAATGGTCGCCGCCCTATTTGAGCCAATTGTATGCTTGTCCTTGCCAATGGGCGCATCAGAGGCGGTCGCCTCGTAACTGCTAAGCGATACAATGCTGCCGCTACGTCCACGGCCGCCGCTCACACAGGATGAAATTGCCGTGCTGCTGGCAACGCTGCCGACGTTGCCGTCGACAACTCCGCTGTCGCTGCCGGCTGTCGTTCCGATCGTCTTGAATTTGCGCGACCAGCGAAACGGATTGCGTGGCATAGAGAAGGCGCGCCGTATCTTTTTGGCGGCATTTGTGGCCAGCGTGGATGCCTGGGCGGCAGGAATGATTAGCACTGGCGTCGGCGCTGCGGCATGTGTGGGCAGCGTTTGTGACTTTACCTCCATTATATGCGTTGGTGCTGGTGTTGTTGCGCCTGATGTTGCTGTTGTTTCTGCTGCTTCTGCCTCTGCTTCTTTTATCGTTGCTGTTGTTGTTTCTGCTGTTGTGGCGTTGGCGTTGCTGTGGGTGGCGGCCGCTTCTGCCGTTGGCGCTGCTGCGACATCGGCGGCGGCAGTTGCAGCGTTGTCGTTATGTTGCACTTTCGTTCCCATTTTCTGATTTCAAACAATTCGTCACATAAAATTAATTGCTCTTTTGGTGGTTATTTTGTGAATCACGTTTTCGACTATAAGAAATTGACTTTTAGCATTAGATTTCACTTTTTTTAGCGCACTTTATTTCCGATTTTTTTTTCTTTCTTTCGTTTCGTTGGCGTTGCTTTGCTTCGCACTGCAACGAAATGCAAACAATAGCCGCGTGATGCTAAGAATAATCTTCTCTAATCGCTAAACGATTTTTTCCCTGTAAATACCGCTTATTTTTCCGCTTTGATTGAATTTTTTCGCAGAAAAATGCAGAACTGTGCTATCCGCGTCCAACCCGTTCCAATGTTTTTTCCCGAATATAAATGTTAGCGTGAATACTGATGTTAACTAAGAGTTGGTGCTCTGTTGAGCTCAAAAAGCACTGTTAACAATTGTCTATCGATAAGTTAACAAATAGCAACTCTGTTAATTTACTACGGTCACACTTTGAGCAAACAAATGAGTGGCAATATATATGTTGCCGTACTGCAGCTATTATTGGAAGTAGTGGCAAGGCTAGCCACATAAAGTGCGATAGCTCGATGCTATAAAACGCTTGAATGTACTAAAAATTTTGGAGAGCCTTACGCTATTTCTGGTTCACGTAAAGCGTGGCACGTACGTTCTGACGTTATGTTCAATTTATAAAAGTAAGAATTACTCGAATATATCCGAATTTATTTAACGGCTTACTAAAGTTACTATTATTGCTACGTTTTCAGTGCAAATAGCTAAAAATCTTTTGGTAATTCTTAATATTTTGCTTTGGGTTTTAGTGTGCAGTCTTTGGCCATCAACCCCGTCATTGAAGCAATGCAATTTACTGTTATTACAGCCGCAGCTCAACTGCAGTAAATGAAAACTTTTTAGTATTCATGGTTTTAGCATTAACGACTTCAATTATGGCAGCATTTTATTTCATTTTACTTTATTAGCTCTTAGCAGCGGCAGCGACCAAGACAGCAACAGCAAAAGCGACAGCGACGTTGACGTCGACGCTAGCGTAGGGCGTGTCTGCTAACAAAATGGAGCAATGGCTCCATATCCCGGAGCAGCCAATCAGTGCGCAGCTAGCGTGAGTCGGCGCACAACAGAGTGAGAGAGAGAGAGCGAGTGAATTACGTTACGTTACGCTCTCTCGAATATATAAACAGCTTTTTGCAGCTACCGTTGTATGTGCTTGGCATATTAAAATGGCCGTCGCCGCTGCAAATAAGCTCTAAAAGTCCCAATTATAGGCACTTATTCATTGCGGTATATGATGCGTACAGCGATGATGCCGTTACTACCTACCGTTAGCCATTTGCCAAGCGTTTGCCATTTTACAGGTGCCGCGCGTTCCGTTGCGTTGCGTTTAATCAAAACGGAAGAGCCGACAACTGACGAGCGCAACGGCAATTAAACGCCTCGGATTGACTTTATTGCTGGGTTTATCGTGCGGAATGTGTCTAAATGCTCCCTCCTCCCCTCCCCTCCTCCTCCTCCTCCTCCCCCGCTATGACCCTGTTGCCCTTTGTCGTTTGGCTTGCCCTGTGTTAATTGTTTTGTTTAGAGGGTTGTTGCCGTTGCCATTGGCGTTGCTGGTGCTGTTGCTGCTCTGACATTAATTAGCTGTGTACGAGGCCAATTTGGCGTCGGAATCGGTTAAAAGGCGCAAATTGATTGCCTTGCGGTTTTAATCGATGCACATTCATTCCAAATCACGCACATTTATCACCCACGCAGCAAGCCACCACCCGCTGCCGCTGCCGCTTCCGCTGCTGTTGCTGTTGCTGCAGCCACATCTGCGCCGTTTATAATTGCCAGCAATTGCAATTGCAATTAACGTCAATTTTTGAGCCGAGTGAAAAACTTGGAAAATCTGCACACAAAATGGCTTAGCTTCGACTTTTCCTCTTCAGTTGCTTTTCTTTCTTTCTTGTTCTTAACAGTTATCTATCATAAAAACCCGTTATATAAGCATTGCGTGTTTATTGCGAAACATTTTTCTGCGCCTTTTTACCTGGCCATTTAGACGGAAATCGTTGGCTGTTTTTTAGCCAACGGATTGGCAAGAGGTAAAAAGGATGTGGAAGGATTTGCGCTTTCCACGAACATCCTTTTTGGCCAAGCGAGTTGTGTAGGGTTATGAAATTTTACGCAAGGATTGCTCAAAGGATTTAGCTTGAATCGTAAAGGCAGTTTTTTTTTTATTTTGTTGCACTGCAGGAGCAGCACATGATAATTGCGCGCAATCAACGCATAATCCTCGCATAATCTGCTGTATTAGCAGTTGTCAAAACGGTGAAGAAAACAGCGACTTCTGGCTAAAAAACTGATGCGACGCGACCTTGACTGGCAAGTCGACTCTGCTAGCTGTTGCTGCTGTTGTTGCTGCTGTTGCTGTTGGCTAACAGGTATATTGCACACGCCCCCGAGTTGCGCCACGCCCCGAGCTGCAGAAATAGGCGCAGCAAATCGCCAACTTAATTGCCAGAAATTCTCAAAACAAACGAAAACAAACAAATAAACAGAGTGAGAGCGAGAGCTGGACGAACGATAAACTTGAAACTTGGATTTGCATCGGGGATTTCACAAATTTACTTTAGCTGCTGCAATTAGGCGGCAACTGTTGCTGTTGCTGCTGCTGCAGCCGATTGACTTCTGCGGATCATCTGGAGTAATCGGAGTTAATCCCGTTAGTCGCAGGCGCAACCCGTTCGCCTGGTTTAAGCGGCTTAGGCGCAGATTTAGTGCAGAAGTCAGCGCAAATGCGAAAGGATTAAAACTCCTAAAGCAACAGCAGCAGCGGCAGCAGCGGCAGTAGGCGTGGCTGCCGGTGCAGGTCAGTCGGTGTCCGCTCGGTGGTTTTGCTGGCTGGCGGGCGGGTAACGCCCCGTACCGACGCCCTAATCCGTTTACGCCTCGAAATTAATGCAAACATTTAGAAGGATTATCAGCGCGGCGCGCACAACCCGCCCAAAAAGGGGTAGCCGAACAGGCTCGACCCGCTGCTGGGTAAGCGAAATGCAAATGCGAAATGCAAATGCGAAAATTCGCTGAACTGTGGAAGAGTTGGGCTGGGTCATAAAAGCATGATAGGATTGATAATTCGCAGCTACTTGTCGTTCATTCTGTTGGCATTGTCTCTGAAAGGATTTGGCACTTGGCTGCGGGCAGTGAAATAGCCGAGGATGCGGACAAGGCTACAGGTCGAGCGTTCGTCTCAGCGTATCAAAATGCAATGGCACAATTATGCGTTTCGTGGAAGTGATTAGAGGCAGCGATTTAGTGCCAAAGAGTTGAAAATATTTGTGGATTAGAGTTTGACTTTGTTCAGGCCAACACACACACACACACACACACACACACACACACACACACACACACACACAGACACATACACAGCCAGACAGCCGGACAGACAGACATGACCCAGTCAAGGGCAAGCGGCAGCAGGAAATGCAGCAGGACCTTAAACTTCCGCTGCGCTCAAGTGGATGCTGCGTAGCAGCAAAACTACTTAAAACTCAATTAGCAGCATTGCAGTTCAGCGGTTAAAGGAGCTTGTGGCGCCACCACGGGCCGGCATGGCCACCAGAGCAGTCGCAACAAGCCGCAACAACATAAAAGATACAATTTATAACAATACAAGATACAAATTTAGCAGCTACACTGTCAAAAATTTGTGCAGAGTGGAAAACTGTTTCAATAGAATCTATTTAACAAGTAACTTGGCTTTTCTCGCAGTGCAGCTGAAATATATAGAGCATTAAGTGTTTGCTGTGGCCATGTCGAAGTCATCAGAAAACTGTGAAGTGAACGAGCAATTATGTTGTCGTCGTCGCTTTGATCTGCGACCACTTACAACGCATCTGTACAGATACAGATACAGCTACAGCTACAGATACATCTCTATAGATACTTACTTATATCAGAATATAGCTGGCTGCGCTGTGCATCTGCTGCGAGTTGATTTCCTTGTTTAAGCATTTTTTAATTGTATGCTAATTGATTGCATTGTCACAGCGAGTCGTTGCCTGCATCCATGAGAGCTACTCAAAGACTTGTGCTATATTTGGCTCACAGTTCCGGAACACATTTTGGTTCTCTTTTTTCGATGGCATTTCAACAAGGCAGCTGGCAGGCGTGGCAGTGGATGGGGGCAGCAGAGTGGGATTGATAGGCTGCCGAATTCATTGATCAATAAAAAATGGAAGCTGTTGGAAATGATGGAACAGCTAGTAAAAGATACAGATACAGATGCAGGCTAAGATTGAGATACAGCTTAGAATATAAGAGATGGATATTGAAACAGCTAAGGATCTAGATACAGATAGATACAGACGCAGATACAGATACACAGATGCAGATAAAGATATAGATACATATACACAGATACAGATAATGATATAGATACATATACAGATAAACAGAGATACAGATACATATACAGATACAGACACAGTTACAGATTCATTTCGCTTCAGATGCAGATAGATTTTACAGTTTTGGGGGATTAGCGGAAAGCGCTTAGCGTTTTATTGACAGCATTTGCCGTCATAAAATGCTTAATCCGGCCAGAAATTCTGGATAAGATGTTGCGATTTTTAGCATGCTCAAAAAAGGACGACAGGCAACAGCAGCGACAGCGTCATGAAATGGCCTGTGAAAAAATATCTAAAGAAGAGAACCAGCAGCAGCAACAACAACAACAACAACAACAAAAGGTCGAAGGTCACGGCTGCCGTTGCAGCTACACGTAACACGCACAGCACACACTCGCTGCTAGGGCGGCTGGCTAATGGGCGTGACCGCTGCCACAATTAATCTGCGTAATTTGCATGTGGATGCAACATCGACTGAAATCTATCTGCAACTGTGGCGGCTCAGTTCAAAAAAGCTGCATCTAATCGCAGGCACGGAAGACATAGAAACGTTCGATAGAATTCGCATCGGCTTGCGGCATTTGATGTTTGAGGTTACTCAATTTGCATCCTGCGGTTTTCCACGTATGATTTAATTAGTTTTTTTTCTGGTTGAAATGAACTTTGAAATCCAGGCAGATAAATAATGCCGTCTATACGCATATAAGATCTGGCATGTAGTTCGGAAAATAGTTAAGAAAATGTTTAGAAGAAACAGTTGAGGAATTGTAAAAAATAAGTATTATTTTATATAATTAAAAAAAATATAAATTAAAAAAAAATATACATAAAAAAACACAAATAATTAAAATTGCGAAAAATGTTAAGAATCGTTATATATATAAAAAATTCTGATTATCATTTTCTTAAACATTTTCTGAACTACGCGCTGGAACTTATCTCAATTTCAAGGAATTATAAATAAATTCTTATTTTTCTTCTATTTTTTTTTAATAATTAAAAAATTGTTTATATTATTAAACAAGTTTTCTGTTACTATAAGTGACAATTTACTCTAGTTTTACATGAAATATAATTAATGAAATAGATCTTATGGTATTATAAAATCTGAAATATAATTGAATTGAATTCTAAAGAATTTGTTTGTGAGTATAAAAAACAATATATGATAACTATAAGATATAACTATAATTTATATATAATAATTTATAAACAGAAAAGTATAAAGATGAGATTCGAGCTATTGTAAAAAATTTAAAAAGAAAGCCAGTTCAAATATATGTATGTATGTATAACAATACCTCAGCTATTCCAAACTCTTTCTGCTGGACAGCTTACATTTGCCAACTCTTCAGAGTTCAGTGTTGACCCGGCCAGAAGTTAATTCCCACTGGCCAGTTGACCGGCCACATTGATTTGCCTAGCCTTGTAAATAATGGCCAAATCACACTTTACTCTACTGTGCAGTTCACCTTCTGGGCCTGGCTGGCTTTTTGGACCGTTCGACTTCTTAGTTTTTTAGGTCAATAATAAAAAAATCATTTCTAGCGAGGCTCGGTTTGATCTTTTTTTTATGATGAGCAGCGATCACAATTGACATTTACGAAAAGTCAGTTCTTAAAAAATATTTCGCGCACCGCAGCGACAAGGTCGTTCCGCTTCCGAAATTCTCGCGAAGCGTAAAAAAAAAATTTAAGAAAATATAGAAAAATGGAAAAGGAAATGTGCAAAAACCTAAAAATCTAAAAATCTAAAAATCTGAAACTAGAACTAGAATTCCAATGCAGTTTTTTTATGCCGCCTAATTTTTATGGCCTAAAAAACAGTGCCAGAAACCGAAACCGAATATAATCGCTGCCATTTGTTTGGCCATAAAAGACTTGGCTAGGTAAAAATCCAGCGAAAAGGCAACAAAGCCAAAAAAAAAAAATATATATATATATATATATATATATATATATATATATATATTTGAAAAAGGACAACGCGCAGGATCAGGCGCACATTGAACAATGCAGCCACAGCCAGAGTCAGCGCTCAAAAATTCATAAAAACTGTTTTCATTTTTTAGAATCAGTGCGCGAACTGCAACTGCAACTGCAACTGCGACTGCAATTGGCAGTTGGCAGTTGGATTGGTAGTGGCAGCAGGCCCACTGCGGCTTTACGATGGCCATTAACGCCCTAAAAAAATAACGCGAAAAAAACGAGCGCAATAAATCACAAAGTCAAGCCAAAAAAAGAAGAAGAAGAAGAAGCAGCAGCAGCAGCAGCAGAGGAAAAAAATGAGGCAAGGCAGTCGTCAGACTGAGGGCTTTTCCTTGACTTGGCTGACTTTCTTTACGGTTTGTTTTCTTCCTTCTTTTTTTCTATATATACATATATATTTATATATTTTTTTTTTGGGCAAAGTCAAACCGCAATAAAATTGACACGTTTCAAATGCGCAGGATCCGATTCAGGCGAACCTGGTCCAGCAGAGCAGAGCAAGGCAGAGCAGAGCAGAGCTGAGCTGAGCTGAGCTGAGCTGAGCAGACGAATCGTGTACATAATGTATGCCAAATAGCACTCGACATGCGCATTGACTCGACTCATACACAGCACAGCACAGCACAGCTTCCAGCGTCGGCTACTCGCCACACCAGTGATTGCTGCAATCATTCTAGTTTCATTATCTCAGCTGCAGATTTATTGTCGGCGACCCCAAACGCTGGACAGCCGCAGCATCTATCAACAGCAATTGATTTTATTTTCGTTTTATTGTGAACTTCCCTCCCTCTCTCTCACTCTCACTCTCACACAATCTCTCCCTCTGTCTCTCCCTCTGCTTTGACTGGTCAAATTTTATGGCAAATTTCGTGTTTCTGCTATAGCAATTACTTTGCAGCTTATCGGGCTGCTTTGATGCCCGGAACCTTCAACTCCAATGTGCCAGCTCAACCCTAGCCAATTGCAGCGCGGCGAATTGCATATGGAAATGTGAAAAATATAACCAAAATTTTTTGCTGACATCATACACAACCCCTCTGTCAGGCGTTGGCCTCATTTCTCTCAGCTCTTTTTGATTGTTGCGATTATCAGTTGTTAATATCCATGAAAATGATGAGACCAACAGAAAAATGCTCGCAGATAAGCGTGGACGCATGGCTCGTTAATGGACAGCATGAAAATTGGCCAAATGCCAGAGGAACACAGCTTCCCCCATCCCCAGCACCACCCCCACCCAGCCCTCGCCTAGCCTAGCCAAGCATACACAAATTATAATAAGTCAGACGCATATTTATGTTCCGTGTCTTTGTTGGACATGTTTTATGCGTGTTATGACAAACGACTGACTAATTGACTAGCTGTTGTTCGATTGACTAACTGACTGACTGACTGATTGACTGATTGACCGCTTGATTGGGCCGCTGTGTATGCGTTAAATGTGTGAAATTATTTGTGCGCAACGGCATTATCATTTTACAAAGATGTTTATTCATACGACGACAGCAACTAGACATGCTGTGTGTGTCTGCGTGTGTGTGTGTGTGTGTGTGTGTGTGTGTGTGTGTGTGTGTGTGTGTGTGTGTGTGTGTGTGTGTGTGTGTGTGTGTGTGTGTGTGTGTGTGTGTGTGTGTGTGTGTGTGTGTGTGTGTGTGTGTGTGTGTGTGTGTGTGTGTGTGTGTGTGTGTGTGTGTGTGTGTGTGTGTGTGTGTGTGTGTGTGTGTGTGTGTGTGTGTGTGTGTGTGTGTGTGTGTGTGTGTGTGTGTGTGTGTGTGTGTGTGTGTGTGTGTGTGTGTGGCAACCGCAAGTGGTTGCAAAAGTTGCCCAAAAACAAAAAAAAAAAAGAAAAACAATACAAAGCTCAATTGGCATCTGCATAAAATCTCAAATCTACTTTAAATACACTGTGCTACACAGTTAAGACAAGCTAAGATACAATTGTTGTTGTATCATGGCGTATGCATGATTAGGGAGCTAGAATATCATTAGTTAATATAGACATATGTATATACTATATATACATATCTTTATGTACGTATAAATATCATATATGTATCTATAGTAAAAATTGCCGAGAGCGGCGTAAAGTGTTGACAATGAAATATGTTTTAAATGAAATATAGCCATATATTCTCTAGAATATCATTAAATTTGATTGCCAAACACATTAAAAGTTAAATATCTACAGCTAACTACAGTATATACGCACACAGACTGGTCATCAGTGGCATAGATAGCCCCTTCGTATAGCTTCATTGAGGTTTAAAATAATTTAAATGAACTTTAGCGAGCTACAGTTCAACAATTTTCGATCTATTTAAAATTTTTCGTTTCTTTTTAAAATAAAATAAAATAAAATTACAATTCTTGTTGTTGATATTTCACATAAACATTTTATAATGTATAATTATTTAATATTTAGTTAATAACTGCGCGCTGTCTTGAAATGTGACAAACTGAATGTATTGTCATAATCAAAACACGCGCTAGATTTAAGCTCTGGCCATAATTTGTAACTATCAAATATGGCTGCACATATGTTAGGATTGAGTTGCATGGCTCACATCTCAATCTGCCCTAAAGGGCATGTATTTTAAGCTTAGTTGAGATAATGTGTAATAGTATATAGCTGTGTTCATAAAAATAGTAGTGCAACTGATATGTTAAACAGCAAAAATTTTGTGATAAACAAAATATTTTAACATCAACTATATTATATCTTATTATACGTATATGTCACATATATTTTTGCATATACAAATATATACTTATAATCAGATAACTATAGACTCTCTATATAAATAAATAGCCATAATAAGCTAGCTAAAGAAACTTCAGCGGTCGCACTCTCTCAATTTTTACTATTACAGATCAAACTCTATAAATCTATTTTTCTCATAATACTTTCAAGTCTTAAGCCTCAACTGTGTTGTCTAGTGTCAGGCTTTTCAGTTTAGTTCCTGTACGCAATGAATGGGACAACTGAGCTGACTAAACGCTGGGAATGAAGCCAAGTTGTATAACACTCAAAGGGCTGAGCTCTGATCTCGCCGAACTCTAAGCTACAATTGTGACTCTAGCTGCGACTGTGAGTTGCGAGTTGTGAGCTGTGACTTATGATTGTGACTGTGCCATGATCACTTTATATTCATTGACACTTAGTGTGAAATTCATACATCATAAAGAGCGGGGCCAAGAAGTGGATGTCTAAATTGCGGTTGCCCCGAACTAACACACACAGAAACACACAGATATATATATACATATATACTCCCGGTTACAAAAGCTGGCTTTTGTGCAAATGCCGACGGTTTTGGGAAAGTGGGCCCGACAGCCAAAACACAGTCGACTGGCCAGATGATGGCCATAAAGCCAAAGTCAAACAGAGTGAGCCGACGGCGGCAGCAGGCGAGGTGCTAATTCACTATTAAAAGAAATCAGAAAAAGAAGCAAAACACAATTGAGGCTGAGCTCAGGCTGTTTGTATTCTCGCCAGTCGAAGGGTTTCGCTGGCTCAGCTGCGCTCAATTTCCCACTCATCATCTCTCAACTCATCTCAACTCACTGCGCGCACCAATAAAACTTAATTTTGTTTGAACATCGCAGGAGGAGGAGGAGGAGGAGGACTGGAACGGGCAGATTGCCTCCATAAATGCGTTTGGGCTGGGCCTTGAGCTATTGAATTATGCATTGTTTTCTCGATTTTTTTTTCTATTTTTTTCTATTTTTTTTCTCATCTCTCGTCTCATCTCATGCTCGAGTTGTGGGAGAAGTTCTCATGAAGTGGCGGCCATTCATTCGAGTGCCAAATGCCATTGATTGTGCGCAATAAAATGTTGAATCGCGTCTGGAATTAGATATACCCGCCTAATTGATAATAATACCGCATTTATATATTGTTTGGAAATCTGAAAATCTGTTAACTTGTTTTTATTTCGGATGCGAATCACGCAGCTGCTGCCGCGCAAATGTTGCTCGCTAATCCACAGCAATTCGCTTGTAATCCTCTCCCTCTCTTCCACTCCCTTTATCACGCACTGCTCTTCACTTCTTTTTTTATGGCGCATAATTTTTCAATAAACCTGCCTGCTAATATTTTCAGCACTTGGCAAAAACAACTTAATCCCCACATGATTAATTATCAACAACCTGCAAGCCGGCCAGTCACACCCCTAAACAGAAATTAATCGACTTGTTTGCCCCGCCCACCAATGCCACACTCACACACACACACACACACACATGCACGCACACCCCTCGCACTAGCTCAGCCCACAGTTGAGGCCGAAGCCGTTTCGTTTGCGCTTTTTAATTTAGTTGCCTTTGGACCCAAGTCCCCTGACCCAGGAGGTCCCCAGGGTAGACTCACTGTTTTTTCTTTCTAGTCGATACCCTGTAGTTATAAGAAAAAGGGGTATAATGATGGCTTGTATGCATTTAATTGGTTTAGCTGGCATAAGTTTTGACCCCAAGGCAATATACATTCATCTATTTAACTATCTCTCTTCTGCCTAACGATCTCTCGATTTATATATGAATCTATCAAGCTATGTATCTATGCAAATATCAATCAGTATATTGCTTCCATCTTTTTCCAACATTTTGCTTATTCCCCCAAATTTTTTGAAAAATCGATAAATATCGCTTATGAAACTTGATTTTTGCGCACATATCATAGCTTAAAATGAACTAGAGATATCAGATTCGGGTCTTAAGTTTATTTTTATTCGAAGCGTGCCCTAACTCTGCCGCAACTTTACAATAATCGACAAGAATCGATAAATATAATTTTACAAAACCTGATTATTGAGAACATATCAAAGCTTTACACAGCTAGAGGCTTAAAATTTGACGCTCAATTGACAAATATCGATTGTTAGGCCTGTATTATGAGCATTGCTTGTGCCTAACAAAGCTAATTATATGCAATTAAACGTTTGCCTTTGTCTCTTTTATTTATTCCCAACTTGTCGTTAATCGATATTTATCGATTTTTCGCCACCGTCCACAGTTACCAGTTTACACTTTAAGCAGTCAAAGCTTTAGGTATTTGTGTAATATATAAAGTACAGAAAAATACAACAGCAACTCAGCGTTATTCCCAGGGTATCACCGAGTCTGGTTAATGACTACTTTCTATGTTTTTTTTATGTGCGCTATCTGGTATTATCAAATCATAAAATGTTGCCACTTGGCTGCCGCGCACAGATTCCCAACTGCATCCCCCTAAAGAAGCAGCGAAAGGGGTGCGACGAACATTTTTTATGCGCTGTCAAAACATGTTTTGATAGAGCGCACACAGGCACAGATACAGAAGAGATACATGAATATATAGTAACTGTAGATATACATACATATATGTATATGTATTTAAGGGTTCAGCTAGGTGGGCTTGGGATGGCGTTGATAAGGCGCGGCAATTGACACCCTTTGAGCCAGGCAATTGAACAATTTGAAACACATGTTTCTCGTCCTGGCAATTAAATACAAATTTGATTAGAGACGAGGCCCCTTTTTATGCCAGTGTATGTGTGTGTGTGTATGACTGTGAGTGTGTTTGTGTTTGTCCTTGTGCCAATGATTTCTCAATTATGACAATGACAAAAACAAACAAAACACGGCACAAAGTGCAGCAATTAATTAGCAGGACGAGGACACTGATACGCATTGACAGGCGATGCCAGAGGCAACCTGGCGCGTGGCAGGGTGGCCAACGGCATGCTGCTTGTGGCAAGGACATTGCTGCAAAATTACAATTAGAAAGGATATTTGGCACACAGTTGGATAGGGCGCTGCGTGTGACGCTGCGCTGCGCTGCTCCTCGTCCTGCTTCAATTGCATTAAGAACTTGTGCCACATGCGTTTGCCCCGCCTGTGGGTGGGCCCCGTTGCAGCCTGAAGGTCAAGCGTGCCACACGACACGCTCGAGGTCAAGATCAGCAGCAGCAACAGCAGCATCAGCAGCTGCTGCTGCAAAAGGTTAACTCCACATGCAGCCAGGTAAGGCCAGGCCCAGGTAAGAATTGTATAGAAATTTTTTGTGAATTTTTGTTTTGCATTTCATAATTTTATTTTGATTTTGATTTTGGATTTCGTTCAACTAAAATTAACTAAAATTAAAAGCTAATTTACAATTTATGTACAACTGATAAATAGATTCTGCACACTGAGCAGAGGCGGCGAGGCGCGTTGGGGTTAGAGGAGGGGGGCTTGGGTCCACAACAACAACTAAACACTAATTTGTACAATTGAGAAGGGGGGAGAGAGAGCGTGGGGGCGAGTAGGAGATTGGCCTACGCCTCAGTCTTGTAGGGCTTGAACAGCTTGGGCTTTGGCTCCGCAATGACTGTGTTGCCAGTTGGTGGCGGGGACATGTCCGACGCTGGACGCTTGGCGCTGGGCATGAGCAGACCGGGCGCCGGCAGCGGACAGCTGGTGGTGGCGACGACAACGGCGGCGGCAGAGCTGCGCAGCGGACTGAGACTGCGATCGAAGACCTTGGTGTGATCGGAGCCGACAGGACTTAGGGACAGCGTGGATGAGTGCGGCGATGAGGACGATTGCAGATCCAGCGGCGGCGTTTGGGTCTTGGGCAGCTGCAGCTGGCCGGTGGCATAGCTGGGCGGCATGCTGGCAACGGCGGCGGCGCCCAACATGGCTGCCGGATAGCCCATGGGCATGGCGGCCTGCATGGCGTGCGAGTGGCTGTGCGGATGCATGTGCGGGGCTGGTGGTGCGGGCCGAGCGGGAATGTGATAGGGCGCATAGCGATACTGGCCATACGGCGAGTGACCGGGCACTGGCATGGTGGGCATGCCGGTGGCCAACATGGGATTGGCCACGGCAGCGGCGGCAGCAGCGGCAGCGGGCGCATAGGGCGGATAGGGCATGCCCACGCTATTGGCAGCCGCTTGCAGTATGGAAGCGGCGAAAGCGGGGTCTGAGTAGACGGCGGCATACGGCCAGGCGACGGCAATGCGTTGACGCTTGTCCTTCATGCGGCGATTCTGGAACCAGACTTTGATTGTCGACTCCGGCAGATTGAGCTGGGCGGCCAGCTCGCAGCGGCGCGGGCGCGACACATAGTTCTCCTTGTAGAACTCCTTTTCGAGACGCGCCAGCTGATCACGTGTGAAGGCAGTTCGGTAGCGACGAACTGACGGATCAGCGGGTATCTCGGAGTTGCGGCTGCCATTCAGTGAGTTGTCTGGACTAGACAGGCACTCTATAGAGAGGAAGGCAAAGAGTGAAGAGAGTTTTGGTTAGCCAATTGCCGATGGGAGCAGCGTTTGCAGCGTGTGGGACACTTACCATTTGGCGAAGGCGGCGGCGTTTGTGGCTTGCCGTATTGTGTTGAGATCAGATCGACGACCAGCGGCTTCTGGTCAACGGCGCTGCTGCTATCATGATGATGGCTCTCCATGTTGTAGGTGCGGTATCCGTGCATTTTGTTCAATATGTATTATAATCTGTATGTGTGTGTGTGTTAGTTCTGGGCGTTGTCACTAACTCTCCGTATGATCGAGGCACAGTGCTCGGACTTGCAGGCAGTGCGAATGCGTAAGGCGAAACGACTAGACGACTTAACGGTTAAAGCGACGATGTTGACTCTGCGATGGTTACAGCTCAAGTGTATCGCTCTCAGCTACCCCGGCTCTCTTTTATACCGAGGCACCATAGCAATGGCTGCCGCAGGCAAACGGCCAGCCAATGAGCGTTGATTGTGCTGTGCACGAGCGAGATGGCAATAGGCAATGCATTTAATACTGCTAGTGCCGTTGCCTCGCACTGCCTGCTGCGGTGCAATGAACGATGGTGCTAATGTTGTGGTGCTGCCGCTGCCGCTGGCTTTGCTGCTGCTGCTGCTGCTGCTGGCTGACAATTATGCGACGATGAAGGCAATTACGATGCCGGAACAATGGTACATAAAAAAGGAGCCGGGGCAAAAGCGCAAGCAAAGCGTGATAATGCGCAGCCTGGCGGTGGTCCAAGCCAGCGGCAGTCGCTGCTACCCATAATCAAGTTATCATGGAGCAGCAGCAGTGCTCATTCGCTCTTTCACTCACTCACTCTCTCTCTCTCTCTCTCTCGTTCGCATGCTGTGAGAGGCGAATGCGATTTCATATATTCATAGCGTATGAGCGAATCTTTTGTTTCGCTTGTCCGCAAGCGGGCAGCGCCACGGGTGCGAACGAGACGTGAGTGGCCCCCTTAATAATGGGATTTTATCGGCTTCATCAGGCAAAAGAATGATATGGCATAATGCACAGAACGAGAGGAAGAGCAGACAGAGCAGCAGCCAACCACCCCCTTTTACAGCTCCCGCTCGCTCGCTTGGCGCTGGCCATATCGATCGCAGCCAGTCAAATAATTTGCTCTTTTTATGAAGTCTTAATATTATGCCGCACGTTTAACGGGCTCACACTTGGCATAGCGAGCGAGTGAGCAGGAGCGGGAGAGCGTAGACAATGGAGTGAGTGTGAGGGAGTGTGAGGGAGAGTGCTGGCGTCACAGCTTTAACAGTAAATGAAGTTTATCTGGGCGAATAAAGCAAAACTTTTGGACAACGCCCACAGAGGCCATCCCACACACACACACACGCACACACACACAGACGCATAGCCGCACATGCATAAACAATGAAATACTTTTGGGGGCGCAGTTGTTGAAACTTAATTTGAAAAGTTTCAGTTTAGTTGCGGCAAACATTTATTATGATGATATAATCATGTTGCCTAAAGGCGCAACTGTACCCAGAGCGCAGTTACAAAGGGGCGCCAATCGAGTGGGGCGAGCTAAAGTGCTGCCAGTTTTTGTTTTTGTTTTCGCTTCTTTTTTTTGCGTAAGCGAATTCGATACCTGCGCGGGTTTTTGGGCTAGGGCTTTGGCTGAGGCTTAAGCGGCTCAGGGAAAAAAGGCAAAAATAAACCAAATTTCAGCAAACGCTAATTATGTCATATATGTAGGTGCGTGCGTGTGTGTGTTTGGCTAATCCTGGCCATCATTATGCATGTTTATGGCTTATGGATCAGGCGCGGCTAAAGCCGTTCGCCAAAAGTTCAACCAAGTCAAGCCCCGCTCTACCTCTACCACTCCCTCTCACTCGCCCTCTCTCTGTCTAATCCACTAAATAAACAAACAAACAAAGATGCTGCGGCCTGTGTGGAAAGGCCCGTCAAATGCAGCAGCTAAAGTCGAAAAGGGAGTTAAAGTAGCCGCTTAAAATGAAAGTTAAAGTTAAAGTTAAAGTCGGCTGCCTGAGGGTAACCCGGTCAAACGGAGTCAAACACAATGACATGACATGAATTCTGACTAAATCACCTTAGTCGAGCGAAACTAGAGCACGGTGAGTGACTGAAACAGGGAGAGAGTGTGTAGACACAGCATGTGTCCACCCAAAATCCATATCCAATTTCCTAGTTTGTCTCTGACGCAGCGATTGTTCAAGATGCTGCAATAAAATCTAACTCGAAAGTGAAAACGGTTTGCTCAAAATCTTTGTAAAATCGACTAATAATGTCGCTGATGGCAAACGGATTAACGCACAGAGCAGCTCAATGCCAAATGGATGGAAACCTTCAGCCGACAAATCTCGCTCAATTTCAATTTCAATTTCGGTTTCACTGTCTCTCGCTCTCATTGTTATGCATTACTAAGTAACTCAACCAGTTGTTGTTGTTGTTGTTGCTCTTGTGAGTTAGTTAAAATTATTGGGTTATATTGCGCGGCAATTTGCATTAACTCGCCGAAGATCGGCTCTACCTAGGTTGCTGCAACGGCGTTCCTGTGTGACCTGATCGAGTCGCTGTTTCAGCCCAAGCCTTGCCCACTGCCGAACCCTAGCCACAACCTTGCCTATTGTGCATTCATCTGCGCTTTTGTTCACTCTCCGTCCGTTGTCCAGTGTCCGTTGTCCGTGGTTTTGTTCTACGGCAGAATGAGCAAACCTTTGCGACAAGCAAATAAACGCGACACTGCGGCAGCGACAGTAAATACCCTTTATGGCGGCTCAGGCAGCGACAACGGCAACGGCAACGGCAACGGCATTCTCTAACCTTTCACTTCGCGCCAGGCGAAAGTGAACTGAGTGAGTACCTGACCCCTACCTCCTGACCCCTAACCGATCACCAGCGATCACTTTCGGCGTGGCTACGGCTTCGGCTTGGCTTGGCCCAAAACCTCAGTTCATGGAAGCCGCCTTTTGTTGCTCTTTTGCCATTTTATTGGCATTTTGCTAGCACAAAGCGCCGATCTCGCTGATTATGCTGATTATGGGAAGTACACACAGTCACAGAGAGAGAGAGAGAGAGAGAGAGAGAGAGAGGGAGTGCATATACATATGGCTTATATAAATTATATAAATTAAGTCCAATTTATCTTATTATTATTTAAGCATAATTCAATCAATTTGTTTATTTTCCTTTTACTTTGAGATCTATTACTAAATTAATATATTGCACATAAATAACATTAGCTGCAGTCGAAGTTTTTGGAAATAACCTTTAGATCATACTTCCTATTGCTATAGTCCATAATAGAGATTGGCAAATTTTTGAGTATATGCATACTGCTCATGGAATCAGTTAAATACTCAACTGTAGATAGTAATCTGCAATTGAATTTCAATTTTTTTCTGATTTATTTAATTTCATTTTCATGTTTCATACAGTTGCCGTCAGATCTAAAGTTTATGTAGTTTGAATGTTGTTAAAACTGAACTTTCAGATACTTTTTACACTTTTACATTTCCATAACTTTGCCAGAGGCGTAGCTGTTTTTTTGTCTTCGTCTGTTAACTGTTGCGCTGTTAACCTGCCTGCACATATAAAGCTGTGTCGGCCAATATGCCCTGCCTTTGTTGGCATATCTAAGCCAGCGCGTAGAACTCTGCATGTCTTTCTGGCCAACTAATCGATGTAAAGGCTTTGTTTCAAGTACATGTTTTAAGCTATACTTGAAATATGTTAAAGCCCTGTTTAAGCTATGTTAAAGTTACATTCAAACTCCATCTAAGCAATGTTTAAGCTACGTTAAAGCTATGCCTAACATATATTAAATCTGCCCTAAAACTATGTTAATTCTATCTTATATCTCTATTAAGGGTAAGCTTAGATTAACATGACTATTACTTCATATATTACGGGAGTTTCATGTTGCTTAAGTCTAGCAACTGCTACTTTCTGCTTTGCAAAGTGATCAAAATTAGCCACAGGCAAGAAATTCGCCATTAACTGAGATCTGAAATAATTAAAGTCTAGTTATATTAGTAATTATATTAACAAATTAATTTAAGTATATAATTAAATCTTGAACCTATTAAAAAATTCAACTAAAAACTGCAAAATCTTAGTTCCAGCAAAGTTTTCAATCGCTGCAAACAGTTCCATAGATTTACGATCGTTATGTGCGCTTAGGGCACGCCCTAATAAAAATATGCCTGGGCTGTTGGTAAAAACGTGGCTTCGCACTGAATTATGGCCACAATTAACAGGTAAGTAGGCAAAGCCGAGAGACTACTCTATATACGCATATAAATGGTGCTAAGTAACCTTGTGAGGAAACGTTCTCTCTCTCTCTCTGTCTCGCTGTGCTCAGTTTCACGTTTTTCCGGCCCAGCCATAAAAACCCGTGAAGAATTAAAAAATTAGAGCAGTCGACACTGGGCACTGGGCACTGGGCACTGGGCACTCGGCATTTTTGGCTTCGGGGAAAAAAACTAGCGCAGCGAAAAAATGCAACAATGAAAACAAAAAAGTTTTTGATCTACATTCCTAATATACGGTCCTCGGAATGCGCGACAGGACATGAACGTAGACATAGGCATGGACATGGACAGCAAAAGAAAATTCCGCGAACGAACCATAGACACTTCGAGCCCATAAAAATCTGCATAAACATTTATGTATATACATACGTTTGTAAAGGAAATAAGTTCGTGAACCATTTCTTTGCCGCAAGCATAACAAAAAGGCCAAACGGGACCAAAAACTCAAAAATCTGCACCAAATATTTATGACAAACAATTTTTCTTTTTGCCACACAGAAAAACAATGGAAAAAATCGAGAACAGAATTCTTTTTTCTTTTTTATTTTCGTTAATTTTTATATTGAGGCCAACGCGAAATTGAGAGCAGCGCATTGTAGGACATTTAGAGCAAGGAAATATGGTTTAATGTGTTGGGTGAGGTGGGCTGGCAGAAGGGCAAGTTTAGATATAGACGAGAGCAGAGAGCTGAGACTATAGAATCCTGTTCCTTCTGAATTGTTGCCTCATCAAATGTTGTCTTAAATAAATTTACACATTCATTTATAAGAATTCAAATAAATATATTTTTCGTATTCATTTTTTAGTATTTCTTATATAATTTTAATGTGAAATAATATATATATTGTTTTTCAATATATTTATGTATTTAATTTTTTTAAATATATATTTTTATAAATTTAAATTTGTAATATATTTTATTAAATTTATATTTTTAAAATAATATTAAAAATATATTTTTAAATATTTCTAAAATGTTGCTTAGATATTTTAAAGTTTTTCTTTATTTATATTATAAGATTTTTAAGAAGTACTTTTTTAATATTTAAAAAATATATTTTTTTTCAATGTAATTTTTATATTGTTCAATGTGAAAGTAAATATATTTCTTATATAATTAATTTACTTAATTCACTATGTTTTTACTAAAGATTTTTCCATATTTTTAAAATAAACTTTTTATCAATTGGCAAATTTTTCATTTAATTTGCAAGCAATCAAAATTTGTTTATTTTTTAATTTTAAATATATATAACCATATATTTATTTCTTTTGTCAAAGTTGATATATTTTGAACAAAATTATTTTTTTAGTATTTATTTTGCTTAAAATATTTTTTATTATTTTTTCTTTGTCAAATAATTTTGTATATGATTTATTAAGAAATAAGAATTTTATATATTTATTTATTTTAATCAAGTTATTTGTTTTGCACAAATTTTTTATTGATAGTTTTTATGTGCATCAATATTTTTTATGATAACAACTATCTTCTTATGGTATATATGTATATGTCTTTGGAAACTGCCTGAGCAGTTGGCAGGTCCTTGGTGAAGGACTCGCTGTTGGGCTGCGGTTGTCGCACAATTTTCGCTTGAAGTTGCACCAATAAAAAGGCGCGTTCGTCTACCTAAAACATGTCAATTTATGGCAAAACAAACGAAATGAGGGAAAAAAATGGCACAATTTTTAGTGGAAATGCGTTCGCGCTATAAAAAGGGACGCGCACGACGCGTCCTGCAGCTAGGGCAACCATGGACTAAGGAGTCGGAACTGCCGCAATTAGGAGGTTTGTAGAGCAGCTAAACAGCTCTAAATGCGCACAATGGAAAAAACTCATAAAAAGAGAAACAAATCGTTTAAAAATTGGCTCGCTTTTTGTCGGCGCAAACAAAAACGAACAAAAAAAAAAAAAACGAGAAGAAGCAGAGAACACGAGCCAAATAATTAGGTGAGCCATTGTCGGATATTGTGCGGGCGCATAATCATGCGGTTTCTTTTTTAGGGCGAAGCTGGCAAGCTGCACGGACAGGATTTGCTCAATGGCCAGCCAAGTGGGAGAGATGTGAACTAGGCAGATATGTACATACATACATATGTATATACCTGTGCAGAAATATAAAGTTATTCGGTATCTTTGAGATACATTTGTATCTACGGACAGGAAATTTGCATATATGCTAGTATTATAAGTATATATATATATATAGTATATATAGTATTATAAGAATAAATAATAATATAAAATAATATTATGGTAAAAATATTCGATATCTATGAAATGGATTTAAAAAGTGTATCTTAAAGATACTTTAGTATCTATGGCTAGCAATCTGTACAATATTCATATATACTAATTATAGCTCAAATTACTTTGCAAATTATATGCTTTCATATGGGTACTGCTACGGATAGAAATAGGTACAGTATGAGTACAGCCAATAAAAAGCAACTAGATCTCTAGGATTATATGCAACTATTCATATTCTAATTTCTGCTAATGTCTTTGAGATGCTTTAATGCACTTTAGGGATATCATTTTATATATCTGATAGATAGAAAACTATCTAAATGAAACAAAATGTGACTTAATATGCAACACTATATATATACGATCTTATTTTGTATCTTTCAGATACTTTTGTATCTCTAGATATATAACATTTTTCTTGCATCTCTATAGAACTTCAATAACTTTTTTAGTATTTTCTTGTTTATCTTAGAAAAAACAAAGCATCTGCATCGGCTCGTTGAGCATCGAGCCTCATCAGCAGCTTAGGAGAGCTAAAAGATATGCTTGTCACAGCCATAACTCTCGATTATATATAAATATTCTTAAGTATTTAGTTTTTGTGATTGTAATTAAACAATTACATATTTATTTATATAAAATTGCGCATTGTACTGAATATATTTTAAGCTTTAAATATTTTCCGTTACAAATTGCGCTAGATTTGATTTATAGCCAAAAAGTATGTATCTAACAAATGTGACTAGATATATGCTGAACTTGGGAATCTAGCCATAAAGAACCTAACAGACAGTTTGTATAAATTTAAATAAATTCATTTAAATGTACAAAAGTCAAAATTAATTTATGTATTTCATAGTATGTATATTATTTTGCCAACATGAAAATAATATAATATATCTGATTTAAATACTATGAGAAATATAAATAAACCTTTACTACATATATAAAATATATTTACACAATTCCTTATATATACACATATATATTCCTGATAGCTTCATTAGCAACTAAAGAGCTGTTCAATAAGTCATATAAACCATATTATATAGGCCTTAAACAGCGACATATTATAGGCATATTCATTACACTCCCTCTGCCTGTCTCCTTCTCTCCATCTCTCTCTCTCTCTCTCTTTCCGTCTCTCATTTCGTTCCAGCTTCTTTGGACACAGCAATTTTTTGATGTGGCCAAGCAGAACCGCAATCGATCGGCTACGTTTACTATAAATACAGCGCATTGCGGTATGCGAGCCCACAGGAGGTGGATTGGTTCAAGCCAACTCAAAACCCACCGACTCGGTGGCCATGCGGAGCTGAACGAATGCCAGTGCAGCATCAAATAGGAAGACGGCGGCACAAACAAACGGATAGGCAGCCAAACAAACAACACAGAGATACGCCAACAAACGCTGTTGGGCAGCCGGCAGGAGTCTGCGTCTCCTGCCGGGTCACGACTCAGTGACTGGGAATCCTTCGAGCAGACCGAGTCGAAGTTGAAGTTGATGCTGAGGTCTGCTGTCTGCTGTCGGCTGTCTGCTGTCGGCTGGCTGCAGTGTAGAGTCTGCTGTGTCGGTAGCCGGTAGTCCACCGCATTGACGAATCACATCAAAGTGGAACACAAACTCAGGGTCAAGCTAAACAGACATGTCAAATGTCGCAGAGCGACGACAAGGAGCAAAAAAGGACACTCGACGAGAAGAAACGCTAGCAGAAGAAACAGATGAGGAACAAGCAGCAACATCTTACCGCAGCAAATTCGCATTGACTGTGCGCTAACAGCAGGGAACACCATAATATTTTGGTTGCTCCGCAGGACTCGCAGCGCTAGAAAGAGAGAGGCATAGAGTAGGGCTGAGTGAGTATGTGCGAGATAGAGAGAGAGAGAGAGAGAGAGAGAGCGAAGTGGCCTATGCATTTTCGATGGAATTTGAGAGCCGAACAATTTATTCATGAGCAATTAGCCACGGTAAGTGGAGAGGAGACCCGAGATCGAGTCGTCCTGTGGCGGTCGTCCCGTATCCTGGCGTAAATTTGTGAAAATTAAGTCGTTCCGGTTAGAGCGTTTTAGGTGGGACTTCTGTAGCAATTTTATTTGTATCGTAGGTGTTGTATTTGTCAACATTTAGGCACCAGCCGCAGTTCGCAGCTCGCAGCTCGCTCTCTCCGCACTGCTCTCGGCCCAGTGGCACCGGATTAGACTATTTGTGGGCACGCATTTGCAATGCCTACTGCAGCACTAATTGGGCCCCGGACGGAACCCAATGCGAAGAAAGGTAATTGAGAAATTAGAGAGACTGAGAGTGGGACAGAGAGAGAGAGAAGAGAGAGTAAGAGTTGTACAGAATGTAAACAGTGTGTGTTAAGGATGTGCTAATTTTTTACTTAGCAGAGCTTGATGCGACTTATGAGTGGAATAGGCAGAGCATGAGAGATGGCAAGAGATGGCGTGATGAGAGTAGAGCGCAGAGATTATAGTGTACACCAAAGTAATAGGAAAGTGGTTTAAAGGCTTTAAATATTTCATTATTATATAATAAAGAAATATTTATGTTTAAAATGATTTCCTTATTTAGTATAAATGTATTAAATAAAATATATATTAATAAAATTTTTATAAATTTAATATAAATATATTAAAAAAAAAACATATTCATACATTTTTGAGTAAATGTTTAAAAAGATTTTTATTCTTAATATAAATATTTTAAGTAAAATATTTATTAATTTATTTGTATTGTTTTATTTATTTATTTTTAAAATATTTGTATTTAAATATACATATTTTATTTTTAATATATATTTAAAATAACATATGTATATATGTCGTAACATATTTTTTTTCATTATTAACATATAAAATTTTAATTTCTGAATATCCATTTCTTCCATATATCAATTTACTACTACAATTATATATTTTTCCATTATAAAAACGTAAATAAGTGTGTAGAAGTAAATAGAATACATTATCACTCTTTACGACGCCACCGCGTGCATCGATTTTTAAAGTTTCTCAAAGGACTTGCCGACCGACCCCAAAAGAAAACTCAAAGAAAACGCTACGGCCAACATTACGTTTCTATACCAAGACTACTGCCAGCCTTACGTTTCTATACAAACGCAATGCATAAGCCTTAACGTTTTAGTACATCTGAAATGTACTAAAAACAAGCAGACTCTGCACGTAAGCAAACAAATTCTTACGAAGTGGCAGCGCCATTTAACATGAACGTGTAATAATAAGCAACAAATTCTGGCAACGTCAGGCGAAGTGGCACGTAAAATTTTTATTTAAATTTATAGCATAAGCCTTAAAATTCTGTTCTTATTGAAAGTCAATAAAAATTGAATAGCAAAAATGTAAAAATACATTATTTAAGCTAATTAAACATATAAGTAAAACTTTTATTATAAAATATAGTCCTTAATACGGTGTTCGATTGTGTTTTTTAGCTGCCACAGATTTGCTCTTCAATTTATGGCTGCTGCTTACGCTGCTCGCATCTTTTGTCCATATGGAAATGATGCCACTTTCGCCGCCAGTGATAAGCAGATCGCGTTTAGCATCGTAGAGACTCTCGCGCACAATTTGTTTGTTGCCCACAAAGTTCGCCAACGGTTTGAGCGAGTCCTTGGCCCTGGCAGTCACCGAACGCAAAATCTCACTAAATCGAAATAAAATTTTGAAATTCCGTAAAATATTTCATTTAGGATTTTGATATTTACCCTCGATTGAAATTTGTGCCCGCCAGCAGGAATAAACTTTTGTCCTCCATGGTGTGAGCATTAATGAGATTAAAATTGCCTGGATTCTTGCGCCTTATGCCAGCGACAATATCTGAACGTTTGAAGGATAAAATCTCGTCGGCTTCCAAACAGTCGAAGCTCATGAAATCGTTCGTGTGAGTTATACAAGATATAAAATCCTGATCCTTCTGATCCTGATGAAAATTGAGACGATGCACACTGCTCTCTGTGTTGATTGTGTTTTGGAGCGCCTCATCTTCATCAGTTTCCTGAATATCGAAGATATTGATTAAGCCATCTGTGCTGCCCGTGCAAAGCAAATCAGGATATTTTCCATGAAACCGCACCGAGGTCACGTCATCTGCATGGCTTTCGCAGTAGACGCCCATCTGCTTCCGCTCTCTTATATCATAGAAGAGTAGAAAGGCATTGCTCATGTGCTGTTTGGTGCCGCAGCAAAGGATTCGACTGTTCGCATTTCGATCGAAGCAGCTGATGGACCTGGGCACTGGCGGCAATGTGTCAACGTCATACTGGAAATTCGCCTGTTCGCCAGTCGCGCGCAAATCGAAGAGTCGCACTTGACCATCTGTGGTACCCACAAGCAATGTATTCGTATTCTCTTCCAGAAAGCGAACACCACAAATTGTGATCGTGTTCAGGTCGTTGGCCACGCAAGGCACACACTGCACTGCAGTTAGGCCGGCTCCTTCACTCAAGTCGTAGATCTTAACAGCTGTATTGGATAAACCTGCCACGACTCGCGTAAATCCAGTGTCGGCACATAGGCTCAACACATAGTCGCGCTTTAAGGATAACGACGCTTCATCCTTTGTATATTGGGCGCGAAATTCATTTGCCAATTGTTGAGCGGTACAGGTGTCCTCGTCCTCAATGTCAGCTTCATCCTCTGAGCTGGGCAGCTCCGTAGCCGCTGCCTCTGTAATACTTAGTTATGATAATAACATTCCAATTGATAATAACAACAAATTTACCGGCTAGATATTCATTAAAACTCATATTTACGTTCTATGTGCAGAAGAAGCAGAGTCACACGTGCCTGGACCAGGGCTGCAATTTGGCACACAGAGTTGCATTTGCATGATTGAAATAGAAGATACTTATGACGTCACACGCATAAGACTGTTATTACTAACACGGGAAATGTTAAAACGATGAGTCGATTAACATCAAAGTTAAAAACTGAATTTTGAATCTCAAAATCGATTTAATCGGTTTCAAATTTGTTTCCCCCTTTCAAAAAAAGTAAATACACTACATTTGAGCTTGTTTTACAATTTAATATCGCTTTATAATATTATACAAAAGTGAATTTACAAGAAGCCATTCATGTACCTAATTAATCCTGTGTGTGTGAGAAAAAATGTTCGTTGAGGTTTCTTAATTGCTTGCTTGACTTGACTTTAGTTATTCTATTAAACATATATGTATTAATATATATATATATATATATAAGTATTTATATATATCGAATTTTTTTTACATGCTTTTATGTATATTGGTTTGTCTATGTATGTGTGTCTGTCTCGACTGTGCTGTCATACAAATATATATATATGCAAACTCTTTATAATGTACATATATTTATATTAATATGGCGCTTTTTAAACAGCATTCTCAAAATCAACAAAAAGGACTTTTAATTCCTGCGCAATTTTCTTTAACAAGAACTCATCCATCAATCGCTCTCTCTCTCTCTATCTTTGACATCAACAAGCAACTATATATATTCAATAATTAGTTATATGCGTGTAACTATCGATCCTATTATTCACATAAAATCATCGTAATCATCGGTAAAATCATTGCCATACTTTTGATACCCATCGATATCCTGTAATAAAACACAAATGTTAATAGATGTTATGGTTAATCGATATTCAATTTGACCTACATCATTCTCTGTGCGCAACGAAACTTTTCCCTTGCCCTTGACGGCTGATTTCTTGGCATTTGCTTTTTCCATTTTAAGCTTTTCCGAATGTAAACTCTCCACACTCATTTTGACCTTCTTAATGTCAGCAGCGCTCACTTGAAAAGGGGAAATCACAAGGATTATCAGCTGTTATAGTATATATATAATTGAGATCGCTTACAGTTCACGCATAAGCTGCGCACTAGATCTTCTATGAATTGTGGAAAGTGTATGGATTCCCGGTATTGAGCAACCTTCCAGCTAAGCGTGGCACCAAATTCCTTGAATTCCTCTTTACTCTGCGGATTGAAGGCGTCGAGGCCGCCGCCTATACTCGTCACGCCAAATGTATCGAGGGCACTCTTTAGATCCGATTCCTCTTGAATCTTTTGCAAACGCAGCTTTTCCGCCAATTTATCTTCGGGTGACATGTCAGCCAAACGCTTCTGTTCCTCCTCCTCTTTTAGCCGCTATCAAAAGTTAAATGCATATTTTATTATTTAAATACAGTTTCCGATGTTTTAAAGATTCTCACCTCTTGTTCCTCCAATTTCGCTTTTAGTGCTTTATTCGGTTTAGTTTTGACTGGAACTTCTGTTTTCGTTGGCTTCTCCTCATCTTTCTTTTCCTCCTCATCCTCCCAGCTTTCCTGAATATTCAAAATAAAACTGGTTAGTTAATTTTTTAAAGTAAAAAGTACATTTGCAAAGTGCACACGTGTACAACAATTTGAAAGTGAAAACTGATTAACAAAAGAGTTAAGAAACAAAAAAAAAAACTAGTTTAGATTAGAGATGAACTCGTGTTGGATTAGTTACGATACGACACGAATACAAAATCGTATTGACACAACTGATATAAAAAATAGTAATATGAATATGTATATATTTAATATATATGAATATATATTAAATATAGTTTTGTTAACATTTTAAACTAAATTATAAGATTTGTAATTGATTCCTTGATACTATATAGTACAATATACATGTACATTAACTTTTTAATTTTTGCTAGTGACGTCGTGCACATTCGTGTCACGCCTTCAACTCTAGCCACCAGCAATGTCAGCAACAAAAGTTGCTGGGCAACACAACAGCAACAATTGGGTTGCTCGAACAATATGGTAAATGCGTTTCTTTTTTATTCAAAAAACAATCTATTTACCTTAACGTCTTCGTCGTCATCCTCGCCTTCCCACTTGTTTATGTTGTTAGCTGCATTCGGACGTATGACAATTTCACTTTCGGCGGCGGATTCTGCCAATTAATAAAATATTATGTATGCATATATCAATATATCAATATATATATATCTATATATACATATACCACTTAAATAGCTAAAAATATACATAAATATCAAGGTTGGATGCATGTCTCCTTTCTTGTCGCAAATGAGCTCGAGGAGTGAGCGAAGGAGTGGGCGGAGTGATGGGGAGCTGTTGGGTTAGGGGGCGCCACATGCGCAGCGCCCACGTTTTAGGTTTGATGACGCATCCACGTGCACTTACCCCAGTCGTCGGCCATTTCAATAGAACTATGTGTATTTGTATTTGCCTTTATATGTTGTGCTAAGACGTAGCAATTTCTATTTAATTTTAAGCAAAATTTAAGCAACAATTCCGTGTAGTTGTCTATGTAAAAATGTATCGAAACTAGTGATGTATGGCACATCCGTGTATCGATTTTCGTCACAGCGATTTGTATGTATTTTACATCGATATTTCATTTCGTATGCGATATATCGATGTAGTAATAGCTAAATTACTAGATGATAATTGTTATATAATATATTCTTTTATTGTTGCGCCTAACTTTTGTAATTTTAGAACACATATTTTGTGATCTTCAGACTTATCACATTTCACAGATGTTATTTTCACATGTTCTCACGGCGCTGCTTCTACACATTTGATTGATAGAATGTAATCGATACATTTCCCTAATTTCAAATTCAAGTTAATTTTAAACATTTTTTATTGACAAAAATACATATACATATAATAAAATACTTGTATTTAATTATAATTTCTTATGTATAAAATAATTTTATAATTTTTTTTTACATATATGTACAATTTAACTTTTACAATTTTGAATATCTTGTTGTAGGATATATATCGATCATTTTTATGTTGATGGCAGAGCAATCCAATAGGAGGGCAACACCTCAGGATCCTCCTCCAGCTGGATGATCTTTCTTTTATTCATTTGTGCATTAGATTTCAGTTCAATAATTAATTCATCATCCGTTGCAGCTTCCACAATTGGATTGGGCTTATGTGTTTCCATA
Organism: Drosophila anceps; assembly: GCA_035045945.1. NCBI lineage: Eukaryota > Metazoa > Arthropoda > Insecta > Diptera > Drosophilidae > Drosophila > Drosophila anceps. Next base: position 4,930,984 of record JAWNON010000127.1, read on the forward strand.
TGCCTTCTCATATTTCGCTTCCATTTGGTTATAAAGGAGCAATCATTACATTGATATGCAATGCCTTGAAGGGGCTTAATCTTCTCGTGAACTTGCGAATGCCTGCGCAAATCGTAAGCGCGTTTCGACTCATATTCGCACTGATTGCATTTAAAACGTTTCTCAGGCATTTCCTCCTGCGATTGCGTCTCGGAGCATTCTGATGGAGCTGCATACATTGTAGCCATATCCAGATCCGAATTCAGGAGTTCTGCATTTATGAGCTCCACTATATATTCCTCGGATGTGGGTTCATCGTTGGCTTGTGCTGGCTCATTCATTGCCTCGCAGAGTGTCTCAAGGGTTTCTTCGCAGATTTCCTCGCACACTTCCCCCTCGATGTCCTCCACCTCGACATCTTCGTCGGGTTCCTCGTGTTTACGCATATGTCGCCTCATATTCCGTTTCCACTTGGTTAAGAAATTGCATTCGGAGCATTTGTAGGCCATGCCATCAACAATTTTGACTCGAAAATGCGTCTGTTGATGCCGCCGCAAGTCGAAAGCTCGATTCGATGTGTAGCGGCAGAGTTCGCACTTGAAACGCTTCTCTGATTTGCTCGGTGGTGTCTGACTAGGCTGCTCTAATGGGAGCTCCAAGATGACATTAGTGTTTAGTTCCTCGACAGCTTCATTTAGCTCGTCTTCGTATTCCTCATCCTCTGCTTCAATTACTTCCACTATATACTCCTCTATGGCTTGATCCTCTAGCTGTTTGACCTGCTCCTCCTCTGTTGTTGCCGCTCTTCTTTTATGTTTCTCCATGTGGCGTCCCATATTGCGTTTCCATTTGGTTATAAATTGGCATTCGCTGCACTTAAATGCATTTCCTTCTACGGGTTTCACTCGTTCGTGGCGTTGTTGATGTCGCCGCAGATCGAAGGAGCGGCTGGTTGTATAGTGGCATTGTTCACATTTGAACGCCTTGCGACGCGCATTATCCAACATTTTGTTTAATTTGTTTTTGAAGTTTTTGTTATTTACATTCGTTTCTAAAACAAAAGAAAAAGTAAATAAATATTAATATTTACCGCATTTACATTGAAGTGCAGCGTTTATACTTATGCCAAATTGTACCTCACATAGCAATCATGTGCTTTCTATTTTAATTATTCATCAATTATTATTTTTTTTTACAATTTTTAACATTTTAAGCACAATTATTCTTAATACGTCAATAGAGATAAAAAGAAAATGCAGCATCGATATCGGATTCGATAAAAATGTTTGCATGTTGCCAACTATTCTTAATATTCTGGATTTTTCCGATGTTTTTTATGCCTATCGTTTGAGGCTGCCATCTCTAGACTCTATATCAGCTCTTTTTGGAATTTGTTGCGAACACCGCGTGGTGTTTATGCTAGCGATTCCTCATTTATTTTCCTTTTCTTTGCCGTGGAAAATAAATCAATAGCTACAAAAATGAGTTTGTACAACTTTAAAAAGATCATGGTGGTGCCGCCAGCAAAGGTAAGCATTTTAATTTGTTTACGTCCATCGGAGCACCCAGTGCAGACCAGTGCAACATAACCTCAATATCTAATGTTTACAAAATGCGCAATATGCAATTTATTTAAATATATTTGAATGTATTCTGCAGGACTTCATTGACATTATGCTGTCGAAGACACAGCGCAAGACACCCACAGTCGTGCACAAGGGTTATAAAATCTCACGTATTCGTGCGTTTTACACGCGCAAAGTGAAATACACGCAACAGAATTTTCACGATCGTCTCTCGCAGATAATACAGGATTTCCCCAAGCTGGACGACGTGCATCCATTCTATGCAGATTTAATGAATGTGCTGTACGACAAGGATCATTACAAACTGGCGCTGGGTCAGCTAAACACAGCCAGGCATTTGATCGATAAGTAAATGAATGAGAATGGGAATACCCTGTAAAAGCTAATATTATTATTAACAATTATCATTCATATTTGTAGTGTGGCCAAGGACTATGTGCGTCTGCTTAAGTACGGTGACTCTTTGTATCGCTGCAAGCAGCTGAAGAAGGCCTCCCTGGGTCGCATGGCCACAATTATGAAGCGTCAGGCATCGAATTTGACATACCTGGAACAAGTGCGTCAGCATCTGTCACGTTTGCCCACCATTGATCCTTATTCACGTACAATTATCATTTGCGGCTTTCCCAACGTGGGTAAATCTTCGTTTATCAACAAAATCACACGCGCCGATGTCGAGGTGCAGCCGTATGCCTTCACCACCAAATCCTTGTATGTTGGTCACACAGATTACAAATATTTGCGCTGGCAGGTGATTGACACGCCCGGTATTCTGGATCATCCGCTGGAGGAGCGCAATGTCATCGAAATGCAGGCAATCACTGCATTGGCTCATTTGCGTGCCTGTGTCTTGTACTTTATGGATATATCGGAGCAATGTGGTCACTCGTTGGAGGAGCAAGTGGCGCTCTTTGAGAGCATCAAACCCCTCTTCACAAACAAGCCGCTCATATTGGCTATCAACAAAATCGACATACTGCAGCTCGAGGATCTGCCTGCAGAGCGACAAGCGATAATCACAAAGCTGCAGGAGGATAAAAATGTGCCTGTGATGTTTATGTCGACGGTGCAAGAGACAGGTGTGATGGAGGTGAAGACCGAGGCATGTGAGCGTCTGCTCTCTTATCGTGTGGATCAAAAGATGCGCACCAAGAAGGTGGACAACATATTAAATCGTTTGCATGTCGCTATGCCTGCACCACGTGATGACAAGGTTCGTGCTCCTTGTATACCAGAGCAGGCGTTGGCGCGTCTTGAGAAGAACGCTGAGAAGGCTGAGCGTAAGCGCAAACTGGAGAAGGAGATTGAGGAAGAGATGGGCGATGATTACACTCTAGATCTGAAGAAGAATTACGAGGAAATTGCCGAGGAGGAGCGTTACGATGTGATACCCGAATTCTGGGAAGGACGCAACATTGCGGACTACATCGATGCGGATATCTTCGATAAGCTGGAGGAACTGGAACGCGAGGAGGGTCTCCGAGAGGCTGGTGGCATTTACGCAGTGCCCGACATGTCCATGGACGAGACACTCAAAGAGATACGCGAAATGGCCAAACAAATCCGTGGCAAGCGTTTCGAATTGCGCGACGAGAAACGTTTGTCATCCAGAAAGAACAAGCCTATCATTCCGCGTAACAAGCAGCCCAAGGTGCGTGATCGTTCCGTCAAGAAACTGGTGGAGACCATGGAAGGACTTGGTGTGGATATGTCTGGCAATGAGCAGGCCAATTACACGAAATCCGTTATGGATCTACGACGTGGCGTTGTCGCTGTTGGTAGCAAGACGATGCCCAAGCAACCGCTGCTCGACAAAGAATCCTCAGCGGTGGTCAAGAAGACTGGCCAGCCACTGAAGCGTAAGCCGACACGTGATACGCTCGGCATCAAGGATGTGGCCATCAGGAAGAAGGCACAGATTATGGCAAAGCGCGACATTGCAAAGAAGGTGACACGAATGGGTCTCAAGGGCGAGGCGGATCGTTTCATTGGCACCAAAATGCCCAAGCATTTGTATTCCGGCAAACGTGGTACGGGCAAAACCGATCGCCGTTAAGTGCCCTTAGCTTTTACCTATAGTTTTTATTCTTACGAATCGCTGTACAAATGTAACTGTATCATAGCTAAACAGCTATACAAAAGAAAATGAAACGTGTCTTCAATAAATATTCAGATGTCTTGGAATATTTACAGAACAAAAATTATTTTTGTCAATATAGAGTATTTGCTAGTCGGTATATTTTAATTATGCCTTAATTTTTGTTCGCTGCCTGTTAATGAAAATTAATTTTTAACATTGAGTTTTCTGCGCTGCGGCAAAGCAGCTGCAGCTGCAGTGTAACTGACCTATTGGCCAACTTTGGCTCGCTGTTAGCTAACATTCAAGGCTCTCTTCTCTGTTAACTTAGCTTCTGCTGCTGCCGCTGCCACTGTTAAGTTTGTCGCATTGAGCGTGGGAACCAACAAACAGTTGATGCCGTACTTTGAACACGCGCGCAGGCTTTCCAGCTGCGCTCAGCTGTTGCTCGGCCAATAAATAGTTAATTCACAGTTCGTCTTTCAGACTAAATCAGTTTGGATAAGCATGAAAAAAACGTGGAATATACAATTGATTTGTTGTTCGGCAGTCGACTCAAATCTAAATTGAAATGCTATACAAAACGCATCAAGTGTAAGGCTAATCAAAGTGGCGCGTGTTTTGCCAGCAACAGCTCAACGCGCGTGTGTGTGTGTGTGTGTGTGTGTGTGTGTGTGTGTGTTTGTGGGTGTGCACGTAGCTGTATGAACATGTGTATTCCCTTTGTGGCTGTGGCAACAACATCAACGTAAGCACACAGCTCCATTAGCAAAGTGTGTGGGTTACAGTTATTCTTGATGCTGTTGTTGTATGTGTGTTTGTGTGTGTTTTACGCACGCCGCGGCGCGTTACAATTACGACGACAACAACAACAGCAACAACAACATGAATAACTGTAACTGCTACTGCTGTTCTGCTGCTCACGTCTGTGTCGTCCTACTGAAAGTATTTCCTTTTTTTGTGAGCAGCTGCGTCTACTGCTGACGCGGCTGTTGCTTTTTTTTTTCTTTAGCTTTTTGAAGCTTTGCTTTTGGTTAACTTAATTGACTTTGTTAGTGCCACAGCTTGCCTAACAGCCTCTCGCTCCCTCTCTCACACACACACACAATCTATATACAGTTATGCATATAGTGCAGCAGCTGGTTATCTGTGCAGTAAATACATATATAACGACATACATACATACATAACTGTACATATACATGTGAACAGTAAAGCCTGTGCTTAAGTGGGATCATTTTATGCAGCTTCAATTTCTTCTTTTTTAGAATTTTTAAAAAGCAATCAAGCCCAAACCATTATTTTTTATTTAATTTTTTTTTTGTGCAGCAGCTTTTTAGCAGAATATTCAACCTAAAATAGAATTCATAAAAAAATTTCTCATTATTTGGCTAATCCTGGCAAGCCCATTTAATATGCAGTTCGCTCAAGCGAGCTTTTACTGTCTTCTTACTCTGACAATTTCCATACAGTTATTTTAAATAATATGCACAACAAAATAAAGAAAAGAAATAGCCGCATTACCGTTAGTCCATGCACGAGTGCCGACTATCATCGCACATGGCACAAGCAGCAACAACTAAAAGAAGAATGGAAGCAGAATAAACACACACACACACAAACATACACATACAAGGGCCATTTTGCATATTGCTCTTCTTGTGTTGCTTCGTAGTAAACATTTTTCCGCTTGGCTAACGGAAGCAGTGCCATAAAACGCTTCCAATCCGACGTACTCATATGGCTATACACCTACCTATATAGGGACACAGACTCAGACACACACGCTCCATCCACACGCACACACTAGTTCTTCGTAAATGTTCACAACAAAGTTTTTGATAGAAAACAGATGCTTGGACTAAAACATGCAACAGTATCGCATAAATAACAGACTAAGGCTAGCCAGATTGAAAAAATAACAAAAACAAAAGCAAAAGCAAAATCAGAAATAAGCAGCAGTCCGACAACATTAGTAAGAAAGTTAACATAGCAGCAACAGTAACAGAGTTGCGCTCGCTCTCACACTCACTGTTAACACTGACCTATTGCCCGCATTGAGTGCGATGAGTGGCCCTATCATGTAACAGTAACATTAACAGCGCACTGTTAACGGAGGGCAAGGTAGGCGGCAGGCTGCTGCTCTATTCTAGCTGGCAGCAGCGCCCTCGCTGTCAGTAGTGGCCGAGACTTCGATCTGTTCACATCGTTGGGGTGACACGTAACCTTTACTAAATTTATGTGATACAACAAACAAACAAACGCACAGGCACACGTATACGCATACCTACGCAAGCAGAGAACGGTCGAAAACTGCGCGGGTCGCCCCTCCTGCGGCACCTCCTTCACTCCCTCATCCTAGTAAGTGAACGGAGCGAATTTCAGTGTGTGTGCGGCTGTGTGTGTGAGTCTACTTGTACGTGTGTGTGTGCGTTGCGACTTAATAAAAAATTCAACAGCCTACAAAAGAAAAACAACAAGATTTCTAGTGGTAAAAAATAAATATACAAAAAAAAGTATAAATAAATGTGTATAAACAATAAAGTGGAAGTGTAACACAATATTTCAGCGTTAAATAAAACAGCGTACTAAAAAAAAAGCATTTGTTTACGCTGTTTGAATTTAATTTCAAATAATAATAAAACAAGGCAATGGGTCGAAAATATAAATAAAAATTTAGAAAACAAATCATATTTTAACTTTAAATTAAACAGCAGCAAAAGTCAACATAAACAATTCTAGAAATTTAATTTTAAAATAATATGGAGTCGCAGTTACACACACACACAAACACGCATACAACTAAAGTTTTTACTCACATTTCGCTGCTATTGTTGCTGCGGCTGCTGCGCTGCCTAACTGTTAACTGTCTGTGTGCTCGCTTTTGCTTTATCTTTTTCGTTTTTGGTTTTCATTTTTGTTGTTCTTTGTTTGTTTCGAGGCATTTATTTGCTCTTTAACGCTGGATTCGGAGCTACATTTTGGAGCCTGTCGTTCCGGCTGCTGTTACATTGGCTCTCTCTTTCTTACACATACAGGCAGGCAGGCAGGCAGGCAGGCACACAGGCACACATACATGCAAAAAATTGCCGCAAACCGTTTGCCCAGCACTTGACGTGCTCATCTGTATGTGTGTGTCTGTGTGTGTGCGTGTGTGTGTATTTCGTTTCGTTTTTACATAAAGCGAAAAAAGTCCAACACATACTTTTACTTTTTTTCTGTGTGTGTTTTCTTGTAACACACATACATATAGAGATGCTTGTGTGTGTGAGTATATGTACATTCAACAAATTGTTGAATCCAGCAGCGCCTTGTGATTTTTTTTCTTCTTCTGCTGCTGGTGCCTCTGTTGCTGCTGCTGCTGCTACGGCTTCTGCTGCTGCCGCTGCCACGGCTTCTGCTGCTGCTGCTGTTTCTGCTGTTGCTGATGCTGCTGTATTCGCGTCCTTCCCAGCATTTTGACGCCCACTACTTGCGGCTGCTTCCGACGTCGTCAACAAGTTGAAGCTGTTGCCGCTGCCAGAATTTCAATTTGTGTGGCAACACGCCTCGCTCGCTCTGCGTGCTTGTATGTGTGTGTGTGTGTGTGTACATGTGCGTGCGTGTGCGTGTGCGACGCCTTGAAGTATGTCAAAATTTTTGTGTAGCCTCTCACAGCTCTGCACAGATAAATTATGAGTGTAAATTGCCGTTGTTGCTCAGTGTCTGAGTATTGGCAACTCTCACATATACATAAATCTATAGATACATATACATATATAAAATTATATACATATGTATGTATATGTATGTATGTATATCCACTAAAATCTTTTGCTAGCTTCTTTTGACCAAACGTTTTTCTTTCAGTCTTTTTTTTATCTTTTTTGCTGGCTTTATCGAACCGAGTTAAGTAAACGTTTCTTTTTCGTTCAGCATAAAAGTTGCTTTAGAAAAGTTTTTTATTTGCACAAAAGCTAAACCAACATTGATTTTACAGTGAAGCTTCTATAATAGAGATTATACAGTAAACACTTTAAAGTAGAAATTCTAAAGAGATGATATAGTAAAAGGTCTAGTGAGTCTTTTACAGTAAAAATTCTAAAGTAAAGATTCTACAGTAAATATGCTTTGGTAGGGAGTGTGCCGTAAAGTTATTATAGTCATGATAAGGATTGTAACGTAAGGATTCTATTGTAAAGATTAAATTGTGAATAGTCTACAGTAAAGATGATGTAGAACAAGCAATTTCTTTGGAACTTCACTTAATTAGCAACGGGTTCACTTTAGTGCGACTTCACTGTACACACATACACTCATATATGTATGTATGTATGTATGTCAATTCATGCATAAAAATCTATAAACTTTCACTTCGACTAGCTAGCAATTGCTTTTGCAGGCTTCTAACTCAATTTCTGTTACCCACTGCACCTCCCAGTCGCACCTTCTGCCTAAGGCGTTCAGCCTTGTCTATAAGCTGCTCTATGATTTATATACTACGAATGTACAGACATATGTATGCGGTAAAAGCAAAAAAAAATTTGCCTGGCTGCTAATTGAAATGTCTGCTGGTAAGTTGTTGTTTTTGCTGCTGTGTTCAGCACAAAAAATGCCAAAATCCCATTTTCTACGCCAGCGTCTATGACTCTGGCTCGCAAAGAGGATGAAATATTTACCTAATTAAAATTAATGCACAATTAATTGTCAGCAAAATGCTGGCAACATTTTTTCTGTTAACCAAAAAAAAAAAAAGTGAAACATTGCCGTGCAAATAAACAAATGACTCGGATCGTATATACGAGCTTTATATGTTATATACATTAAGGCAGACATATACTACATACATACATACATATATATGTATGTATGTATGTATGTATGCGGTACATATTGTATATATTGTACACACATGAGTGCGCAAAAGAAATAAAAACAATTTGTTGTGCTTTGAAGTGAATACGCATTGAGGAGGTGTTTATGGAAACGTTCTAAGAAATATATACAAATAAATACATATATAAAAATACATACATACATATAAACGAGCTACAACACGAAGTTCTCTAGAGAATTCCCAAGGGACCCGACCAAGTTCCAAAGAATTGCGTTTACCTTTTGTATATTTCTGATTGTCAGTCTAAATTAGTCTAACAACTAGATTGCTGTCTAAAAAATAAAGCTGTTGAACAAGTGTTGAACAGCGTTCAATTAAGTGTTTCGGAAGTGCGTGAAAAACAGCAGCTGCAAAATAGATACTTTAAAAACATTTGTAAATTAATTGAAATGTAAATGTTGAGATCTAAACGAAATAATAAAAATAGTTTTAAATTAAATGTTACAAAAGTAACATGCAAATAATGCTAATAATAAAAGTTGTAATAAAGTATAAAAAAATAATATACAATAATAAAATAATATAAAATAAAAATGATAATATAAAGACATTGAAAATGTGAACAATCATTAAAATAATTTGTATAACTGTCAGAATAATAAAGTAAAAAACAAATGAATAAATAAATAAAAATTCCAATTAAAAAATATTAAAAAATTACAATAAAAATAATTATAATAATGAAAATAAAATTATAATAGAAAAATAAAAAAATATGCTAATAAAATGAGACTAAACAAAAAATATAAATGGAAATTTCTAATTATCAATAGTAAAAAGAAATTTAGCATGAATAAAAAAAGCTTTTGCAAATATTTTAAATAATTAAAATAAATAAAATTTTAATTTGACATTCAAAAATTACTTAAACTAAAATGGTAATATAAACATAAATTCTAATATAAAAAAATTATTAAAAATATTTTCTGAAAAAGAATAATAAAAAAAAAATTAAAATTTTACAAAATTTAGCAATGTATTTCCACATTTAAATACTTTAATAATTATAAAAATAAACAATTGTTAACTTAACTAATAGCTAATGACTAATAATTATAAAATAGTTTGACTACAATCAAAACTGCAATGAACAACGATTGCTACTGGAAACAAAAATAAAAATAAATATATATACATATATGTATGTAAATATATATACTTAAATGTATTTACATGCAGGATTTAGAAGCGATATTCTACTAGGCCAACCACAAGCGATATCAATACTATAAAACAACAAATGTGAGTACTTATTTGAATAAAATAGTTATTAACTGTAGATTTCTAAGCTGTTTACAATGCCAGAGAGAAAGAGAGCAAACTCTCTATATATAAATATATGAAATATGCGAAACGTATATAAAGCGTAACAATTGTCTAATAAATCCATCACAGATTAAAACGCCCAAGCAGCCATTGCCAACTAGCTCGGCCAACTTTTTATCTGCAGTCTAAACTGATTTTTGCATTGAATAGATATCAGATGGCGTGTGTGCTTGGCCTTTAATCTGTGCCAGAGGCTGCAAGTTTGTGTTTGCCACAGCTTAAGGCATGCTTTCGCATAAGCGACGTCTGGACATGCTGGGCCAACACAGGTCGTATGTGTAACACGAAATATAAGAGGCCAGCCAACAGGGCGTATGTGTAACACAAAATAAAATATAAAAAAAGTTGAAATCAAAGTTGAAAAACTTCACTCTCGCTCAGCTCAGCTCAGCTCAGCACAGCCTAGAAGCTGCTTGAAAAGTTTTGTTGGAGTACATTGTTATATATACGTATATACATATGTATATATATGTAAGTATGTATGTATATATATGTAGATATATGTATGTATGTTATGTACATATATATATATATATATATAAGTTTCTGCTGTGTTGAGATAATTGTATGCGACTTGCCTGACGTCTCATTTTCTGCCTTATAAACATCCGTTTGAATTTTTCGGCCATCCCTTTTCGGCTTACTTTCTTTGCTGCTTTTTGCGTGCCCTGTCAATGGTAAATGTATTTTAAAGTTTCGCATAAATCTGTGCACAGGACCTCAATATCCTTAGCGCAACACCGACAAATGTTTATTGTGTGCGGGTCGAATGTGTATTTTTGGTTTTTCTGCTGGGAAACGCGGCATCTGCACTGCTGGCCACATATCGCATGTATGTCTATATACATATACAAAACCACACACACACACACACACACACATATATATATATATATATATATATATATAAATGTATATATATGTATAGCATATATTATATATACTCGTACACACATATGGCAGCATATTGTGTTGGCAGCATAAATAATACAAATCTGCGTGGCATTGGCATGCGAATTTTGTTAGCTGGTTGGCTGGCTGGCGGCACGACTGGGCCAGCAACTTCTGCTTAAATCACAGGTATTTTGGCACGACTACACCTGAACGCAACTGTCTAAATTGTTAATCAAGCGGCAAAATGCCAAGTAAATTAAACGTTTTTAATGGGAATTGCCTTACGGGAATATACATAGCTAAGCCATCATACGTCAAAGTCATTTTGTCTCTGAAGGGAATACAAAATTTGTTGAGGGTTGCCCGCTCTAGGTCTTCTTGCTGCAAGCAAAGTTTATTGATTTAAAAAAAACGATTTTATTTATCTAAGAAATAATTTAAAAAGTATTGCAAATGTTTCTCTTTCGTTGCTAAATTAGTAATGTTTATGTAATTGACTTTTAATGTTCAAAGAGCATAGAAAAGACATCAGAAAGACTTCTTTTGATCCCTTTTTTAATGTTTATTTATAATTATTAATGGGTAATTTAGATTTGTAAAAAATAAATCAGTTTTCAGCGTCTAAGGTTTCGGTTAAGATATAAAAATACATATAGATATATGTATTTATATAGCTTCAGATATACACAAAGATATACAACATGTTGATATAAATATATCAAGTTGATGCTGCTCTACCTCTACCTATCTATATCTTTTTTGCTTTACTTTTGTGTGCTTCTTTGTGTACATATTCAGCTCTATAAATCCATCTCTCTTAGTCTATACATCTATCTGTATAGATATATATTTCTGTATGTTTCTATCCATTTTGATAGTATTTATCTGTTCAGTAATAAAATATTAAATACACATTCATTTATGCACCTGTCGCTGCTCTGCGAGTGGCCCATACAATAGTAGACAAGACTTATACGCTGCGGGCGCTGTGGCATCTGCTGCTGTATGCTGCGCTGCTGCTGCTGCTGCTGCTTCTTCAATGTCTTTAACTCCAGGCGCAACATGTTCCTCTATACATCTATTATCTACATATATATCGAGCTATACATATTTGTAGCTATTCGTTGATATATCACATTATTGCTGGATTGCTGGATATCTATATATCTATCTGCTTTTCTATCTATCCATCTTGCTACCTATCTCTTAACATATTGCCTCTTCGTTTATCTATCTATGTCACAATGCATCTTGTACAGTCACAAACATCTTAAGATTCTTGTAAAAGTCTTCATTCTTTTCTCTCAGTGCATTGACTGCCACTGTGACACAGCTTCTCGCAGCAATACGCAGCACAAGGACATGTCACATGGACACAAATACAGCTACAAATACAAAAGGCTTCTATTGTTGTCGTTCGGTCGCTTTGTTGCCATTGTTGCGGTTAGCATATGACAACTCCTTAATCATCGATGTATATATATATATACATCTATATATGTGTATGTATATATATGTTTTTATATATATATGTATTCATATTTATGGCATAGAACACAGCCTGTCAGCACATACATCATCAGCATTTGAAGCTTGACTTTGACTTTGCTTTTTCAAATTATCAGACAAACACCCACACACACACCACACACACACACATCACACACACAGATCTGCCTTGGGCTCTGAGTATTAAAGAGCAATTTCCCCTTTTTCGGTCATGTTGCGGATGTTGCATGGCCAACATTTAACCAACAGCCCATTGCCTGTGCTCTCCCTTAGCCTTCAGCTCGTTGTCTGACTTGCTATTTTTTAAATAACAACAAATGGCATTGAATTCATTTGTTGTACACCATTATATTGTGCCTAATTGATGAGCTTTTTATTAATAAATTATTGCAATTGCAAATGCAAGTCACAGCCGACAATCATAAATCGTAAATGGCGAACGATTGTCGATTGGACAGTGTTTAATGGCGTAAATCGATGTACAACATCAATTACGATATGTAAAAATAGCTGTATTTCAATCAGCTTGACTCACTGATACCCTGTGAATCGAGTGTATTTTTATTGCATCTTTAGGAAATTTAATTAATTAAATAATTTATATTTATTTAATATTTTTTTTATTTAATATTTTTTTTATTTAATATTTTTTTTATTTAATATTTTATTTATTTATTTAATATTTTATTTCGTTCAATATGCACAACTAGAAGTTACCCTGTAAGCATATATGAGAAATTTGTTCTATTGCATAGAAAATATAAACTAATTCGATTCGATTCAATTTGTGGAGAGCTTCTAGGAATTGGCTAAACTGTTTATATTTTTTTTAAGAGCTCAATCTCTCGACAGCAGTCGAGAGTGCTCAACTTGCAGATAGTGTGTAAATAGTTGTATTTTATTTTATTTGTATATTTTTACTAAAAAAATTTATTTTCATTTCCATTTCGAATTTCATAAACAAAAATTTAAATTGCAGCTGTGCTCATTAAAATAGTAGTGCGACTGAGCTCTAAATATTGGAGAACAAATTTTAGTGTTAACAGGAATATTTTGAAATCAATTTGAAACAAATATTAATATTACTATATTTTTTTTTTACTAATTTAGATGTTTTTTTTATTGCAAACTTAGGAACAAAAGCTGGAAAAAATAATAAAATTTAGTTGTTCATGAAAATAGTAGTGGCTGGTAATGGAGGAAGAAAACTATTTAACACTAGACTAACTTCATATATGTTGCTTTACATATGTGTATGAACTATAGTTATATGATGCGGCTGATTTGTTGTTAGATATCATAGTAGTTGAATATGAGGGAAAGAGAGAGAGAGAGAGAGAGAGAGAGAGAGAGAGAGAGAGAGAGTGTAGTTACTCTCCAAGTGAATGCGCACATATATTGTGTTTATGATAAAAAAATATATATATTTTAGTTTAGCTTCAGTCTAAAACTGTTCTACCTATTTAATTCTGAATTAAATAATAATCAACTGCATCAGACACTGTTCCCAGCTAATAACAATACAAACTATATAATCAAAATTAGTAGCTTATAAATAGCTAGGTCTGAATATATATTAGCTAATATTATATGTATCACAGAGTTTAAGAGCTTTCCGCCAATTTGTAGGTCAAAAAGTGTGAGCTACATTGAGCAGCTCAAGCTACTGAAGAGCTTTACGAGCGTCTATCAAATTTGTAGCGCTGCAAGTTTAGGAAACAAAGCGATGCTCGTTATCCAGGCTAATAAAACTCAATATAATAATATAATATAATATATATAGCTCTCTCTCTCTCTCTCTCTCTTTACATCTTTAGCTTCCCCCAGCTCTCTTTCACTTTTATTGATTCGAGTGAAGAAGCAGAGATAGCAACTTTAGTTCAGTTAGATTAAACGTATTTGCGTCTTTTATGCTAAACTCTTCACAAGAATTTTGCTGCTGTTAATTGAATAAGGCTGAGCAGCTGCTGCGCTGGCTGGGCTAATCAGAAACCGGGCAAATGTCTAAAGTACATCCGCACTCGCATCCGCATCCGCATCCGCATCCGCATCCTCAATTGTGTGTCCTTCAGTCGTTTTGGGAGGCACTTGGAAAGTTTTCTTAGCATTTGTGTGAAATTTAATATAAAATGCCTTTGGGGGGCGCTGGCCAAACAAAATGCAATTAGCATTGACAATTTGTGGGCGTGGCAGGCGGCTCTGTTCGACTAACTGCTGTAAATCAACAAATTAAGAGTGCAACCGCATTGGCAAATAATATTTGCATAAACTAAATAGCCATTTGGCATTGCGGTCAGCATAAGCTAAACACTATGCAAGTGTATATTAATACATGTATAAAGATGTACTTAAATTGCTAAATATCTATGATAAATTATATTATATATGGCAATTAAGGGAGTAAGGCCACATTCTGCGGCATTGATGGACTGATAAAGCGCTCAACTGACAAACTGAGTTAAGCCAAAAGTCAAGCTGAAAAGACATTAAATAAGTAAAATGGCGTAAAGAGAAAGTTGAAGCAACATACAGCGAATAGCGAATGCTCTAAATGTTGAAGCTTTATTTGAGAAAATACAGTAGATATTGTGTGAGATTATAATAAAGCCAAGGTGTGGGCCTATTCAAAAATTTGTTTACGTTTTGTTTTCGCAGCCTTTACGTTCTCCGTAAATGAATATTGAATATTTTCTATACCATTTGAACTATATGGCGCAAATGTATTTTCTATTGCACTCTGTTTAAAAAAAAAGTTGGGCTCTACATCATTTTTGTAAATATTTTTAAATAAATTTTGAAAAATAGTTTGCAAATGTAAACAAATAAAATTTGTTTTCGTAACTTTTTCACGAAGCACTTCTTCAGTTAGACTCTAACTTTGTTTTTATTATTATTTCTGAATGAAATTAAATGAAATTAAATGGACTTTAGACAGAGTGATTCAAGCTCATCTTATAGTCTCATTAAAACTGAAATTATATTTTGTCTATATTATTACTTCTAATCTATTGGAACCTTGTACATTTTCGTAAAATATATTTTTAGCTAAAGGGCTTATGTCATTCGAGCTCAGACTTTTTTTCGGACTGTCCACATTACATTTAAATATAATCTGTTCTATTATATCTCTTAAAATACGCTATATAGAACAGTATACATTAGCAAACACAGTATACATTATTTATATCATAACGTTTACGTATTCCACTCTCTTCCATTCGTCTCGTCTGTCTCTCTATTTCCAATGGAACTGTTCTCTTATCGAAGTCTATGTGCATTCCTTCATTCGAATGTAATTTATTTGTAACTAAATTAAAATATATTTTAATACATTTGAATATTATACAATTTGAGTTCAAAAGATAAGGCATCTGTAACGTTCAAGAAATTGCCATAAAAATGCTTAAACAAAAATGCTTTTCAATATTTTTTTAAAACTCAAAAATCGTGTAAATAGAAGAAATATTGTTGTGTGTGAGCGGCAAACTTCCTCAGCAAGTTAACAGGATCCCAGTTGCAAGAAGCAAGCGAAATCAGCAAGAAATATTGACTAGCAAATACCCTAGAAACAATAAGAAAGACATATTGTTCGTGTTTAAAATTTTTAAAATTTAAATAGTCCCAAAAGAGACTAAGTAGCGTGTACGCTGTGCTTAGAGTTACAGATATTTTAATATGTTGAATTAGCTTAAAATATTTCAGCAAATTACAATTATAATATATATTTTATATTAAATGCTTGTCTGTCTTGGCATACCCACTTGCCATGCACTCCTGCCGCCTGCAGGGTATTTCGAAAAAATGTGACAAAAAAGCAAATGCCAGCAGCGCAACGGACAAATACTTCATATCTGCCACATGCATGCCACACACACACATGCAGAAAATGCCACAAAATGTTAAGGCATGTGTGTGTGCTGTGTGCGTGCGTGTGTGTGTGTGTGTGTGTGTGTGTGTGTGGCTGTGTTGGTGTTGGCAGGCAACATGACATTGACTAACGTGCGACGTGGACGTGCCAGAGGATATAAAACGAGACGCACAAACGCAAACGCAGGGGCAAATAAACACATGCAACACACACACAAACACACACACACACAAACACACACAGGCACTGGCACACTCACAGTAACAGCGGCAACATCAGCCAGCCAGGCATTATGCAGCAGTGTAATTTAACACGAACAATTTAATTTCAATAAAAAAAAGTGCCCATAAAATTTTAGCCTCGTTTTTTTTTTGCTGTTTACACAAACTGCAATTGAATTTAATTGCTGAACTTGTAATTCGTGGGCCGCTAATCTGCGTGGCACACAAAAACAGCAGGTGAAAAGTGAAATGCAAATAGATGTGCCACTGGCAGCCTCCAAATGGGCGTGGCGCCAGCTGAAAAGGAAGCAGCGCGCCGCGCACTATGCAACACTTTTTTTGCAAGTCAATTGCATTGAATGCGAGTGGAGGGCAGCTTAGAGAGAGAGAGAGAGAGCGGGGTAAGGGGACTGAGGGGGGTGGGCATGGCACGGCACAAGGGCAAAGCCTGCCAGCTGTGTTTACTTTTGTCTGCGTGTGTGTGTGTGTGTGTGTGTGTGGGGGGGGGGGGGGCTATGCATACGCCTGCCTGAGTTGCTTAAATGTCAGTTTATATCTCAAGGATAAGCCGTTTTCCCATTGCTGCTGCTGCCGCTGCTGCTGCTGCTGCTGTTGCTGTTGCTGCGGCGTCTTTGGCTTTTTCTTTTGGCACACACACACACACACACACAGGCATACACACCCAGCTGCTTTGTATACTATATATATTCATAATCATTGCTGTCGGCTTCACACATCATGATAAATGCATGAGTCCCACACACACACACACACACTCCCATATATATAGCCCAGCCATATGCAATCAACAATGTGTTCTGCTTCTTCTTTTAGCTGTTTTTGTTGCCGTTGCAATTGCAATATTTTTTTGTCTGTGTATGTGTGTGTTTTGCACTCGCGTGTAATTAAGATTAACGCGTCTTAAATTTACAACACATCGATTTGTCGCCTCTATTGCAGACACGCCCACAACATGGGCGCAATTAGCATGTGTGCGTATGTGTGTGTGTATGTGTGTGTGTGTGTATGTGTGTGTATGTGTGTGCGTTTATGAGCACATTAACTTTTAATGCCATGTCTTAAATATGCGCGACTCGACACAAACATTGGGCTATGGCTAAAGCTATTTTGATTGCTCATACGCCATGTGGTACGCACAAAAATCGCGCAGTCAGCGAACAGCAGCTGCCTCTAACTTGGCCAAAGTGATTACAACAACAGCAACGGCAACACGAACAAGTAGCAGCAACAACAAAACAGCATCGTAATGAGCGCCAGTTAGCAGCAACACGAGATAAACTTGTTGCAGCGATAAACAGCTATAAATTTGCCATTCACTTGCTGTCTGAGTGTGTGTGTGTGTGTGTGTGTGTGTGTGTGTGTGTGTGTGTTTGGATGTGCTTAGAATATATATATGTGCATGCACGTGTGTGTGTATGTGTGTCGTCTGAGCTGCTCTAATTAATAGCTTGAACGCATGCTTCAACCGAACACACGCCCTTGTCCTACGCCCTATGGGCCAAAAACATTTTACTAAATACTTTGCAATTAAATTGCACTAAAATTACAACTGTGTGTGTGTGTGTGTGTGTGCAGGTGTGTGTGTGGCATCAGTAATGGCTGTTAAGTGCTTGTGATTTGAGATGCATCTAAACAATTTTCGACTGCATTTCAGTTTCCGTTTCCGTTTCAGTTTCACAGTTTCACAGTTTCAACTTTTCATTTAACTTGCACCAAAATAACTTTTAACTTTCGCCAGCGACACTTTTTAATTGGCTGTTAAAAGTTAGAGCTCTCAGCTAGATGCCAAACAAATATTGCTAATAGAAAGTTAAAATAGATTCTATATATAAATCGAGCTAAGTTTCAATTACTATTTAAAAAGCTGTGTTCATTAAAATAGTGGTAAGACTGAAGTGTTGGACAGCAGAACTTTGTGAAAAACAATTTGAAACGCGACTAAGACTAATAAATGTATGTGAAAATATTTTGATCAATTTGAAATCAACCCGACATATATGCATACATATGTATATACAGTCGTGTTCATAAAAATAGTAGTGCTACTGAAATTACGATTAGAATGGCCACTTAGCCGCTTCTCTTTACATACTTTCATAATGACCCTGTCCGAGTGGCCTAAATAGCCATCTGGATATCAATACCCAGGACTACGCTCAGCAACAGCTATATTTGTCTCTCTTCCTTTTCATTCTCTCTTCCATGGATAATAGTTTTACAGCCTTATACAAGCACGCAGCCTCGCCGTAATACTTCAACAACAGTAGGAGGTTATCATGGCCAAATTGAAGAGAATTAATCAAACTTGAGAAAAAGAGTTTTTCGTTCTACAATATCACGCCATAATATTGCCGTACGACATATGTATATATTGTATATAACTATTATGTTAAGTGGTTTGTAATTGAATGCATATTTTCTAAGGGAAATTCGTTTGAGCTCTCACTTCACGCTTTGATTTCAGTTGTTGCCTTGAGCTGGAGTTTGCGAAACGCTTTTGCATAATTTATGACTGCAGCTTGAGTTTTCAATTATGCTGTGTTCTAGATAATTCACTATAATTCAATTAAAATTCAATCAATCATATTATTGCGCTATGCTCTGAATCTATTGCAAACTGTCAGTATGTTCATATGCATAATGTGCGCTAGATTTTTCCAGTAGATGTTTGCTAGATGTAGAAAGAAAATAGAAATAGAAATCTATTGTATATCATATAGGAATATTAGCTAACAGTTGTTTCCTTAATTCACTATAATTCATCTATTGCATGGGGATTTGTTAAATTATGTTTGTAACAGAGAAGGAGAGCAGGAGATGTTTCCTGATCAGCATGAAATGCTGAGTCGATTTTGAACTGTTTGCCATGTGTTCGTCCATTCATCAGTCTGTTCTGGCTGTCTGGCTGTCTGACTGTATGTCTGTCGGTCCACTAGTCATCAGCTTGTTGTGTCTGTATGTATGTCAGTCTGTCCATCCGTCTGCCTGTATGTGTTGCCTGTTGTGTCTGTTCATTAGCTTGTCTGTCTGTCCCTCTGTCCAGCGGTTCGCCTGTCAAATTGTTCGTTCGTTTACCAGCCTATTGTGTATGTATGTCTGTCTGTCTGTCCTGGCTGTCCGTCTATACGTGTGCCTGTCCATCGGTCAATCTGTACATTGCTCTGTCTGCCCATCAGTCAGCCTGGCTGTCCGTCCGTCCGTCCGTGAAATTTGAGCTCGCTCTATAGCACGCACAGATCAAGCTATGCATTCCCATTCACATTAACTCAATGAAAATCGATATCCCAGTTAATTAATTTGTTTTGACTTACAAAATATAAATAAATATTGCTATATAGTTGCGTCCAAAGCATACACAAATAGCAAATACGCTGCTTGTTGAGATACTTAAAGAAATTTTAATCAAAATAGAGAAACTCTTTCTACTGCGCGTAACTTCTAGTCGGACACTCCCCATTGAAGCACTCTAACTTTTGTCATGCTATCTATGCTTACATTCTGCTTTCAATTGGGCTTAAGCTTAAAGCTACGATTTCCATTTAACACAAATTCTAAAGCCAAACTCGCAAACGCTTCGCCAGTTTCATGCCCAAACAAAACAAATCATAATTCATATGAGCATAGCATATAGATGCGTGTAGAGTATAGATTTTCAATGGCACAGCATCTTTTGCATACCAAATAGAATTCAATTCAATTCAATTCAATTCAATTCAATTTGATACAATGCGATAAATGTAGTAATTTATAAAAATATTCATACATTCATTATAATCGAATGGAATTTTAATTTAAAAGTTTTGCATTTGTCATTTGGCAACATTTTTTTTTTATGAACGCACAAATTATTTTTGTTTGTTCAGGCATAATAAACAAGTGACGAGCGTGCCTATGAATGATGAGACTATGCAAATACCCTGTAAAAAGATAAAATGTAGAGCTATAATGGGTATATAGAAGCGGAGATGTAATGCTGGAGTAATTTTCTAGGAAAAATATTTAGCCAAGTTTGATTTTTGTTTGGAGACTGAGTTTAACATACTTTTTCTGCCATTTTAACAAGGTATTTCTGCTTAGGCGTGGCAACCATTTGCTACTTCCTGCTCGTAACTGAGTAGGCGTTGCAAAATTACAGAGCTTGGCATCTTTTGCACCATTTGCTACAAGTTTTCAGATACAGCTGTGTAATGACTGCGTATACATGACTGTGTGTGTGTGTGCGAGAGTGTGTGTGTGAGAGTGTGTGTGAGTGTATGTTCGTGTGTGTGTATGTTTGAGTTAGCTAACTTTAACGAGGCAACAGCTGCGCCCTTTGCCCTGCTACTGATCTGGAAGCGAACGCGTCATTAAATTACAAGTGCGGCCTGCAAATGCACAGCAGAGAAAGAAAGAGAAAGGGAAAGAGAGAGAGAGAGAGAGCGAGAGCGAGAGAAAGAGAAAGAGAAAGAGAAAAGTGTAAGCAGCAACAGAAGTTTTCGAGCAATAAGTGAAGAAGGGGGCAGGTCAGAGGCCAGCGGGGCGGTCAAGGCCTGCAGCGTTTGGCCAACAGGCCAATTGTAATGCATATTTGATTTGTATTTACGTACTGGCCAGCGCAAATCGATTGTCATGCGAACGGACAGGGGCAGGTCGAGGCATGCTGGGAGCCAGAACAAATGTTTTACCATTACCAACAGCAACAAAGGCAACAACAGCAACAACAACAATTGCAATAATAGCAATAACAGGAACAGCAATTGCAACACCATAACTTTAAAGAAGCAAATAAATAAACGCTGCATTCATAATGTGTTTCACATGAAAATAAAATTAATGAAACGAAATGGATAAGGGACAAGGACAATGCTGCGTATACGCAACATTTGCTGCTTGACTGGATGGCTGACTGGCTGGCTGGTAGGCTCTCTCTCTCTATCTCTCTCTCTCTCTCTCTCTCTCTCTCTCTGCTTTTCTGGCAATTGTAGGTAAAAATGCGAAATTAAGCGGAAAAAATTAAATTTCATTTTATTGTTTGCTGTTGCCGCCGACAATGGCAAACGGAAAGGCAGCTCATTCATAAAAATGCCAACACACAACAATAACAATAACAATAACAATAACAACAACAACGACAACAATTGGCAGTGAAATACCAAAAATATCGAGAAAAAAAAATCAAAACAAATTAACTGTAAACATTCTGGACTCACATATGTTTATAGAGCAAGAGAAATAGTTAGTTGATTTTCGGTTTTCGGTGGCTGCAGGACGGGAGCAGGCAGCAGCTGTTGATTGGCTGTTTTGTTTGATTTGCGACTGATGTGACTGCAACAGCAAAGAAAGTCTATAAATAACACCACGACTATTCCAAATAAACAGAAATCGTCGCAGCGAACTCGCTCAGCGTGAACTTCAGCAGCCTTCAGCATGTTGTTTAGCACAAATGGAACTTTTTTAGAAGGAATCAGTTTCCATAAGATAATATAAACTCAACAACTAAATACCCTTGAAACGGAGCATGTGTAGAAAATGTGAATACAATTTGAATGATTTACGGTATGTAATAAAAAGAAGTAGAACTTTATTACTTTATTATCATTTAACCTTAGGGAACTCTGAGACTAGCAGCGGCAGCTTTGAGCAATTAGATATATTATGCCAAATTTATCATCAGAGAAAAAGTACAATATTTAGAACTTAGTTATCGTAATATGTATAACAAAAGAGTAATGTTTTGTAATGTTAATTTTTTTTATCCTCAAGGAACTCAGTAACTAGCAGAGCTAGGCCATCCATATTGGTTATGTGTTTTCTTTTTTTTACTAAAGCAACTGATATTTACAATATTGCTTATACAGGCTTTGCCCAATTGTTGCTATATTGAAGATATACAAATACCAGCTTAAGGAACTAATACACCATAATAGTTAGCGGCATTAAATTTTTTATGTAGTTTATTGTAAACACAAGCAACTTAAATGCTTAATATTACTTATATAAAATTAGCCTAATTGACGCTATATTAAAAAGTGCAAATGACAGACCTCATATAACTCAGGAATTTTAGCAACTAGACTGATCCAATTCGGTCTTACTATTCCTGTGAACCAAAATAACTAAAATGCATAAGTTTGCTTAAAAAAACTTTATTTAGTTGTTTTTCTATAGAAAAAAACAATAACAAGTCTCAAGTAACCCAAGAGCTATAGAAGCTTTAGACTACAAATTTGCTAAGCGACTTCTAGAATATTAAATTAATTAAAATACAAAACATTTTCATAAAAAAAAACTACAAAAATAAGAAATGAATAAGAAATATACCATTTAAGAAATTCCTTTTCTTTTGTTTCTTTGTGTATTCATGATATCTTTCTAATCTATACTACATACCAAATAATTTAAATTGCCCCAATGATATCTTCTAACTGTCATCGATATGTGCTGAGCTTTGGCATTTGCATAAAGGAAAAAGATGTTCTCAAATGAATTGTAAGAATGCAGACAAACATTTGAACTTGAGCAGCGCAGCAGCAGTAGCAGCAGCAACAACAACTGGTGTCTGCGAGTGTCAGCTGAAACAGTTACAACACACACACACATACACACACACACACACACAAACGAGTATTTACACACTGACACACATTCACACTCATCCACATTCGTTTTACATGTTTGTGTGTCAGCAAAGTGTCAGGCTGCATTTCATATGGCTCATCTGGACGAAGGCTGTCAGTGCGAAGCGGAGCGAGGCGAGCAGAGAAAATGGAAGAGGAAGTGGGGCAGGTGCAGCAGGCATAGGGGCAGATTGGTCGGTTGCATGGCATGACATTGCCGTCGACGTGAAACAGTGGAGCCTCCGAGTCGGACCACGGCGACAGACTCTTCTTCACAGACAGTTTTCACTAATTATCTGACACGCTGCTAGAGGCCGAGACCGAAACTGAAAACTGAAACAGAAACAGAAACTGGGGACTGAGAACTGGATGCTGCTGCTGCTGCTGCTTCTGCTGCTGCAGCTCGTTGCGGCCAAGGACTCATTTTGAATGTACACACATACTTACACACACACACACACACACACACACACACATGTACACACACTCTGCACACACAAACTTTACGTGCGCATCTCAGAACTCTAATTTCAAAGGTCGTGCCAGTGCAAAAAGCGTTTTCTATTTGTTCTGTTTTTATTTACATACCCTGTATTGAAGAGCACGCCTAAAGAGGGTATTTTTAATGGGTAGACGGTGTGTTTAATCAGAAAGAAAGTTATTGTAATGGAGATACGCTAGAAATGTATACAAAGTGTTTTTATGAGGAGATTATTTTAAATTTGCTGTTAATATTGAGGATCAGATTACATATGCTGTTAAGCTGACTGTTATTATAATTGCGGCTGTTATTGTTACTGAAACGACTTTCCTACATTATTTTAATAACATTTACTTTTAATTGTTACTCTAACATGGTTTGTTACTGTTAACGTGCAACTCTTAATGTTATTGCAGTGGATACTTTTATTCTTGCTGTCTCTGTTACAGAATCACTTTTGATAAGTTCATGACTTATCTTAACTACATTTTATGGCATTTACATAAGATATCCTAACCAAATAGCGCCTTTGGTACGATTATGTTAATGGCCCCTTAACTGTATTCTGTTCTTAAGCTTTAAAAATATCTGATAGGTTTAACTGCATACCCTGTAGCATTTACAGTGTATTCTTTATCTGGCAACTGCCTGAAAAACTCTTACTGTTACTGTAACTGTTAATGTTAGCCTGTTAAAATGAATGCTAATAGCTGTTGTTTCTGGTACTTTGGCTGCCTCAAAACTACTTTTAAAGTGTTTAACTATATGCTCTAAACCATTTACAGAGTATCTCTTAAACAAATAGTTAAATTAAATCCACCCTTTTTTTCTCCAATGTTTTTTTGGCCGACGAGCTTCTCTTGTTTCGGTGTCATGTGTTTTAAGCCATGTGCATGTTTTATTTGGCATTCGCCTTTTGTGTATGTATTACGCTGCAGTACGCCACTTCGCCACGCCCACCAAATCGTGTGAAGGCCGTCGCGGCGAGAAGAGGCGTCAATAATTGAAAACCCAGCAGTGAATGAGCATCGACCAGATAGACATATGTATGTACATACATACATATAAAGTTGATTAAATTTATACCGGCGCCGTGGGCGAATTTGTCTGGGAGGCCCAGCTAATGGCATTTACAATTCCGTACCAGATTTCAACGGCTAATTGCACCTCATTAATATTAACAGTTGCCTATATGTATACCGTTGCATAAGCCATGGTTGAGTGCATTAATGCCAATTGCAAATTCTCTAAGCGATACAAGTTGGCATATTACATATACGATAGGTTGTACAGCATATACTGTGTGTGCGTCCCACTGTGCTTGCTCTGGGCGAAACACTAATTAAGCATTATTAACGCTTGTCATTGACATCTGAAAGTGAAAGTAACTCGCTCGCAAATACAATCAAATAAAATTTAATGGAAAAAAACGGCCAAGTGTTTGGGTCCAAAAAGTTCTGTTGACAAAAACACAAACACAAACACAAACAGACACACACAGTTGTACGCTCACCATTTTACCGTTTAAGCCCGCCCGCCCACACACAACCACAAACACATACAGTCATACACACACACACACCCTCTTTTACATGGACAGCAACAAGCAGGTTGTTAACAGCACTTTAACAGCTAGTGAGAGCATGAGAGCGAGCTAGCTGAGCAACAGGATACGCTCTCTTGTTCAACAGTTGAGCGGCGCTGCTGCTGCGTCTGTTATTTACATTTGTGGCCGCCGCAGCAACAGTTATAATTTTTGCTTGCCTTCTCTTTATGTCCTCGAATGATTTATTTTTGGACGGGCTGCGACGCCAGCAGCATCAGCAGCAGCAGCAGCGTCAGCAGCAGCGTCCCTGCCAAGTTAAGGCATGCGGTTTTGTTTAGATTTATGCGTACGCTCTTGCTCTCACACTCACACTCACACTTTCACTCTCACTCTCGCTCTCGTTCGCACCTCGCTGCCCACTCTCTTGCTTTGGTCGTGTTTGCACGCTTGGCTTGTTTGATATTGTATTCTGCTGCAGAGCGGCGGGCAGATAAGATGCTTAGGCAGCAGCATGGCATGGTCGTCGACGATTACTTAGTAACGGTTAACTTTTCCTATGCGAAAGTGCAAATTTATGCATTCAACTTTTTCCATTATCCGGCCGTATCGTTTAATTAGCGCCTGCCGCATGGCATATTTAAATGCACGCGACTAAGCCGCAGCCCCAAATGCGCAGCTTTCTTCAGGGCTGCCGCCTTTGGCATGTTTTTTTGCATTTAATCACTTTTTTTTCTCTTGTTCTATTGTTGTTGTTTCTATTACGGTTGTTGGCGCCATTGTTGTGACCTTTTTTTCTGCCTCATTTGCATCTCTCTGCCAGTGGCAGGCCTACCAACATGCACCAATACATACATATGTTCTACTATTTATCTGTGTGTGTGTGTATGTGTCTGTGTGCTTTGCATATTTCAAATGTCGCCGTGAACATGCACAGTAGAGCACAGCGATTGTGACTGCGGAAATGAAAACAATATCCATTTCCATTGTATATTTTTATTTGCTGGCAACGACAGCAAACGTAGCAGAGCACAGAGTGGCAGGAGAAAGCGCAACGGCCGTGGGGATAGCTGTCGCTGGCACACGCCCAATGGCCCAGAGCACAGTGTCCCAGTGCCACAGTGCAGTCAGCCAGGAGTTCCCAAATGGCAAAGAGTTGCCAAACATCAAATATAACTTTTTTGCAATAAGTCATTGGGGAGATTCACAACAGTTCTGTGATCATTTAATTTTGATTTATGGCCACAAAGCTAAGCCAAGCAGTGCAAGCCATTGCAAAACATCATTAGGGATTCACTCCGAGCGCTGGTTCGCAGTAGTTCTTCATTGATTATTTGAATAAGATTTATTTTCTGTTAAGCTCATCTGGTAGTGTTAGCTGTGATCAAGCACTGCAAACGACATTTGGCATTCAGCAAACAATTTCGCTGCAGTTCAATTGGATTTATTTGCTACTAAACTCAGCTGGTACTGAAAAAAGCAAACATTGTAAAAGTCATTTAGGTTTTTCCAAACGCAAGGTCAAAATAGTTCTTTGATCATTTCAATTTGATTTATTTGCTGCTGTTGCTCAGCTGGTGCTGTTAATAGCCAAATAGTGCTGTAAAATGCAAACCATTTTGAATCTTTTACACACAATAAACAAATAATATGAATTGTATCTAACCACAGCCTAGTTAGTTCAATTTAGCTAAATATATTTAGATATGTTTATTACCTAATACTTCAAGAATGCACTTGGACAAAAGATCGTTTTTGGTCAGTGTTGCTTAAGCTGCAAATGCAAGCGCTGTTAACGCGAACAAAATGCTAATTTTACCGTTGCAATAAGGAACAACTTTTTAATATGGTGGAATTTTATGATTTAGTAAAGAAAAATGAGATTTTTAACCAAGGTGAGGCGCACCTGTGCGCATCAGTTTGTGTGTGTGTGTGTGTGTGTGTGTGTGCGTGCAACAAGTAGGAAGCAGCACTCATGAATAAAAAAGCCAGCGAATCAGAATTTGAATCACAAAAATGTGCAAAACTATTGGCAAACTGTGAAAGCGTGTCCTCGCTAGATGCCTGAAGTGGGCCGACTGTGGGCCAGGTTGGGAGGGGGGGTAGGTGTGCGGCCTTGTCTCATCGACTGGGCTATTGAACCGCCTTGCCAGGTGCTAGTGGTTACGTAGTCTAATATATATATATATATTTTTTTTTTATTGTCTCCATTGCAGGTGTGCACCATTTGGTTATAAGCGCCACTTGGAGCCGCACTCGAAGTCGTTGCGAGCGCTCAATCGAGAGATTGCGAGAGAGATTCATTGAGTGGCAATTGAGGAGCACAAAAATATGCGACGTATCAGCACCAATAACAACAACGACAGCAACAACAACACAACGTGTGCTGTGGCAAGCACATGACAAGCAGGACGAGGACGTGGACCAGCAACGGCAGCCAAGCCGACAATAATGCAAATAGTCGTAAACAACAAACACAAACAAAACAGCAACAACAACTACAGCAGCAGCAGCAGCAGCAGCAGCAGGAATATCTGGGAGCAACAGCTTAAGCAGAGATTTCCAATTGGACAACATGGCCGATGCGGACGATAGCAACAGTGGCGAGGGCAGCGGCAGCGGCAGAGCTGGCGATTCGCTGCAGCTGCTCAACAACAAGCTGGACAAAGCGGTATCCACAAATGATATATTGCTTGATCTGCAGCGTGCGCTTACCTACGAGGCGGTGTTCAGCACGCTCGTGGAGCACAAAATGCAAGCGCTCAAGCGTGACTATGAGGAGCACAAGCGAGCGAAGCGCAAGAAGCGCAAGTCAATTGGACGCATTCTGCTGCCACGCAAGCTTTTTGGGCCAAGGCGCGCCAGCAAGGAGGAGTCCGAGGAGGAGGAAGTGGAGGTGGAAAAGGAGAAGGAGAAGAAGAATGAGAATGAGAAAGAAACCCAACTGCCTGAGAAAAGCCTGCCCCAAGGCAAGACTGCCCCTAGCCAAAGGCCGGCTGACATTGAGGTGGCAACCGGTTCACTGCCATTGCAATTAGAGCTGGAGGACAGCGTGGCCAGCACGTTGAGCAATTCGTCGGGTGGTCGCCAGGCGACGCGGCACAGTCACAGTCTGCTCGTGCAGGCGCAAACGCATACGCCCGCCAAGTCGTCGGCGGGAGAGCATGAAAACAGCAGCACCAGCAGCAGCAGCGGCGGCGGCTCCCATGAGCAAGTGTTGGCAGTGCCGGATCCAAGACATTCCATGAGCACAACGACTAATGGCGAAGCTGAGTATCTAACGCCAGTTGCCTCCTGCTACGACAATACCTCAGCCACAGCTACGGCCACTGCAACTGCAACTGTGATTGGTCAGCACAGCTCGACGATGGCGGATGACAGTTTGACTGCCTCGTTGCATGGCAGCTTGGAGAGTTTGTCCTACTCCAGTTCACGCTGCACGGTCAGTTTTGGTGGTGCTGAAATTATTGCCTTGGCCCATGGTGATGCGGATACGCGGGAGCGTGCGCGTTTGGCTAAGAGATTGCGCATCCTGGAGGCGAAATCAATAAGCGCACAATGCAGTCCCATCTTTCCGCGCAGCATGGTGCGTACCATGCCGCTGCCTATGCCGCAGCAAGCGGTGAGTAGAAACTGTTGTGCATAGCTATGGCATTTAGTCTCCATTGTAGCTTCTTATTAACGACTTTCGCTCTCTTCTTGCAGCGCATTCATGTTCATGTTCCCTCCAGCCTGGCCAGTCAGCCGCCTCCGCCGCCGCCACATGTGGCTGTACAAATTGAAGCGCTGCGCGTGCCACAGTCTCAAATCCAGTCTCAGTCCCAGCTGCCACGCAAACGTCCTCTGCCCAAGCAGCTGTCCTGCACCGAGAGTGGCAGCGATTTCGATGGAGCTGCCGCCGCCTATGCGCGTTATTTTTCGCGACAAAATACATCGGAAGATAGCGCCAATGTAACAGTGAGCACGGTGCTTGCTCAGAGCGATTCACAGTCGTTGCACGCGCTGCCCAGCTATGCCAACACGCCTACAGCTTCGGCTGGACGAGAATCGCTGCCGGAACGCCTCAAGTCGCGTAGCACCAGTTTGCTGCCCATACGACGTACGCCCGAGGCGGTTATAATTCCTATGGAGCGTGAGGTGGGATACGAGCAGCCGTTGCCGGCACAATTGGCTGAGAAATTGCAACGCATGACCTCAACCTCAACGGGTTCCAGTGTGGCGGCCACTGGCTGCTGCAGTGCAACCAAATCGATGGCATCCAAAAAACATTTTCAAAGCTTTAAGCCAACGTTGACGATGGCCGCAGCGACAGCTGCCCAAAGTACGGGCAGTGATGATGAATATCGACGTCGCAAACGGAAGTACAGTAAGAACTGATATAGTGCAATGTTACAAATATCGCATAACTAATACACTTTTGTTATTGTTGCTTGCAGAGCGTCATCATCGCTGCTCGGATCCAGCGCTCGTTTATCCCACGCCCAATGGCCTGCAACAGTGCGTTCATGTGGTTGGGCAGGCGTCCGATGCCCCGGCCATGTAAGTCGTCTAGCTACCATTATAAATTATATAGATATGTATATCGTATATATAAATGTCCACCAAAAGCGTTGCCTGTCATTTTCATCACGTTCATTTATTACCCGCAGACAATGCCCCTATAATGCCGAGGACTCGCCCTGCGACCTGCAACTGGACATGGACACTGACGCTGATAAAATCGACGACCTTGAGCACATGATGCCCGGTGGCGGTCATCAGCGACATCGCAGAAAGCATCGGTAAGTCCCCATATGCCATCGCAACATGTCCATCAAGCTGCCAGTAAACAATGATACAGTGGTTACCAAAGCAAAGTAAATTAGCTGATTACCTGCTAAGCCAAATATTTGCTGTTATAATAGGAAAACTTAACATACTAGCTTAACTAAGTCTAAAAAGTTAATTATATGTTGTTAAAATTTTATATTGTATTGTTTAAACAGTTGCGTATATCTATATAGCTGACTATATGTGGCAGCTCTAATGCATGTCTAACAGACACTGTAACAGCATCAAGAAAGCGTTAACAGTTTTTCTGCAGCAGTGCTGCTAATGTTTCTTGCTTCTCTGTTATGCTTGCTCCATTGAACTGTTAAAGCTCTAAATGCTGTTAATGTGAATCTATAAAGATTTTAATGGTTTAATATTAATTATTTTTTCTAAATTAAATATATTTATATCCTTTTTATATATATGAAATTTCTATTAAGAGTATATAAATAATATATATATATATATATATATATATATATATATATATATATATATATATATATATATATATATATATATATATATATATATATATATATATATATATATATATATATATATATATATATATATATATATATATATATATATATTATATGTATATGTATACTATTATATACACATATATATATTATATATTTTATTTATATACTCTTAATAGAAATTTCATATGTAACCTACATTTCTGTTTTCCCTCGTTTACTCGACATTTTCAACCACTGTACATTTCGGCTATTTGCCCCAGCTAAGAAATGATTTGAGAACTTATAAATGAATGCGCATTAGACGACATTGATGAACATTTGGGGCAGCTGTCCAGTTGGCCAGTTGCTCTGCTCGGCAACAGCAACAAAATATGTGTCGAGCGACATCCTTTGGTGTCCTTGAGCTGCACTAATAAATGTGTCCAGCTGCAAAGCGATTGTCAAACATCGCCTAATGCATTCCCATTGGGCGTTCGCCCACTCCGAAAAACCAGACAAAAATTGATTGTCAAGCTTTGTGTGGCCCAGCTTTCACTTAGCGAGGGACGGAGAGAGAGAGAGAGAGAGAGAGAGAGATGGTGACAGGGATATGGTACGGATGGTGACGGTATTCGCTGACAGCACCTGGCCAGAGCGTAAACCTAAACCCCACTAACCAGCCAACCGACTGCCAGAAACTGATGTTGCCTTGTTTTGTTTTCACTTTTTTCCCCATTTTTTTGTACAGCATCAGCAGGCACTTCCGCTGTAAAACGTGTAACGGTAGACGACGCCATGTTGTTTTTGTAGCGAGGACGGCTGGCTGGGAGCGTGAGGAGGGGAGGGAAGGGGACCAGAGTGGAGCGGGCTAGCTGGCTGGCATGCAGTAAGCGGGGAAATTGTGTCAGCTTTGTAATGCGGAAGTTTTTGCAAAACCCAAACGGAAATAGAGCAAATATGTTTAAGCGGCTCTTGTTGTTGTTGTTGCTGTTTGCTGGAATGATATGCCAGCTGGGCGGGAGAGAGAGAAGGGGAGGTAAGGCAGCTGTGTTTAGTGAGCGTGGAAAGGTGTGTGTGTGTGTGTGTGTGTGATGAGTAATTGATTTAGCTCGAAACTGTTATAGACGTTACTGCTCCATAATGACATTAAAAGGATCTCATTATCAGCTGTAAATACTTTATAATCTATTTAGTTATGCCTAAAACAGAAGAGGGGATTTGTGCTAAGCTATATATTTTGCATTAAAATTGAGAGAAATTTTGAAACGAAAACTTAAGATCTTTAAATACTATAATGTGTAAAAACATGTAAGAGACCTTGAGCGTTGAAGAGTATAAAAAATCTTTAGTTAAGTTCTTTTATTATTTGTTTCTTTAACTATAAGTCTTTCCTCTACTCTCTCTCCCCCTCTTTCACACTCTTTTTCTCTGTGTCTACCTTTATCTTTTCTGTATATGTTTCCGTCGCTTTATCTCTCTTCGTCTTTTTTTCTGTCTTCTCTCTCTTCCTCTTTTTCTCTCTCTCGTTTCCTCTGTTCGCCTTTCTCTCCCTTTCTTTCTTACTATCGGTCTTCCTGTTTCTCTTTCTTTCTCTGTCTCTTTCTTTCCCTTATCTTTTTGTCCTTGTTTTCATCTCTTTCTCTGCCTTTTGTCTATTTTATCTTTTTCCTTTTTTATCTCTCCATAATTTTTCTGTCTTTCTCTCTGTAGCTCTATCTCTACCTTTCGCTCTATTTCTCTTAACATTTCTTACACATTCTCTTTCTCTCTCTTAATACTTTTCTAACGAATTTTCATTGCAGACATCGTCACAAAAAACGTCATCGTCATAAAAAACCCAAAATACTTGTGCAGGATTTGGATACTGAAGTTGTTAAGGTGAGTAGCACACATATATTGAATATATAGCTAGATTTATAACTATATTATGTTCCATTGTCCCAAATGCAGGTGATCGATCCACATGATCTCTCACAGCGTGCGCGCTGGACAATCATTGCAACTGCCTGCCTCTTGTTGCTGATGTGCCTAATGCTAATCGGCGTTACACTACGCATGGCACCCATTATAGATGATATGGGTAAGTGATATATGTATATATATGTATATCTAGATAGTTTCTCAATATTATAATGGTATACCAAATGCTTTTTACCAAGTCTCTAATCCCTTTGAATATGATCCATGCCTGCCAAGCAGTCCTCTAGTCTTAAGCAATGCAAATCTAATGGAACAAGTTTTAGGCATATCATACAATTGTTATATATATATATATATTTAGATACATATATATAGCATATTTATATATGTATAGATCAGCGCGAATTATCCTTCTTTTGTGCTACGTCATGTCAAACATTGTATATATACATAAATATTTAACTGGAGCTTCAACTGAGCTCTCTTTCACTTACACATATATCATATAACTCTGCAATCAACCCGTTAAATCTAACCGAAAATCGGTCCTATAATAACTCTATGACATATCTAATGCCGTGTGTATTGTATTTTGTTTCGTTATATTTCAATTTTAGAATCTCTAACGAAATGTAAGTACAGCACATCAAGACAGACACCTTTCTATATATATATATACATATTTGATAAATCAAAGTTTTGATGTTCCAGCAGAAGTTGCAGTTAAGATTTATCTGACAATTGCTTGCATAGAATTAAATTTAGAACTTTTGCTGGAACTGTCAAGATCTGAATGTTATGTTTTACAGTTAATAACTGTTATACATGTATCAAAATATGAATGTTATGTTTTACAGTTAGTAACTGTTATATACATATAATATATATAGTGTGTTTCCAACGCCAAAGCTTGTCTTATTATCGAAAACCACAACCAGGTGTTAAAGCTTTAAAACTGTTATATTGTTAAAGATAAAAAAGCTCTTATACTGTTCTATTGAAAACTGTTAACATGCTGTTAAGTGTTACTTTTATGTTATGCTGCTTACAGAACTTTTATGTTTAGGCCTTCGCCTGAGCTTGCAGTGCGAGCTTTTACTCAGTTTGGCTGTTGTTCTTGTTGTTGCTGTTGTTGTTGTTAAGCTTTCACTCCAACTCAATGGCCACTGCTTACGCTTACATGCGTTGATGTGTGCCATTGTGTTGCATAACAGCACAGTAATAGCCGCGGAACTAGGACATCGTATCACATGTTGCATTTCAAACACACTCACTCACACACACACACACATACATAGAGCTGCGAATGTCTCTCTCTGTGTGTGTGTGTGTGTGTGTTTGGCATAGATTTGCGTGTTGTTCGATATTTTGGTTGCTTTTTGAATTCGCATTGTTGCTGTCAGTTGTTGTTTTGGGGCATGTTTTTGCCTCCCCCGCTCCACCCGCCACCTGACTCTTAGAGCTGTCAGTGAGCCATCCAGCATCAATCATAAATTATAATTCACTGACTCACACAATTTAAGCTCTGAATGGTTTCTCTCTACATTTTCGTTTGACATTTTAATCCACTTTGACTTTTTTCTGGTTTAAATATTTTATTTTATTTTCAAATATTAATGTATAAAAAAATATATGAAAAATGAAATTTATATGCAATGGAATTGCGCTTTTTGGATGTTTTCTCTCGGATATTAGTGCCTTTATATGGCTGGACTTTATCTTAAATATATATGAATTATATGAAATCTTTTTATGGTATATGCTTGTAAAGTTTTCATTTTATGTTGTAATTTACTCAGGGCAACAAGCAATGAGATTGAGATATATATAACATATATATTGTAAGTCTTTTGGGCAGCTTTGGCTCATCAAAAATTCTCTTCAAAATATTTAGTTCGTGATACAAATTATTATTGCTTAATGGTTTTAATGTCTGTTTTTAGGCATTATAGATAGCATGAAAATACTTGGCAGAAATTTTCTAAAACTTGGTGTTGGGTAGATTTATTTTACTAGATGATTTGTTAAAATGTGCTTGCTTAGTATAATATTCAATCTTTTTTTTACTATAATCTATATATTTCTTATATATGTCTTTATATATCGAAAAACATTTTTTGTTTATGTTTTTATATTTAATTATTGAAAACCTGTTAACTTTGACTTTATGAGAATTAAAACTTCTTTAAAAAAAATGATTTAAATAGGCAAGCAAAGGAATCAGCAGTGTTGACTAAAGCTAAACAGCTGCGTGGCTAATGAGACTTAAACTATGTTAGTTAAGCTAAAGCTACATCAAAAACGACTTAAAAAACTGTATTATAATTGTTTTATATAGCTAAAGCTAGCTAATAATATAGCCAAGCAGTGTTGAACAACGTTGCAAGCAACTCTTAACGAACTTCCTGGCATAAATCCTTTTAAAGAAACCCAAATGAAATTTGCTTAAAGTAAACAGACTCCGCCTTAAATAGAAAATGAGCAGTGTTGCATAATGCGTTTCGCTAGTCAAACGCCATTGTTAGTGTTGTCAAATGTCAGCAGCTCTGAAGAGAATTTTGTCACATTTTATAAGCCAAAACTTATGTATTTTGCAACTAAGTCAACAGTAAAACTAGAGCAGTGTTTCATAACGGTTTCGCGCAGTTAACCAGTGTTGATCAATTTCGCTAGCCCCTGACGAACTTAATGAGAAAAAAGTTGATTAGAAAATGGAGTCAAATGCGGCTGCAGCGGCTGCTGCAGTTACTGCTGCTGCTGCTGATAAGTGAGAAAAAAACGCGTTATAGGTGTGGCACAATGCCAACAGGCGAGCGAACGAACGCCTTGAAGGCGTGGCAGCGTGTAGCGAGGATGGGCGACTGCGGCATAGGAGACTGCAAGCCGCACTTAATCGGCAACCACGGTAGCCACAATGGGGTGCACCACAGCGTGACAATGCCTGGTTAAAACTAATTTGTGTGTTTGCCCCCCAGGGTTTGGCCCAGTCTTCAAGCACCAACAACACACACACACACACACACATACAGCTGCACGCACGAGCGCTCTTTAGGCAAAATGGCGAACGTAACTGCTGTTGGTGGTGCGGGCGGTGCTGCTGCAGTTGCTGCTGCTGCTGCTGGTGCATTGTGCGCTGTGCTGCTTGCTAAATGTAAAATGCAGTTATGCATTTCTTAAGTTGAATCAGCGGCAATGACAAAGCGACTGGCGGCACAAAGAAGCGCGGCTCCTAAGTGGGTATAGGTGTGTGTGCGCGGGTGTATGGGTGTGTGGGTGTATGTGTGTGTGTGTGTGTGTGTGTGTGTGTGGGGCACTCAAAAATGCAAAGAACCCAGCTGCGAAATGCTGAGAAGCTGATGACAACGCCAGCGCTTGACTTAAGCAAAGGCTGTGACTGCTCCTGCTGCAGTTGCTGCTGCTGCTGCTGTTGCTGCCGGTGTGGGCGTGGCAAAGTTTTCACAGTGCACACACAATTTCCGTCCACCATATTTTCGTTAGGGCTGCTTGGCCCGCGGCTTCCGCGCGTTGTCAGCTTCTTCTTTTTTTTCCCTACTTCTTTCTGATGGTTGGGCAACGCGTCTGGCAGTTTCGTCTTTTGTTGTTGTTTCATTTACTTGAGCGCATAAAACAAATGCACATAGTTCCGCTCGGCTATTATCCACTTGCAGCGGCACTTTGTGTGACTTAACAATGTGCCCGTGCCGCTTCAAATTCTGTTCTATCTCTCGTCGCTTTTTGTGCCTGTGCCATGGCCTGCGCCTGTGACTCTGCCTGGCTTAATCAACACGCTCTCGTCAAGCGTTGTCCTTTACTTACCTTTTTTTTTGTTGCTGCCGTTGTTGCTGTTTGGACCACAAAAAGCATTCCGATTGCCCGGCCAAAGCCGCAAGTATTTCAGGACCAAATTATTTTCATAGCTTTAGCTTAAAAGCTGAAATGCCGGCGCCATCCTGCCACTCTGCTATATACCAATTGTTGTTGTTGTTGTTGTTGTAGTAGCAAACGCATTGCCATTGCCATTGCCCCTTGGCGCTGGCAAAGAATTAAAAATATTTACTGTATTTGCAAGTGAACGAGCTGTTGGGGGTGGGATGGGGATTTGGATGGGGGCGTGGCAGAAAACAAAACAAGCAAACGAGTCAGCTCTTGCCTTCGCTCGCAATCTGCATGACTTGAACGAAGTCGTGGCCAGAGCTGAAAGCCAAAGCCAAACATTGCAGGAGACACAGCGCCACAAAGAGAATGTCCTAGCCTATGTGGGTGTAGCTGCGTGTACGCGCGCGGGTCGGTGTGTGTGTGTGTGTGTGTGTGTGTCACAGTGCCCAGCCGAAAAAGCCCGGGGCTGCGGTTAGCAGCACCAACAGCCAAAGCATTCCAAACAAATATGAGCAACATAATTTTTGTACACAACCAACAAAAAAAGGAAGACGAATAATACTTATATACATACATACGTACATATATATGCATGTATATATATATATATATATATATATATATATATATATATATATATATATATATATATATATATGTAAAAGTAAATAAAAAAGTCAAGTTGAATATAATTTTTGCAAGTTTGTAGCATGCTGTTGGCCAAGCCGAGACGCAGCTTTTCGTCAGTTTTTCTCTTAATTTGTTGCCAAAGCCAAACGAAAAACAAATATCGACAGCTCCACACTCTCTGTGTTTGTGTGTGTGTGTGTGTCTGGTACCCAGCTGTTGGGCTTACTTAGTTCTGTTTTTGGCTCTGGCATGGATTAAGTCCTTATGAACTTTTCATGATTAATGAGGCTTTGAAAACTTGTCATTATTTGCCAGCCGAACAAACTCGTCCTTCTCCCTATGTGTGTGCCTGTGTGTGCCTGTGTGTGCGTGTGTGTGTGTGTGTGTGTGTGTGTGTGTGTGTTAGTTTGTATCTATCTTTTGGCTTATATTCGTCATTAAAACTCGTCGTTTAGGCCGGTCTCCATTGGTGTAGCCTCACCCCTTTTTTCGATTGTTTTTAGCTGTCATCTTTGGTTATTTACGTTTTATAATGAGACAAGCATTAATTCATACCAAATGGCTTTGAAATCGTCTCATTCTTCCTTTCTATGCGGTTTTCATGAGTTCCATTTATTATATCTGTCAGAGCAGATATGTAATTCTGAGCGCTGCTTGATTAGCTCACTTAATTAGGCACTCTCGTGTGCTCAATTTGCAGTTTCTCAATTAGTTTTGGTTTCTCTATGACCTTTCTATGTGATTCTCATGCAATTTGGGTAAGGTTAATTAAAATTTTAAATTAATTATTTAATGCTTACAATATTGAGATACGTTTTAAGATTAGCTTTAACTATGGTTCGGTTTTTAGTTCAGAATTGGAACTAGTTCATTTTGAACTGACTCGCAGACTTTCGTCTATGTACTCTTGACGTTGCCTTCACACTCTCGAACACTGTTTCTCGCTCTCTCTCTTTCTGTTTCTCACTCTCTCTCTCTCTCTCTCTGCCTCTGTCACTCTTTCACCGCTTTTCTATGCAATTTTCATAATATTTTTTAAAGCTAAAACTTATTTTCTCTAGACATTTTCAGACAATTTCACATCATTTAACTAATTTTTAGCTCTCGTTTTAATTAAATTTAGCTTCACATTTCGTCCCCTATTGGAACTAGTTATATTTTAAAGTGTTTGGCAGCCTTTTGGATATACATTTCTTTAAGTTCATCCCACTTTGTGGCTTGCGTGCAGCTTTTACCACTTTCTTTTTATATACATATAATGTATATATGTATGTATTGCTGTTTGATCCTTGAGGTTCTTGACTTTCGAGCTCATAGCGTTTGAATGCTCTGCAATTGGTTTTGGTTGCCTTTGCGGCTGGCTTTTAATTGCGGCTGCTTTTTTGGCAAAGTGCCTGAGCATAAAGAGTCCGGAAAAACGTGAAATGCCAAATCAAATTAGGCATATTTAAGCAGTGAATTTAGCGGCGAATGCTCTTTTCCGCTCTCAAATGTATATAATCAGTGCAGACAGTCGAAATGGACCGTGTCCGTGGCTAATGAGTGTTTAGCCAGGCCCAGAGGCGGTGTCGACAGGCTGTCAAACCATAATGAGATGAATGCGCTTTAATAAAGAAAACAAAAACACAAGTTGGTATTCCGCAATCGGGCTAAATCGAATGCTTAATGCTCGTTCAGGCAAATTTAGAAAAAAATTGTATTACTTTCTATCTTTTGAGGATCTCACAAGTTACTAATACTAGCTCTAAGAATGAGGAAGATATATCACATAATATTATCTAATATAATGATAAATGTTAAGTTAATCTGTAGAGAAGATCAAGAGCAATTAAGATTATATTGAAACTGCAGAAGATATAAATGTATCTTTATATATTTAAAGTTTGATCTATTTAGATCTAGTAAAGATTATCATATATGTATATAGTCCAACGAAATCTTCAATGGGCATAGCTAAATGAACTGGCGGCTACAAAATTTTGAATTTCTAGCTTGTTTTTTATATAGACAGATGGAGTCACAGCAAGGACGATTTATGCTGTAAGATATATAAAAGATGCCATATAAGATATTGCTAGATAAGATAATATATATGAGATATTTTGAAATTCAAGTTTAAAGCGTTCTCTCCTAACAGACAGATAGAGAGACAAGAAGTACGTGGAACAATAAATGGAATTTTCTCAATAAAACCAATATACTCGCTTTTGGTGCACTTCGTGAACGAGTATAATAAACTTGCACAAATATTTGGTAATTATTTAGTTGCCTGGTTTTTCGATAGCGTGGCCAGAGTTCAGGCATTATATTAAGTGTGGTAAAATGAGTGTAAAACATAAAAAGTTTGAGCTTTGGTGTGAATGGCAACAGCAAAAAAAAGTTGGATTGGCAGCACGTTTCTGCGGGCATTCGCTCTCTCTCTCTCTCTCTCTCTCTTTCTCTCTCTCTCTCTCTCTGGGTGGATGGGTGGTGTGCAGAGGGCATTGGGGCGTGTCAAAAGACAAACGCCGGACCAGCTGCGGGTCAGCTGTTGCTAGTAGCTGTTGTCTTTTTTAAATGCTCATTACCAAAATGGAATCGGTCGAAAAAAAACAAAAAGCAAAAATGGCTAACGAAAAATGAATAAAGAAAGAAGCAGAAAAGTTTTGATAAAAATCCTATTATAAACATAAATAAATAGAGTGCCAGCAGAGCAGAGCAGGCAAATGCCAGGCCCGCACACACACACACACACACACAACAC
The DNA here is from genome assembly GCA_035045945.1 of Drosophila anceps. Taxonomy (NCBI): domain Eukaryota; kingdom Metazoa; phylum Arthropoda; class Insecta; order Diptera; family Drosophilidae; genus Drosophila; species Drosophila anceps. The sequence goes on from JAWNON010000127.1 coordinate 4,970,409, forward strand.
ACACACACACAACACACACACGTACACTTCTCGTTGGCTGTGCAAACATTATGAGCTCTTTGACTTGTAGATAGGTAAAGGGAGGATCTGGTTAGGCGAGGGGGCGTAGCGCGGCAGCTATTGCTGGCAAAGTCAAACAATGAGGCAAGCCGAGTCCTTAAAAGGACAAACCGACCGAAACTTCATTAGTGCCTCTCATCTAGCATCTGAACTCAACTCAGACTCAGGTTCAGGCTCAGGCTCTCATCTCATCTCATTCAGTATGTACGGTGGCCCTACATGAGGGCTGCAGGCCAGACAACTACTATTCACACACACAAATACACTGAGCGAAAGCTGTAAAATTTTAAGCTGATTTGCTTTTTGGTCTAATTAATATTTTTGTGCAATGAAAGCTGTGGCAATTCTAAACTCAAGCTGGTCTAAACTGAAATTGTTTTAGCAATTGGCAGATTAAATTAATTAAAAATTAAAATTTGGATTTGTAACAATAAAGAATAATAAAAATTCAAAGATTTCGAAATTTTTACAATTGACATAAAATTGTCGTTGGACTAGGCAAATTAGTTAAATAAAAATATAGAATTTTAGTGGAGTTTATTAAAATTTTTTTTTTAAATATATTTTACTGTTTGTTCGTTAACTAAATGTTAACACATAATCGTCTTATAGAAGTATTTGGACTTGACTCTTCTCTAGTCTTCTTTTCAACAACTAATCAAGCAGTTTCTCGCAGTGCAGCAAACACGTGCTCCTTGCTTTCACCTAGGAATTTAAAATGAGGTAGTTGTTTTTTAGTAGTTTTACGCTCAGCGGCTTTCAGTCGCCCCGTTGTTACCATTTCATTGGCTGGCATTGCCCTGCGGTTTATTATGCGAGCGGTCGTTTCTAGGCATATATTCAATATTCATATTTCCAAGCGAAGCAGGAAAATTTATTACCTTAAAAGAAAAAGCCCAACACACACACACACACACACACACACGCACATGTTTGCATGTGAATATAAAGAAAGACATTGAGTGGAAGGGGTACCTGTCTCAGTGTGTGCCTAGTTGTGGTGCTTGTGGGCGTGGCATATGTCGCTGTCGCGTAACCTTTTGTTGCCAATCGCAAACTAGAAAATTGTTTGTTTTGTCGCAAAATCGCTGGCTGCAAAGAAAAACGAAGAAGAGAAGAAGCAAAACAAGAAAAAGAAAATTTAATCTCAAATTGAAGGCATTTTGTGGCACAGAGGCGCCTAAGCGAAATTGCCACGAAACAGCCGCAGGTGACATTTGTGGCAAATGTCAGGTGGCAGCCAACGCTGCCTCCACCGTTCAATGCAAGTGGACCGTAAATGTCAGAGCGCGCCTTTAAGATATATATCGTATAGTATATATATTTATATACATATATATTTACGCAGAGTTGCAGCACAATTTTAGAACTAATATTTGTATTTCCACAATTTATGACTCATAAATTGAGTATTTTGTGTGTGTGTGTGTGATGTGTGTGTGTGTGTGTGTGAGTGTGTGTGTGTGTGTCTGACTTGTCTTTTACTTCCCTTATGGGTTGTTAGCGCAAATTTATGAGCTTGTCGCTCTAGAAATTATGCTAAAAAATTATTTACTGTTAGAATAAAAAACAAGTTTTGCATTTTACAATGAATTTTTTTTCTTAATCAAATACTCTTGACAAATAAGAGAAGGCAAAGGTGGACTGACATGTAAAATATATAATATAATATTTTATTTTTAAAATTATATAGTACTTAAAAAAATATAATATAAAATATATATGAATATATGTTAAAAAAAAAAACACAAAAAAAATTATTAAATATATATGTATATAAAAATAAAAACAAATTGATCAAGCTTTAAATGTTTGTAGCTTGATAAATTTGTGGACTTCTCTAACGTTTAAATTTTATTTTAATATACATTTGCGCAAATTTATTTCATTTTAATTATTTAAATGAATTTTTTTAAATAAATGAAAATATTACTTTAAAAAATAATAAAAAAGATTAAATAACACAAAATAAACAAATGCAACAAAATACGAATTAAAAATAAATTTAAAGGAATTTTTTTTAGTAAAAATTTAGAAATATTAAAAATTACTATTTGAATGAATTATTGTTTCAATGCACTTTTGAAACAATTTAAAATGTATATAAATTGCTTTGCAAACATTTCAAACTACTCTCGCATAGTTTCTATAGTGCTAGCGCAAAAGCAGATTTTCAGATTTTTGCAAATAATTCGCAATAATTTGCAAAGGGAATCAAAAGGGCAATTATTATTTCTATAAATTTTATCTCGATGGTTTGTCACAGAGAACAAAGTAAATCATTTGCCGCTTTTCAATAGGTTGTTCTATAATGGTTTTCGTAGTTATTTCACTCGTAATTTCATCGCTTATTCAAACTTTGACTTTGAAAGATTATTATTAAATGTTGCATTCTGAAATAATTATTGCTATTTCACATTTGTCCAAAAACTAATTGGTTTTGTTATGGCATAGATTATGCACTTTGTGCAGCTGACATGCTATTTAGTAATTAAAATAAAATTTCAAATCAATTAGTGTGAACAAAATGTGCTCATGTTGATTGTTCTCCAGCGACAATTCATCTATTCGGAACTGGTATAAAACGGCAGGGCAAATGTAGTGAAAACTCAGTTACAAAATCAAATCATAAGCAAAATGAAGCAGTTCGCATTTATTGGTGTTTTCCTTCTGATGCTGGCCGTTGCTTTGGTGAGTGGGCGGAGGGGGCGGTTAACTGGAAATTGAAATTATATGTTCTATCAAATTTTGTTTTGCCTCGATTTTATAGGCTGCCGTGCCGCAAATGCCGGTTAAGCATTTGGGTCAGATCATGAATTCCGGTTTTCTCAACCAAAATGCCGGACAGCAGGGCCAACACGGACAGGGACCACAACACGGTCCACCGCCTCAAAATGGCCAGAATGGCCAGAACGGCCAGAATGGCAGTGGACAAGCTCCGAACTGAGTGTTAATTGCTTGTGAACTGATCCAAATGGGTTATTGAAATGATGTTTCGATTGAATAGGTGTAGTTGCTTGAGTGCTCAAGAGTTTAAATAAAAGTTATTGCATATGTACTAAAGCTATTGAAGCTTTTCAGATGTCTTTGAAGCCACTTAAGAAATTAACATTAGCTGTTGAGAGGGAGCTGACTTAGAGTTAAGGGAACTGTTCCTATGGCATATGTTGTTGAGAACATATTTCTTTAACAAATGCTAAGACTACAAAAGAAAACTAACATTTTGTCCATAATATACTTAACAGCCACTTAACAGTCAAACCCGTTGTCCATAACATGCTTAGCAGCTCTTGACATTCTGTCTAAAATGCGCTGTTAAATGGTTTAGCATATTTGTTGAACATATTTCACTAAAGTTCAGTTTAGACATAACATTTCCATATCATGTTAAGCTTATTACGTTTTGCAATTAGCTTAACATGAGATTCACTTGAATTTTAACTAACATTTCAATATCCATTAAACTTGTTTGCTGAAGACTCTGTTGAGCTAACAGTTCCGAAAACTTTTTGAACAGAAAGTTAAGGAAACTGATATAAAATTTGAGTGGCAACGGGAATAAAATAATCAATGCTGCAAAATGTCTCAATAAGCAACAATTTAAAAGATGCCCCAAAACTTCAAATATTTACAAAAAGTGTGGAAGTCTGAAAGAGGAAGACGGAGGGCGTGAGAAAGAAAATAAAAAAGTTTTAAGTTAAGAACAAGTTTTTTATGTGCTCGAACCGCAGCTTAAAAGTAACCAAAAAACTTTCAGTTAAAGACCAATCTGCATATGCAGCATGCTCATACATATGTAGCTAATATACTATACAGATATACAGATACACACACACATATTATATATGTATATGTATATCTGTATATATGTAAATATATATATATATATACATATATATATTTATATCATGTTCTTCGTGTGGCAGACAAGCCAACTCGGACTTTTTCCAGCTGGCAAACTTTATTAATAAAATGCGCAAAGTGAACAAATTATGAGCATCAAATACATAAATATAGTCAAGCTCTCTACAATGCCGTAGGTTCATTCTTTTGCCAACTAGACTTTATAACTGTTTCAGCGGCGCGGGGGCGTGCGACTGGGGCGGGGCCCAAGTCTAAAAACTAGTTGCAGTTTGCAGTGTGACTTATTTCATTTAACAAATTGCCGAGTGCTTATTACCAAAAAAAAAAGGAAAAAAAGAAAAATTATAAGGTATATTTTTCCTTTTGCCTGCGAGCGCTTTATAATTGCATTTACCATGTCTCAAGTCTGGCTGCCACGCCCACTCGCACGCCTTCCGCCCTCTATGTGTGTCTGTGTGTGTGCATTACTCTAATTTCCGAGCTTATGCAGCCAGGGCAGGCGCTCATGTGTGAATGCACCTGAGAGCAGCTATATCCAAAAAGTTTCAACTAACACAGAGACACACACACACACACACACACACAGATATATGTGTCTCTCTGCGATAACCAAATGCTTGATGAAAAACTTACAGCAGCAAAGGTAAAAAAGCAACAACAACAACAAAAAAATGAAGAAGAAATTTTCTGAATAATGATTCTTTCAGCCATATCCAATAACCATATCGAAGCAGCTCGACGTATCATCAACATACACATATATGCATAATTTCCGTTATGCGTGCTGGTGCTGGTGCTGGTGGTGGTGGTGGTGGTGGTGGTGGTGGTAGTGGTAGTGGGTTGGCGGGGCTGCAGGGCGGAGGGCGTGGCCAGTCACATTAGCAGTGAGCGTATAAACAAATGCAAGCTGGCAGCGCATTGAGTGAAAGCTCACAGCACAGTTTTTCACTCCAAGCGTGCAACACGTGACGCCACGCATTGAGTGTATAACTGTGGCTTGGTCGAGGCAACACCCAAGGATGCTGCGCCAGATTCCAACATGTTGCTTGCCACACAACGAGGCGAACGAGTGAAAAGCCGAAGCGATTGTCAAACGCGAGCGAAAAATGGGCAAAACAAAAAAAAAAAAAGACACAGAAACCCGAGCGAAACGAGCCTGTACGAGGTGGCGCCTCCGCACGAGCAAGACGAACTGATAAAGCCAACGCTTGCTGCCACGGCTGCTGCTGCTGCTGCTGCTGTTGCTGTTGTTGTGGCCTCTGCTGCTGCTCGCTGCTTCTGCTGCTCGCTGCTGCTGCTGCTTCTGCTTCTGCTGGCACAGCGTTTGGCTAAGCGTGGCAGCAGGCTCGCGCTTCGGTCAGTTGAACATTTTCCATGCTGTGATCAAGTTGTCTTTTCCTCTGAGCGCCGAGCGCTGTGAACGCCTTGGACGAGGAGCAAAATAATAAATACGCATTCGAAGGAAACTCAAGCCAAAAATCTCACGTTGCCCCAAAAGCAAATAAACAAACAAAAATTAATGGCCGAGCATCAAGTGCAGTGCGTTTGAATGTATGTGTGTGTGTGTGTGTGTGTGTGTGTGTGTGTGTGTGTGTGTGTGTGTGTGTGTGTGTGTGTGTGTGTGTGTGTGTGTGTGTGCGTGCATGTGTGTGTGTGAGAGAGAGGCGTGCCTAATGGCTTGAGAAATTTGGTAGGCGTGGCAAATGCAGCTGCAACAGAGCAAAGACCATAAAGACGCCAACAGCTAGGCAGGAAGCGAGCAATATGCCATGCCAAATGGCAACTGTGTTTGAGGATGTGTGTGTGGGCATGAGTGTGTGTGTGTGAGTGTGAGAGAATGTGTGTGAGTATGTGTGTGTGTGTGTGGCGATTGTAAAGGCAACTTTGGCTAACTGCAACAATTGAGTTGCTAAATTGTTGCTAATTGCTGCGGGGTTCGCTCTGAGTGTTTGTCCCACAGTTACAAATATATATATATAGTATATATATTATATATAGCATATATATTATATATATATTACAGTTACAGCTCAACGGCAAACAATTTGTGAAACGACGGACTGACTTACATGCATTTTATTAGTACATAATATCAAAAACCAAAAATAAAAACAAAAAAAAAATCAATTCAATTGAACTAAAAATAAAAAAGAAGTAAAAAAACACCAAAAAACAAACATTTTTGTAACGTAATTACAACCAAAAAATAAAAAATAAAAAATAATAATAAACGCACACAAATAAAGAGAAGCAGAAAATCAAATAAATTCAACGGTTTCGTCTGAACTGGGAAAAAACAGCACAAACAAACAAACAAACAAATAAAATCGAAAAAATAAATAAATAGCAAAAAAAATTGAATTGTGAAATGAAGTGCCGAAAAAACAGCCGTTAAATTCGTATGAAAAATCAACTGCGGCTCGAATGTAATTCAATTCAGAAAACAGAAACAGCAACTTGAATGGGCAGCATATCAAAAGCCGTCATCGAAATCGCTTTGTTATCGAAATCGATAACCAAATAATTTACAACAAAAAAAAGAAGAAAAAAAACACGAATCGTGAATTGAGTTCGACAGGCGCAGCCAATGAAATCAACGAAGACGCACAAATCAAGCATGGAACCTAAAATTGTAATGTACAACAGTAAATATATATATCTACTATATACACACACACTCACACACACACACACACACTCACGCACAACACACTCAAGAAAATTTGCACCAAGTCATGCGTCACGTCACTTTTTTCCCAATATTTTTTGCTGTGCCTTTTTCATTTTCTTGACTTTAATATTGAACAATATAAATAGCATTTCATGCTCATTGTTACACACACACACACACACACACACACACACACACACACACACACACACATATATATATATATATATATACAATTCCTATGCAAAATCATGTTTTCAAATATATATATACTTAGATACTTTTATTATTTTTGTTTTGCAAAGTTAAAAGCTTTTTGGTCCATTGCCATTTTTAGACGCAATTTCTGCTTTCATTTAACAATGACTTTTCTCCTTCGCACACACAGAAATGCAATTTGTACATTTTTTATTCCATTTGAATTTAACCAATATTCTCCACTCCACAACAATAAGTAAGTAATAAAAAAAAAAAGAAAAACAAAAAACAAGCGAAAACTTAAATGAAATCAAATCTATTTTAGACAATCTCTACTATCAACTATCATCTAGCCATTAGCATTATTTGCGTTCAGCAAAACTGTTGCAAATTGACTCGAATTTTATTTGCCTTCAATTATGCGCGTTTCATATCTCTGACTCTGACTCTTGCGGCGAATTATGCAAATATCTGTTATATCAACATATGCAAAAACTATATATGTATATATATAACGTAGTGTGGATACGATACTGTTTGTATTATCTGCGCAAATAAACAGTTATACGTATATAGATATAAACAAATAATTATGTTTGTGTGCAAATATGTAAAGAATGCATCATGGAAGCAATTGATATAATAAAAGTGTTGTAAAACTTGATTATAAATATATGTTTGCATATTTTGCAAGGCGTGCAATATAGATAGAAATATATAGTAGACGTTTTAAAGGCATATTGCCAAGCATTTTTGTTGCAAATTTTAATTGGTGCGGCTTAAAAGCAAAGAAATTTTGTTAGACTAATGAGGCTTATTGAACTTTAACTATCTAACTATCTAACTTATATGCTGGATGTATATATGATAGATATATAAATTGGATAAATTATGATTTTCATAGAATTTATACTGGACACATGAGACTTATATGTGCAGACATATATATACATTCTATTTATTTTCTGGTTACATAATATAAGCCTTGTATAAAACATAAGCTATAGAGTTATATTGCACAGCATTATGTGCTGAATATTTCTATTATATTTCGTTGCTCAACATAGACGTTATGCAGAACTAAAGTAGCATAAAGTCTTTAACAGTTGGCAGCTCTCGCACTCTCCCCCTAACAGCTGTTAATATAACAGTAATCTAACATTATTATAACAGTGCCTCAGCACAACTGTACCACACTTTAGCTATTCAAATAAGCGAAACACACTATTAAATGTAAATTGCAAATACAATTCCTAATTATCTAAAGTCTCTCTGAGTTTTTGTCGCAAATTCTTGGCATTTATCCCATTGTATGTGAATTGTAGGCTAAGCGTTAAATAGATTTACTGTCTGTGTGCAGACTTGAAAAGCAAATAAAGCGCATTTCACACATTTCGAATTGTTTGGCATTCGTTCAATAATCAACTGTATTATCTGCATTTTGGTCATGGGTATGCGAAACGGGGCGTGGCAGTGGGCTGAGGCGGATAGAACCTCCAATTGAAATACTTGACAATTAATTATGCATAGCTTACGAGCCAAATACAGCGCATATTTGCAAATGGGCATAGGTACAAAAAAAAAAAAGGAAAATGTACACTGAATATATAAACATATTTAAAAATTCATTATGTCTGCATAGCCAACATGATTTATGCCCATTATATAAATGTTGAATGACAAATATTTTGTGATATTTCAGCTGTGCAAATTGGTTAATGATGTGCGATTCAATTCACAATTGTTTATTCAAAGTAAATGTTAATCTATCGAAACACGAGTATGCGGAATGTAAAGTGAAGAGTGTAAGCGGCAAGCTAATATAATATAATATATAATATAATATGTAGTCTTAGACTAAAGAGATTTAGACTTACAGAGATTTGAGCTAATGCATTCATGGAATGCAAGCAGGCATATTAAGTCACTAGATATAACCGATGAGTATGTCAATGTAAGTTCTTTTGTGTATTTTGAATCTGAAAAATGATAAAACAAACTTGCTGCAGAAATGGCTAAGGTGTGGACTGAAGTAGATACTGAATAGTTGGGTAAAGCGCAGCTGCTTGGTAAATTTAATATGCGACAAGTCGATGACAAATTAAGATTTTCTTTTAGTTTTTAGAAATTGGTATGCATTTAGTCCTTCAAGACTTTTCTATGCTTTTCTTTGTATGAATATATGCATCAGTTGAGGTAAACAGCTTTAGCTTCATATGGTTTTTGCTGTAAAGATGGAGCTATGAATTGCTCTAGGCTCTGATTGATGTCTGAAAGAAAAAGACAAATCTGAAATCGACATTATTATTGCACATGCCCGAACGGAAGAAGCCCGCAGTTATTTTCACCTGAAATTTTCTTCAATTCCTCATCTAAACTCAACTTTTGTTTGGTTTTCTTTTGTTTCGTTTTTTGCTTCCATATCAATTCATTCTTTTCCTACTGCTTGTTTTGCACTGGGAAAGAGCACGAAATTCTTCCAAGTTTATTACTTGACCATTTTGCAGTAATCCCACTTTGGACTTGGAGAAGAACTCTCATTGATATTGCTGTTCGAAACACCAAAGACTTCTTCGCTGTTAATATTTGCAACTTTTCTGACTAACTTTCTTTCAAATCTATGTTAAAGTATCTAGGACTTTACATTGACTTCCATGTGAACAGGTGAACTGGCAACAAAATAAAGCTTTTTGCTTGCGAAAACTAATTCCTATATATTTCCTTGAAATTGTGAATTGTGTTTAACAGGCCGATTCGAAATTTATAAAAAAAAGAAATGCTTTTCATGTCAAATCACATGATTCTGAAAGAATTTTCCGCTGTGGAAAAAGTGTTATAATGCAAAACGAATTTCCATTTTATTAACAGGGAATTGTCAAATATGAATAGAATTTCCATTGTCCATTGTTGAGCAGTCATAAATATGGCAATAGAAATTTCACTGCTTAAAGCTTATTTGCAGCAGAATTCTAAAAAGTTTATAAAGCTGCCGCCACGTCGTTTTCAGTTTTTCTATGCATTTAACATTGGCATAGATAAGTAGATGTGTGTGCGGCATAGTAATTTATATGAGCTCATATGCATATATCATACCAGACAATAGAAAATAGCTTTCCCCCAAAGTCGTATAACCGAAAAGGGTCTGGACTTTCTGTCTGGCAGCTCTTTTAGCTCAGCTCAGCTGTTGCCAGTTCGCTGAACAAATTTACATTTAAAATAGATTGAACAGATATATATATATATATATATATAAATATGTATATAGGACCACTCACATATATAAACATATATATGTATGTTTGCTTATGTGTCTCCAGCATAAATCAGTGGCTGTTGCCAATTAAGGAAACGATTTGTTGGAAGAAAAAACGGGAGAAAACAACGCAATTTGGCTGTTTGCCAAGTGGCTGCAATTATGCTAAGATTGTTCAGCAATTCCAGTGGCCAGCTGAGATGAAGCTCATTTAACTGATTCAACAGTCAATCACAGTCGCTGGCGCATGGACATAAAGTATTGCCTGATAAATAGGATTTATTTATTATGTTTGTGTTTACTTTGAAACATAAAAATGTTGCAAGCACTAACATTTTCCAGGAATTTCCCTTTGAAATTCTGTTTGTAAATCTATTTATTTTTTTTTTATATTCAAGTATATTGCTTTAGATATTTTCTTACATTTTTTGTAAAAATTCTATATTTGTAATTATTACGAATTATGCGCTGTGCTGATGAAAATATTGCGATTAGTGAATATTTTCATGCACAAAATAAGCGCTAGATTTTATATTATTAATTATTTATATTAATATATATATATAGTATATAACTATATATATTTATAAGCAAACTCTGATCTACTAAAATGTTGTTTCAGCAACTGTTATATTTTTTAAGTCCATTTGGTAGCAAAAACATAAGTGGCAAACGTTTCGATTGATAGCTCACTTGCAGACTTGCCCTAGACTCACTTGAAATGCATTAAAGGGGCATATTGGCTTTGTGCAACTGTATGTAATAGACAGATGAAAGCAATTTGAATTTCACAAATTAAGCTTTTATATTCGTAAACAAGTTGTCGAGTTGATGTAGTTTGAGTATAGCTGCCCATATATAAATAGTATTTGCATCATATACATATATCTTTGTCAATAGTCTATTTAAGCAATTCAATTTTAAATAATCTACAACTTCTTAAGTCAACGTGAAATGAAGTATAAATGATATTGAGCCTTAGTTGAGCGTATCCTGAAAGTATCAAGAGCTTGAGTCACTAAATTTTGTATATAAATTCCCTTTAAGTATACACAACCATATAGGGTATTGTCTAGTCGAACACTCCAGTGTTTGTTGCTCAACTTTGCAGCCAATTCAACTGTGAATTATATACACTCTAGGATATCTTATAGTCGCACAATTTGTCTCGGGCAAGAACTCCCATTTAATTTCATTGCAAACTTTGTGCAGCCAATTCGAGTTTGAGCTGCACTTGATTTATCGCTTTCAATCGCTGCGCTTAAGTTGTGGTCATTTCTCCCATTCAACTCTCTCAACTCACTCAACTCAAGTGGCTGGCAACTATAAAATTTCCAGCTGATTAAGACCACAAATTGAATAGCTCTCTTAATTAGCCAGCTTAAGGCGCTCGACGGTTGCCATGTTAAGCAAATATTGTTAATTATTATTGTAATTTTGTGGAACACATATTTATGGTAATTTATGCATTGAAATTATTGCGAAATTAATTAATGTAATTTCTATTTGAATATAACCAAAAAACAAGAAAAAAAAAACAAAATGTAAAAAGGAAATAACATCTAAGCCGCCCGCCCCAAATGCCCATTAACTCTGCATGCCATACATTTTTAATTAGAAAAGTTTCAGCCACGCCCCCGGCCCTTCCGTCGCGCTCTGAACGTTGAGCGCGCGCTCGTCACATACATATAAAAATGTATGTTTACATGCAGACTCATGCACACACACACACACACACACAGACACATAGATTTAGGCTTGTAGACATAAAATTAATCGTAACATACTTTTGTGCGTAGGTGAGTCGCGCGGCTCAAGTGAAACCAAGTAATTTATTTAATTTCCAACTTGATGCCAAAAAGTTAAATAAACCAAATTATTACAAATTATAAGGCAAAAAAAAAAAAAAAAAAAAAAAACAAAGTGAAATATATCTATATTAATATTTATATATATTAAAATGTTCAACGTATTGCCCCCAAAAATTAAACGAAGCGTAGCAACGCTTCAAGGCAGCAGCCAGGCAACAGCAACAGCAGCAGCAGCAGCAGCAGCAGCAGCATCATCATCAGCGCCCTTGCCACTTAGCTGGTTGGCATACGGCCATTACTCATACGCCCTGTCGTCCAGTTTAGTTTCTCCGTGATAGCACAATGGTTGATATATGTGTTTTTTCTAGCATAAAAATCGTTTCTTGTTACATTTTTAAAATTATTCTGTTTGCGCTGCTTAAGTGCATTTCCCATGGAATATCATTTGTTATGTATAACATGGGCATTACATAAACTAAATAACATTTCTGTTATCATGCGCTGTATTTAACGTTTAAATATGGTTTTTGTTTGTCATTTAAGGGCATTTCAATGTATGCTTTAAATTTATGGAAATTACTATGTTATAAGTTTACCTAACAGCTTTTGTTACCTACAATTATATTATAATATTTATATTATTATTTTACAGCTGTGTTATATATTATATTATATTGTTTACTACTTCTAACATTTCTGCAAGCTTTTACTTGTCATAGTAGAAGTTCGATCTAAGATATCTTCATTTTAAATATATATCTTTTTTGTTTAAATGGTTGTTTGTAAATAATTAATTCACTTAACACTTTGGTTGACTGCAAAAAAAAATCACTTTCCATCAAGCTGCTTAGTAGCTTTTTATCTTATGTGAGGCTTCTATTACCTTAACGTGACAGCTTAACAACAGCTGTTAGCTAAGCTCGCTCTCTTAGCAATGGCTGCAATGTTAACTGCGCACTGCAATTGTTCAACTTAATGCAGCATTTGATGTTTGCATTTGTCCTTTTGTGCCATAAGTCTTCTTTGTTTCACATTTTCAATTTGCTGGGTTTATGAAACTTTTGTTCCGTAATTTCGTTCGCGTTTTTTTTTTTCATTCATTTATGCGTGTATTTTGCCCACGGTAAACTGCTGACCAAAAGCACACACAATGCAGCTGTAGATATGGTAAAGTGCCGTTAGCGTTGAAGTTAACGCTGACGTTGACGCTGACGTCGCTGCCAATGCTACTGCTGCTACTGTTGTACCGTTATCTTTCTCTCTCCCTGCCCCTCTCTCTCTCTCTCTGTGCTAAACGCTTTGCTAGCGTCATTTGTTGATGTTGTTGTTGTTGTTGTTTTTATTGCTGTTGATGGAATTATTATGTGCTCAGCGAACCGCAATGAAAAAATCTGTTGCTGCTATTCCTGTTGCTCCTGTTTTCTGCGGTTTACATTTTTGTTCAACTTTTTAACACACACATACATACACTTAGTTTTCTGTATATGTGTGTGTGTGTGTGTGTGTGTCTGTGTTTGTATTGTGACTATTTTCAGCTTTTATCTTTGGGCGCAGCATTTGCAACATTTTCTGCTGACTGTAAATGATCAAATATTTGCTTGTGTAATGGGGCGTGGTCGACCGATATTAATCAACAGCTATTTATTTTTTACACCTGTGCAGAGGTAACCCTCCTCACAGGCCCGCTCTCCTCTACCCATAAATCAACTAAAACAAATGACAAAAGCTGCTTGTTATTTCACTACATAATTCATTGTAAGCCAAATGTCGCGGACAGAAGCTGTTTGTTATTTCATTATATAATCCATTGTTATCCCATAGCAAATGACTGTTCGACGGACTTCAACAGAAATTCAATGCATATACAAATGTTTGCAATTTAATAATAAAATTCCAGCATACTCCCACACATACACACACACACACACACACACAGATACAAACAAACAAACACACACATATATATACATAGATAGCTATTCAGGCTGTCAACGGACTTGGCTGGAGTTGGACTTCGTTTGACACAGTCTGTTTCTCTCTCTCTCTCTCTTTTGGTTGGTTTCGCTTGCTTCGAGTGTCTAAAATCTCGACAGAGAGTTGGTTACTAAAAATTCCGCAACACGTAAAATTCCACAAAACTGACGCAGGGCGAATTCCGGCCGCATGCCATAAACGAAGATATGGGTAGCTCACCTGCTGCCAGGGTCTACACGACCATCATCCATAAGCATAAGCCAAAGCCAAGCGCAACCCGGCCAAACCCAACCGAGCCAAGCCAAGCCAGCTGGAGCCGCAGGCTAATGGCTAAAGCGCACATAGCTTTTACCTGTTTGCTGTCTTATTTGTAGTCCTTGTTATTGTCCTTGTTGTTGCTGTTGCTGCTGTTGCTGCTGCTGCTCTTGTTGCATACTTTTAGCTTACAAATTCCGCTGCGCTGCTACTGAGAGCAACGCATGCATGAGCACGTTTGCCTATTTTACGGGCAGACCCCATGAATTTCAATTTTTTGCAACTGCCATCCAAAAAAGGAAAAAAAAATTGTTGCAGCGGGCGCCATAAGCAGAATAAACGAGACAGTAACTAGCTTCCCAAATAACTACGGGAAATGGTAAGCGGAAAGACCAACTAGCAAATACCCTGCACACACGCACACACACACACAGATGTAGGCGACGCTTGAGGCAGTTGTTGTAGCTTTAACAGTAAATAGTTCAGTGAGGGAAATTGTAAGCGGAAAGCACAATTAGTAAACACCCTGTAAAGATAGTGAGGCAGTTGCTTTTACCTTTCAAAACTACTAAAGGAAATTGTAAGCGAAAGGAGCAACTAAGAAATACCCTGTACAGATGTGTATTACTTGTTGAGATAAGAAGATAGTTTCAAGCTTCATAATATAAATAGGAAATATTTGGGCGAAAAGGCAAACTAGTATATACCCTGCACAGTTAGTGAAATGTTTACTCTCAAGATTTCTATACATATAAAGCAGTTGCTATACCAACTAAACTTTTAGTTTTATTCAACAGTAGCCTGCCATTTATATACATAAATGCCATCCAAATCTCTGTCACATAAATTTCGTTGACTTAATTAAAATCCCGGTATATCCACTCCCCCAATTGCTACAGGGTATTTTAAGCAGAAAACTGTGTTTTGGCATAAATTGTATGCAATTTGAGCAAATTAGTGCTTAATTTGACTGAACCCAACTAAAACGTGGCTGGCAATTAGGTGCTAGCCTTGTTATCTCAAGGATATGTATTGCTTTCATTACTTCCTTTGTTGGCAGTAAAAATGAATTTATAGAAGTCAGTTAACACTGATCCAATTGCAATTGTTTGGCTGTTTAACTAATGCGCATTTCTTGAACGAGGAAATTTACCAATTCTACTGAATATATAATAAATTTGCTTATGTCAAAAGAATTGAGCTAAAGAAACAAGTTAGGGTAGAGATTTGTGTTTCCAAATGTTAATAATAGATTTGTTAATCCGAAATTAATAAAAAAAACTATGAATTATTGTTATGCTATATGTTCGGAATTCAATTTATTTATTAAAAATTTTAAAGCCTTAGAAAATTATGGAAAAGAAATCGATGCATTAATTCATAATGAGTCGGTAAAAATAATTCAATGCTGTTGGAAACTGAACAGAACTTTATCGGCAAAGTACAAGTTTTAGTTAATTTAATTTAATTATCATTTTTATTGACAATCTGTACCTGCAGTGAATTTTTCGAGCAAATGAATTGCGAACTTGCTGCTCGCTCACAGACTAAAAGAAAGACAAAAAAAGCATACAATAGAAGTTAAAAGTAGAAAATGAACGAGAATCTTTGCTTTGCTTATGTGTATGAGTGCATTAAGAGCAAGAAGGCGTGACAGAGAGCTTACTAAAAGAGACATTAGGGAGGGGGAGAGAGAGCTGCTTCTGCTGCCCCAAACAGATGAAAAATTACCAACTTAATGCCAGTCGAAGCTGAAGAAAACTAGGCGAGTGGACATTATATTGAAATAAAGGATTAGCTACTTTACAGCTTTTAAATACTTGAAAATTTCATAATTGAAATATTGGAATGTCAAACGAAAGTCTTAATGCAAACGAGTCCAAAATGATATATAATTAGCAAATCAGTTAAGAAATACTTGACCTAAGCCTATGCAAATTTAAAGAGAAATGTCTTTAGTCAAGTTTGAGGGAAATTATGTTTTGGTGTTTGAAGTAATATCATTTAAATTTTAAGAAAATTTTGTTATCATTACAATTATTATTAGTATTTCTGCTAAACACTCTCATACAACTAAGAAAGTTTAGCAGCCTACAAAGCCTTTTAAAGTTAGCTTCACTTGTCATTCCACCAACAGCTTACAGCTTGAAAATATTTTAAATAGTTGTCAGCTTTTCAACTCTTGCAGATTTATTTGACTTTCCCTCTTGAAAAACCCATTTGATCAAGCTTGCTGTTAAATTTCTGACAGTGGCTGTTAGCCAAGAGTGGGAGTTCGTAGGTAAATTGTGCTCAAATTCGAGGCAAAACTTATGCATGGGTCAGACTTATGGCTTAAGTCAAGGCGCATGGGGCGTGTCAGTTAGGGGGGCGTTGGCGGTTTTTAGGTTAACCAATTCTTGGTGTTAACGCCCCTTAAATTGTGCTTGAAATATTTATGGCTGGCTGTTAAATGGAAAACGTGATATGCTTACGATAATACAGATGTGTGTGGTTTGATTGGAATTTCCTTAACATAATAGTATTTGATTTTCCCCCCTCTCTCTGTTTGTATAGGCGTGGCAGTAAGCATAAGCAAACACAATATATTTTGTAAGCACAGCTGCAGGGCAGATTTTGTATTATTTTAATTAACAATTACGAAACGAAAGTTTTACTGTTGGCCATCATTTGCAGGCAAGTTGTTTTATTTGCCACATTCCAGGCGTGGTTAACTCCCAGCAGACCCAACTAGAGAGATGCCTCCCCTATATAAGTATATATATATCCTTGACACAGATATAGGCAGTCATTGGCATTGGGCTGTCAATGCCAACGGCAACAGTTGCTGCTGCTACTGCTGCAGTTGCTGCCGTTGCAGTTGCAGTTGCAGCCGATAAGCGATAAGCAGCTCAAAGTTATACTTTACAAAAGCTGTCACTTGAGTATACCCTGTAAATTGTAGTTGGATTCATGTGATTGGGTTTAGCTGGCAATACAAATTTGCGTATAGAGAGTATCTAAGAGTCCATCATTACCTGTCGGTTTAACACTTTTGCTTGATCAAATGTGAAAGTTTAGGAGCATAGCTGACTCTGCCGCAGCTGTATAAAGAGCATAGCATATGTAGAGTATCTATAAGTCTATCCTTTTCCGTTAATCTAGCACTTTTACTTGAAATCTGAAAGCTTAAGAAAAACTTTCATAACTATCAGGTCGAACCTTATTGAGTGTGTTTCCTAAACAGAAGTTTGTCTCAATATCGATTATAGAGTATCTTCCAGTCCATCACTTTCCCTCTCTCACTCCCTCTTTCTCTCTCCCTCTCTGCTTTGCTTAGCATTCTTTCAATTTCAGCTTTCAATTGCCCCAAAATGTTGTTGCCTTTGCGATAATTTTGCACAACATGAAAAACCTATTAGTTGGCAATTAAGCGTGTCCTGCAATCGAGGTCAAGCTGAATGTATTGAGTGTGTATGTGTGTGTTTGTGTGTGTGTGTGTTAAAGACTAAACTCCCCAAGCGCATTTCATCAGCGGCGGCTGTCGCCATTCATTTCGCGCGCTTAATTCAATTCGAAAGCCCAGACAAAGTGAAATCAACAAGTAAAAAAAAAAGAGAAAAAAAGCCAAACTCGAACCCGAACCCGAGCCCCGATCCAATCTTTGAGCTGTGCCAAGTGCTGTTCCCTTTGGGGTTAATGCGTTTACAATCGATGGCGAAGGCGCAAAATAATTTGCTTTGTCTTAAAACCTTTTTGTGGCATTTTTGTTTTTGGGCAGCGGCTTAATGTCATCTTAAATGTCTTCAATTATTCTTTTTTGTTTTTGTTTTTTCTTTAAGCCATAATTTGCATGAGCCACGCCCTGGTTCGGCTCTAGATAAGACCGAACAGATTTATATATATATATATATATATATATTCGTGTGGGTAGGCAAAATGTGCCCCAGGCTGCAGCCGCAGCCGCAGCCGCAGCCGCAACCACCGCCCCACCGTCACCACCACCAACGAAGCGAGCCACAGCAGCACATTAATCACAGCGCGCTCTGGGCTCAGGCGAAGTAATAAAACATGACGCATGTCCTGGGCCGAGACGAATGTCCTGTTTGGCCCGCAAATACAAAACTTATTAAACAATTTATATAAACTTGCCCCGCGGGCGTGGCGCATAGGGAGTGGCAGTTGGCAATATTTGCTGTAATCAGCATTGGCAAAGATTTCAATTTCATTAAGTTTCGTATCTTCTTTAAAAATTTGTGAAGTTTTTTTTACTCATATCCGGCGTTTGCATATGAAATTGATATTTTATGCAAACAAAAAATATTTGGGGAGGTTCGCTCGGTAGGCCGCTGCCACTGTTTGAGCAGTTTCTGACAGCGACCCACGTTGCGCGCCAAATACAGAAAACACAGAAGAGAACAAAAAAAAAGAAAAAAAAAAGAAATGTTGCAGCAAATCGTTTGTCGTTTTGTGGCTTTGTTTATTTTCATGCTGCGTGTCCTTTTGTAGCCTTTGTCGTGTTGGATTTTATGTGCCTGTTGCCGCCTCGACTATAAAAGACAAACACACACCTGCACAGGTGAGTTAGTGTGTCTGTGTGTGTATGTGTGCGCCTGTCTGCGGTTGTCTCGCCTCGACGGGTTTTAAACAACTACCAAAATGTTTTACTTGATGTTGCCCATTTGTTGCTGTTGCTGTTGCTGCTGTCTGCTGCTGCTTGTGGCCTTTCTAAGTACATGCAATTTGTTGGCCATTTTACACGGCAACGCTTGTCAGTTCGCCCACACACACACACACACACACACACACACACACACACACACACACACACACACACACACACACACACACACACACACACACCTGCAATGTAAACGTGTTTCCACATGAGCAACGCAGAAATTGAATATAGTTGCCCCACAGCGTTTTGCAGCAGCGCCCGACAGAGCCGGCAATAGAGCCATAGAGCGAGTAAAACAGCATCATTCAATAAAAAATTAATATGTAACAAGCAGCAAAGAGTTATCTCTCCCTCTGAGTGCCTGTGTGTGTGTGCTAGCTGGAAATGAAATACCCTAAAGACGTGGCAAATATTGAATAAGTTTGCATTGAATTCAAACTCTGTAGCTGCGAGCTGTTGGCTGACTTAATTTGTGTTACAGCTGTCTCTAAAGATCAAGTATATATATAATACTCATGCCTAATGAAGATCCAGCTATTTTTTATATTTCATTTTATATATTATTTAAATATAAATTGAATAGCACTCTCTCTCTATATATGTACTCAAGTCATATCTAAAAGTAGCTCAGTTTAACTGAAGTGCACTACAATAGAGAGCAAACCGTTTATGTTGCCTGATACACTGTCTTATAAATGTAAAGTACTCTCTGTGCTTAAGAGTATAAGGAAACATTCAATGAGCTGCTGCTGCTGCTGCGGCACAAAAGGCGCCAAGCGGCTCACCTGTACACCATATGACTTCAACGTTGATGAGCAGACACGTGTATCCATGTGTGTGTGTGCTTGTGTATATGTTTGCTTAAATCAGAGGTAATATGGTTTTATGGACGCTGCGAGCTCAACATTCCTATACAAGTGCTCAAGTAGCCCCCCAAATGCAGCAAACAGCAACAGCATACTAATAAAAACATATACACATTGTGTGTGTGTGTGTGTGTGTGTGTGGCTGCCAGCCAGCCAGCCTGCCTGCCTGCCTGCCTGCCTGCCTGTGTGTGTGTTTGTGTGTATACTTTGTGTCATGTAAGCGGATATGCATGCAACACTTCTTCGTCTTCTTCTTCTTCATTTTTATATCTGCAACGTTGATTATACTAAACTTGTTTACTTATGCTGCTCGTGTCTGGCGTCAACAAGGCCCCTTGGCCACGCCCACTATTCAACTGTAGTTTTACCACACTCCCCTCTCTCTCTCTCTCTCTCTCTTTCTATGTGTGTGTGTGTGTGTATGCTGAAGAAAAAGTGCAAATTTCAGCATTAACGCGCACTCTGGCCTCACTCTACACACTTACAACAATCGCCGCGTCGACGTCTGTGTAAATTTTCAACTTAATCGCGTGCTGAGCAAGAGCTATGCAAACAGCTGCTAAACGATGACACATATACAACAGGCGACAGCCCTGCTTCAGTGCATTGCCATGGCAACACTATTTCAGCAGTTGTACAATTTTTTGGCGCAAAAACTTCATTACATTAACGCACTTTCCATGTTAAGTGTACGTGAGGTTAATGAAATGGCATTGCAAGTATTGCGCAATTGAATTCAGCTAAGAATAAGAACCAGAAGCTGGATGTTGCTCTGTAGACTTTTTAGGGGGAAAACTCTTTTGGATACTATGCTATGCATATTAAGCTATGCATATAAACTGGTGCATAAAATTGTATGCATCTGCTTAGTCTTATAGAGAGAACTTCTTTTAAGTAAACTAAATCAGCTCACTCACCGTTTTCTGCGTGCTGCAGGTCTGTAAGAGTCTAAGATATGTAAGTTTTATTGGTGAATATGCTCAAGCTTCAGTCTTATAATTTTTTATCTATCAAACTGTTTTATTCTTCTTAAAATAAAACAAAGTTGGGTTTGATATCATTTCAGCAAGTATTTTTAAAGAAATGTAGAATAAAGCTTACAAAAAATAGTGAATATTTCGCTCAATTTAGCACGCACAGTTATCAAATATTTTATGTAAGCCGAAAAGCTAATTTTCTTTAAGAAAAATTTTACTATTAAAAGATTCGCTTAAATAATAATAATTACTTTTAAATTTACCAACACTTTTTCCTAAGAATCAATGCATTGCTCTCAGTTTTGATATATATTTTTATATCTATACACACGCACATATATATATATATATGTGTATATACACACAAAGCATTCTCATGAAAATGACTTCCATTTTCACCAGAATTTTCCATACCATGCTAGCGACAGCAAAATATAGAATATATATTATATATTAAATATATATTGCTGATTATTACAGTCTAATGACTGCACTGCATCGTACATTGACAATCTATTCACAATTAATTCCAATTTGTGAAATTCAGTTCTCAGAATTTTTCGCAGCATACTTTTCAGGGTCAGCATAACAAAGTACATTTCTGTCATAATTCTACGAAAATACTCTGAGCAAGAGCTGCAATGAGCAGGGGAACTATGGACATATGATTTTCTCTAAAGCTTCAAATTTATGGAATATTGTAGTAGTTGGAGCAGGTAAAACAATTAACTACTTTTATTTGTTGTTGTTGTTCGATTCATGCATAACACAATTAACTAATGGAAAAAATTTACGAATTTTCGGCAGAGACAAAGTTGTTCAGTTTGATCAAATTGCAAAATTTCAAAACTCGTTGCGGTTATGCAAGACCAAATGGATGAAGTCGTTGTTGTTGTTGTTGTAGTTGCAAACAAGGCATGTGGTTGGGATTTTAGGCAAACTAGATTGATTGTGAGTGTGTGTATATGTGTGTGTGTGTGTGTGTGTGTGTGTGTGTGCAAACTAAGCTGAAATTAATTTTTGCAGAGCACTAAGTAATATGGGTTGAGGGCTAAAGAGCTGTGGCAGGTGTGGCCCAAATTGCTGCGGCACGCAGCTGATTTAAGAGCCAACCAGAAAGATAAGTGGAATGTGGAGTGGGCGTGGCTTGCAGTTGCATCGAAATGCCCATTGAGTGCGGTAAACGGTTGCTTGAATGGCATTGCGATAACCAGGCAGAAGAGTTTGTGCTCAAGCAAAGACATGCATAAATGAACTTCAGCATTAAGAGCGAGAGAGAGAGAGAGAGAGAGCGCACCAGAGATACGGCCACAAAAGCCAAACAAAAGCGGCTTAAAGGCAAGCTGCAATTCAATAAGCAGCAATAGCAACAGCCGCAGCCGCAGCAGCAACAGCAGATTGTAAGCTATACTGAAAGAGAAAGAGAGAGAGAGAGAGAGAGAGAACGAGAGAGAGAGAGAGGGGTAGTCATTACCTAGCTAGAGGTAGCTGCTTGCGAAGTCTAGTTGCAGCGAGCGACTGCTTACTAATTATAGATAAATAAATTATATAATTGACTGCCTCACAACGACAACCGCAAAAACCTTCATACAGAGAGGAACACACATATATATATACACAGTGCTATGCCACGCCCCCCATTCTGTAAAGCAGCGCACAATGAGCTAATTTTAAACAAATATTTATGCAGCAATTAAAACGGTTCAGTTGACTTCAGCGCCGCGTTGACGGCAGACACTCAGCTAACTGTATAATCTACTGCACTTCAACACACACACACATAGAATAAGATATAGTGTGTGTGTGTGTGTCTGTGTGCAACTAAATTTGCTGCACAAACAAAAAAGTAAGAGAGGGAGAGAAAATTGCTTGCAATTCAGACCATGAATGATGAATGCTTTTACAAGCTAAGTCTAACTTTGACTTTGGTTAGTGCACCATGGGCAACATTTGCAATTTAAGTGGCATAAATTAGTTGAGAGTTCATCAACAAGTTTTCAAGTACCACTGCAATGTTGTAACGGCCAACAGCTTAACAGCTTTTGTTGTAATTTAGCTTTAAACTTACTTCTGTTAAATAACATGGCGCCTGGCTATTTGCCGCTAGTTTGCTAATCAAGTTAACAGATACAGTAGATGGCTTTAACATTTTTTGAATAACATTGCTTTATGATGGCATGTTTTTCCCATTGAAATGTCAAAAGCTTGTGGTTTAAGTAATTTAACAGAGTTAGCTATGTTAACAACTAAATGTCATTTAATGCGCTCTGTTATGCATGCATTTCTGTTACGGAGGCTTACAGTTTAATGTTTTATTGCTTATATAGTTCTGTTACTTTACACTGTTACTTCTGTTGCCATTGGTACAAGTCTATATCAATCTCTATTGGCTAACATAGGAGCGTGCTGGCTGTCAGTTCGACTTCTGTTACTTAACATTACATAGCGCTTTTAACTTTTAAGCTATAAACCATTTTAAGTTAAGACATTAAAATATTTTAAAAGAAAATTCAAAATGTATTAAATACTCTGTTTTTATTTTAAATTTTCATCAAAATAAACCACTGTGCAATAGTTTCAGCCTTGATTTTGTCAGCTTCATCAACCTCATCTGTCTAAGTCTCTCTCTATCACTCCTCACTCCAGCCCGGCTGTGGTAGCTTTTCGACCGCATTCTAACTTTTGCTGGTTATGCCAATCAAAATGCTTACTAGTGGTAAGTGTAGTGTGAATATGTGTCTGTGTGTGCGTGTGCGTGTGTGTGTGTGTGTGAGTGCAAAGTGCAAAGTGCAAAGACGTATTGAGATTTTGCCATTAAGCCATCATGCTCGACGGCAAGAGCAACTTAGGAATGCCATCGCCAAAAAGGATCAGCAGCATCAGCAGGCCTGACATAAGTGTGTGTGCGAGTGGGCACATGTGTGTGTGTGTGTGTGTGTGTGTATGTGTGACCAATTGCAAGTCAGCTTAGCCCCAATTCGAAGACACTTTATGGCCCTTCTCATATGTGAAGTGTCAGAAATGTCTTTGACTTTGGCTTTTTGCACTGAGCTGGCAACACTTTTATCTGCTCATCGTGCCCGACCGCCCACACAACTCATCTGCCTAATTGAATTCCTTCACATAGTTGTTGTTGTTGTTGTAGAGGTTGTTGTTGCTGTTGCCTGGTGTTACCACCCTCTGTTTGCCTGCCTGGCTGCCTGCCTGCCAGCCATGCTGTTCAAGGAAATCTCGACGACTGTTTCCTTTTCCGTTCGAGTGCCATGCTGGTGGCATGTTCGACACCCTACTATTGCCTCATATTACAGTTACTCCTTCTACTGTTGCTCCAGCTGCCGCTGCCACTTTTGCCTGGCTGTCAATTGGCGTCCGTTTGCCGCCCGCTGTCAAAAACTGTGCGCCTAAGTATGTCGTTGTCGCAACCCGCATAACTTCAATAACCATTTTCTCTATGCCATTTTTAATAACTGTGTCAATTGTCCACACTACAGCGAAGTCTTTTTATATACAATCATATATACATATACATATATTTATATATGAAAACTTTGTTCATTTGCTTCATAGATTTTCTATTTGATCAGTAGCTAATTGTAATTAGCGGGTGTCCGTTCACCACACACTAACACAAACACACTTCAGATTTGCATTTACTTTAATTAATTGAAATTGCCACAGCTGTCAATACACACTCACACACACACAAACACACACACCGAAGTACACTCCCAGCATGGCATAATTGCTAATTGATCTAATCGACTTTGGGGGCCATCTATTAATAATAAATATGTTATGTGTGTCATAATTGACCGAAGCATTTGGCCTGCTTTAATGTTAAGCCATGTGACACAACTCGTACGTTCCAATTGGTATGCCATTAATTTAGTCAATTGTTTGCTCGAAACTTAGTCTATTTAATTCAGTTGAATAACTGAAATGTTTTGCTATTTGCCTAATAGGCAGCAGACAGAGTGCAAATATGGATTAAAGGAGAGTGCTCTCGACTAGCTAATGCCCTAACCATGAAATTTCAGTAAAATATTCTTTTACAATATTAAATAACATATAAAATATAAATATAAAATATAAAAAATAAAATAAAAAAAAAATATATAAAATACAAATTATAAAGCATAAAATACGAAATATAAAATGTAAAATTATTATTATATTATTTTATTATATTATTATTAATTAGAAAATAGAAAATAAAAATGAAGAAAATAAGAAAATATATAATAAATGCAAAATGAATAATATTTTAAAATGAATATAAATTTGTTGTTAGATCACAAATGTTTCAAGCAACCCACGTTTGTCGGGAAAGGG
This sequence comes from Drosophila anceps, assembly GCA_035045945.1. Lineage (NCBI taxonomy): Eukaryota > Metazoa > Arthropoda > Insecta > Diptera > Drosophilidae > Drosophila > Drosophila anceps. Next base: position 4,995,330 of record JAWNON010000127.1, read on the forward strand.
TATTTACTTAAATAAGAGTATTAAATTCTTATGTTTAACAGTGCTTTCAAATATGTTCTACAAAATCTGTGCAGAATCTTAATTGATATAAGATAAATAAATAGAAAATAATCAAAGTTGAAGAGAGAGGAAGAGAGAAAGAGAGAGAGAGAGAGAGAGAGAGAGATACAGAGAAAGTTTAAGACTTTAAGCTGCCCTAAAACCATTTTAATCAAAACGATGCTCAGTTCGAGAGCGTTCCACATTTCTAATTTGAAAATTAATCTGGCTGTGCATATTTTAAGCAGACTTCGCTCTACTAACGCAAACCTGTGGAACAAATTTGTGTGTTAATCGCTTGTCAAGTGTCTGGACAATGGCACGAGTTCCGTATCGTTTCGCTTGTTTACTGGGGATTTTTTGCCATCAGGGAAACTGTTTTTCATTATTATGCCTCGATTGGTGCTTGGCAAGCGCGTTATTTGATGCTTTATGATGGCGAGGCCTTTGATCTTTTATGCGCTTTATCTATGGGTGGCTACACACGCAAACACACCCAAACACCCACACAGACACACACACACACACACACACACACACACACACACACACACAATGCTGAACAAGCGAAAAAGAATGTAAACTGCGTACACAATGGACCCAAATGGTGGCCTTGATATCAGCGGGCGACTGTCCTTAGCAGAGGCCACGCCCATGCAATGCTTGGACCCATAATAAGGCGCTAATCTAGTGCAGATTTAACAAAACTGATTATGCAAAATAACAGCAACAGCAACAACAACAACAGCAGCAGCAGCAGCAGCAGCAGCAGCAACCGCAGCCACAGCAAAAGTTGTCAAATGCAAGTCGCCAGCTCACGCCGCGTATACGCAATTTTGATGCAATTTATATGTACATATATGTATGTATGCTTGATAAGCTCGCTTCTCGCTGGGCTTATGGCTTGAGTGAAGTGCCACACTCAGCGGTTTTCTTGTTAATAGTTGGGGCTGGCAAGTGGAAGCTTAATTAACATAAGGGAGCACATTTCAAAATGCAGCAACCCCTCCGAAGCACCCTCTGCTGCCCCTTTCAGCTTGGCAGAGCTGTAAAGCAACGCAGAGCACAGAGCTGGTTCATCATCATCAGGCCGCCCTGTCAATGAGTGTGTGCTTGAAAGCTTTTAGCCAGCACACACACACACACACACAGACATATGTGTGTGCGCTGCTTAGCGTTGAGCATTTGTTGTGCTTTGACAGCGTGACACGATATGCGAAAATTCATTTTAGTTCTTCTTTAATTACATTTTTAACGACTTAACAAGAACAAAAACTGTCTAAGGCTGACCTGACTCGACTTCGGAATGAACTAACACGTTTCTAATACAATAGAAGGGCAGCAGAGGTTGACTTTATGCTGAGCTAGCATGAGTTGCTGCGGTTTAGCACGTACTAAATGTGACTTAACAGCAGTTAGTAGTTACTTTACAGTGTTTAAATGCACGAAACTAACCCTAGCACGAGCTGATTGAGATCTAACATAGCTTTAAATGTTTACAAAGTACTCAAAATGATTTAACTCAGGTGTAATAGCTTTAGTACTTAAAAGAAGTTGAGTTAACTTTGGTCTTATGTGATTTTCCTTTTTCTGAGTTGAGACATGCTTGAATATTGATCCAATATGACTGAATTTAATTTAATATAGACCTAGTAGGAGCTAAGGCTATCAAAATGCAACTTATCGAGACATAATACGAACAGAACGCGAGCCAATACGAAGCCTTAACGCTGCCAAACACAACAGAAATTCTATCTAAGACCGCTCAGCCTAACACAAGCTTATTCAGTTACAATTCTAATATCATTTTACACAATTTGACTTGCACCAAGTTAATAGGAAATGGGCACGACTTCATTGTGATCTAAAGTCTTCTTAGATCACTATGGAGTCGTCATTTGTCATTTGGTATAATACTGATCGAAAAGGAATTGCTGCTGTAAAAATACAAGCCAAGCTGACTTTACATTAAGCCGACACGAAAATTCGATAAGATTTACTTATAAATTTACATGAAAAATAAATTGATCATCTCTTACCACGCCCTTTTCCACTGCCTATAGCTATCAAAACGTGCCACACTCACGCGCTCATCTCTAGCAGTGAACACAATAAAAAAAACATATTTGTCAAATATGCGTTGCCGCAGCTAAAGCTGGCTCGCTGCGCTCTCTAAAACGCGTATTATGGCAGAGTTTTTTTTTCAAGTGCGAATCCGTCAAGTGGGCCGCCAAATGCAAATGCTGCCAGTTTTGTGAGCGTGTGCGTGTGTGCAAGTGTGTGTGTGTGTGTGTGAACAAACATTGAAAATAAAGGGAAACTGCGAATTTTACAATAATTGAGCAAAAAATACAGTGAAAGAGACAGGGAAAGAGAAAGGCAAGAGAAAACAGTCGCAACTAGTTTATGGAGCAATGTGATTAAAATGACGTCTGCGACAGTTCACAAACTGGCACAATGTCCTGCAGAGTGCAGCTGCTGCCAGGACTCGTGCATTTCCTTGACCGAAACGCAACCCGAAGCAACATATTTCTATACTTTATTTTCCTTCATTTCATTTTTGTTTTTTCTCTGTTTTTGTTTGCCACAGTCTTTATTATATGCGGCCATTGTTTGGGTGCCTGTGTGTGTGTATGACTATGTGTCTGTGTGTGTGTTTGTGTGTGTACTAAAAATAGCTGGGCCATGTTTGTGGCTGGCTTTGCGGCTATGTTTCAGGATAATGATGACGTCAGCTGATTTCATATCCGCAACGAAAACAAAAACAAACGAAAACCAAAGACCAAAAACCAGAAACTGCGATTGCTCGCATAATAAGAATGCAGCGAAAGGACACACTTTTGTTAGGGTTCGTGCAGATTATTCCTTTTCCTTTTTCAGCTCGCAGCTGCTTGGTAAAGTATGCTAAACAACAACAACAGCAACAGTAGCAACAGCAAGAACATCAGCTGCCGCCGCTGGAAAACAATCAACTTTTCTTTACTTTGCGCTGCTTTTGTTGTTGCTGCTGCTATTGCGTTGTCGACAAACATTTGCGCGACATGCGCGCAGGAAATCGAGTGTGCAACATTTCCAACCCACACTCGCAATCCTTTTCCTACAATATTTCTTTTTTTTTTTTCTGAATGCCCAGGTATCATGTTCGTCCTTGATGCGGCTGCAGCTGCCTCGCGCTCCCCACTTATATGTATGTATATGTATGTATATATATATCTGGATTGGCTGCCCGGTTGAGCGCTGTGGCAACATCATCTTCAATCAGTTTGGCCCTATCCTATGCCCACTTTCGCTACACTTGAACCTTTGTTTATGCAAATCAAAACTGTTGCCCATGGCCCACTTCGCTCTCTCCCTCTCTCTACCTCCCACCCTTCCTCTCTCTCTGTCTTTGTTGCGCGCAGTTCTTTTGTCGACTAGTTTTTCGACCAGAGCGCTTTTCATCAGCATCATCAGCAGCAGCAGCAGCAGCCTCATCTCCTTCTTTGCCTTGGCTGACTTCCGCCTGCGCCAAGCAATTTGCCTGGCAAAAAAGTGTTGCCTACTTTTGTGCGCTACTCAAGGCGACTGTCGTCCGCAAATTGCAATGCATCGCGCTTAATAGCTGCTTAGTTGTGTGTATCTCTATGTGTGCGTGTGTGTATGTGTGTGCGTGCAATTAAGCCTTTGTCTCGTGAGACGCAACATGCGCTTTGTCCAAGCATACTTTGTAGCTGTCTTCAGTCAGCTGAAGTTGACGTTCGCATTGACGTTGACGTTGACGCTGACGCGGACGCTGACGTTGACGCTAACGTTGACGTTGACGTTGACCAGAGAGGCCACTCACAATGGGCAAAAGTCAACACAATTGTGTGCAAAATAGCTAATTGTTTTCTTATGCAGTAACTGCGCAGCTTAACAGCTGATAAGCAGCGCTGCTTAACCTGATAGCTGTTAGTGCATGTAAGCTATGTTAACTATTTTATGTTATCATTGTTGCTAAGGTAAATGTGAATATTTAAAACATTCTAGAGACTGTTATGTTGAGTAGTATCGATCGCTTCTGTCATCCATAAATTAGCCAAAAAATTACCGATTTAGAGTCGAAATATTCAAAAATCAGGCAGGCATTAGCCAAAAAAGCGTCCTTCAATGTCTGACATAGCTTAGGACATACAGAAACTCTCGAGCATCTATAAATAGTTACACCTACAATCCGATTTGATAACACTCTACTAAATTCGGTTTGCAAATACGGAAGACAAAAGACACAGCTTAATTCTTAGCTGTTGGTCCAAGTCGAAGTTTGTCTCCAGTTTGAACTGGCCACATTGCCATGTATTTCCTTTTTTTTTTTCAAAACTTTTACTGTCACACAAATATCTCACATATCGTTAAACTTGTTTTTAATTAACTGGAAAACATAGTTGAAGAACTATGCAAGCGCACTTAGTTATAGTGACATTGACAAAGCAGCTTAAGACACTCTTCTGTCTATTTGTGCGTGCAGCATTTGAAACGCCAAAGCAATTTAACTCAAACAGCAGCAGCAGCAGCAGCAGCAGCAACAGCAACAGCAACACCAACAGCAGCAACAGCAGCAACACGACGAAGACAATGAAAGTTTTTGGAAACTCTTGAAAGTCAGAAAACTTACGACTCACATTTCCATTTGAGCTTTAGCTCTGCCCTTCTTACAACTGTTTAACTGAATAAGAGTTGAGCAAATACGAGCACTCGAGCCTTCAAAAAGAAAGTTTCGCTTGAGCTGCCTTCTATTTCTGCTGTTGCTTGCCTTTTGTGCTACGTAGTAGCTCTCGTATTTGCTCTACCATGCCCACGTTCATTGTAATCGGACATTCTTGTCTGTCTTGTACGACTCGTACTAAACTACAAAGCGAAAAAACTTGTGCACAACTTTTTTTTTTTTGCAGAAAGGGGCAAAACTGTGAAACAACACAGCCAAAAAAAAAGAAGGCCAATAAGACAATTTTTAATATGCATAAATCAAAGCAACGATGCCAACAGCAGGAGAAGCAGTAGCAGCAGCAGCCACGCCTAGCGCTATCAATTGGCCTTTTAAATGGCCTGAATACATTGAGAATATGCTAAAAAAAAAAGGATAGCAGGCGTTTTTTGCAGAAGGAGCTGTAAATGACTATAAAACCAGAAGGCTGCATTCTCCTACTTGCTGAGTCAGTCTAGCTATATCAATTTCAGACAAGAGTCTTGGGTTTTTGGAATATCAGAATTAAGCTCTGAACATGTTGAATATGATTGAAACAGCCGCTTTCAGCTAGGGTCAGGGTATCTTCTAGTCAGGTCCCATTTTTTTTTATTTTGCCAAACTCTCGAAAACGGGATGTACATATGCGTCCGTCCGTCCGTCAGTCCGTCAGTCAGTGAGTCAGTCAGTCATATACTCACAAGCTTCCTGTTTCCTGCTCGGGGCTAAAAATGGCAACAGTGAGCTGACATCACGTTCGCTTAGCTGACATCTGCCTGTACTGGTTGCCTGTCAATGGATAAAAACTCAAAGTGAGCTCGATGTCACAATTGTATTGACCCTTTTGGCCTCCATCTATTTGAGAAGAGATAACGATTTGTGGCCGACGTTTCCGCGAGAGCTCAGTCTGAAGCTGAGCTTGAACTTTGCGTATGTGTCTCCTGCTCCTGCGCCTGCTGCTGTTCCTGCTTTTGCTCCTGCTTCTGCTGTTGTCGACAGCTCATCTAATCTGATGGGCGGCTCATCTGCTGGCTGACAATTCATTTGCTGCAGCTGTTGATGCATTGCGTCACATTACGCAGCCACTTTGTGGCAGCGAGCCAGCAGCAGTCGCAGTGTGTGCGCGCGCGTCATGCTGTGCAATTTACGTATACGCCGCATGGGTCTAAAGTTCTTTTTGGATAACTTTATTTGAACGTAGCCTAACAAGTGTAGGGCTCAGCTAGGTAAGTTTCTAATATGTTGTAAGCAGCCACACACTCCGACACACTCGCACACACCTGACTACAAATCCCGCCGCTGGAATTTCGCAACGTTTTGGGACTTTTGCCAGTGCCAAAAAACGTGCCAGAAGTCACGCTACATGGCCTAATGTCATTTGCATATTTATGCAACAAACTCAGCCAGAGCCTGTTCAAGCACTCCACGGTCCGCCCACACGCGCACTGCTAAGCCACCCGCATGCTAGCCCTTTTTTTTATATGTATTTCTTGAGCTACATTATTTTTATTGTTGTGCTCGGGCAAATATTGAAATTGGAATACAAATTAAAAAGCTTTTAATGTAAACAGCCGTAAAGGTTCTCAGAACTCTGACCCGGCCAACCAGGCAGTCAGTCAGTCGGCCAGCCTTTTATTTTTCAATCTTCTGCGTAAGTTTTCAAGCTAAACGGCCACGCCTACTTGTTTACTTTAGGCGTAGGTATAAGAAAAAAATTAAAGAAGAAAATGAAGAAGAATAAGAAGAAAAGTGTATGCCTGCAGCCTTTTTGATTTCAAAGTTCAGGCGCCGCCCGCCCGCAGTATAAAGCAAACCCAAAATACAGTTTAGAAAAAAATGAAATAAAACAACAAAATTAATATGCGCGCATCTGATTTGTGATTGTGGGTGGCACAAAATTGAAAAACATCGCTCCAAAAAAAGAGTTGATTCTGATAAAGCAGAAACCGAAAACAACAGCTGAAACTGCACTTGTTAAAAATCACAATTTATAAAAGGTTGAATTCCACTGTTGGAGAAATGTTGAAGTACTTTGAAAGTGTGTGAGAGCTATTTGAAATACCTGAAATATTTGAATACTCATTTTGTTGTGTATAGTAAAATAAGCTAAGAGTTGCTGATGTTGAAGTGCAAAATACATACTATACATACTAAATTATATATTTGCAAATATACATATATATATATATATATATATATATATATATATATGTATATATATTTATATATATATATATATATATATATATATATATATATATATATATATATATATATATATATATATATATATATATTATATTATATTATATCTATTTTCTCCCCTTTAATGTAATCCCCTACAGATATCATACACTCCACTCGTGCCAACATTTTTTGTAATTTGTTCAGCATTTGCTACGATGTCGTCTTTCATCTGCTCATTATAGCATCACGTTGTCCTTTCATGGGCCTCTTCAGTTTCGGCTAAAAAGAAATAGTCCACATCTCTGAATATGGTAGCTGCAGCATCGTTAGTCTGTTTGTTTTTGAGCAAAAATTTGAGACGGATTCTGTGCTTCATTTTTATGGAATAGGTCAAAGTCAAAGGCGAGTCAAAACACATCCAAGCTGGTAAAAAATAAAGTGAGCATTCAAAGAAGCTCAGTTTGTAGGCAGAACTGAGGGAGATTGAGTATCGAGAAAACGCCTTAAATAAGTAATGGAATACACTCAAGGCGTAGATATAAAAATTTGCTAAACATTTCGAACAGACATCGTATATGGCTGTGTCATAGAGAAAATCAGTCACTTGTGATATAGTTGACATAGATTTTAGTATAGAAAAAGTCTTGCTATTTTGAGGATATCTTAGCCAGCTTTGCTAGAGCTACAATTGCAATATTGCTCAAAACTTGTCGCAGTTGCCAGTTTATTCTTTGCCCAAGTCTACGTCATATATACATATATATACATATGTTTATATGCACATAGTATATATATTTATATATATATTCAATAAATATGTGTTTTATCTACTGCAGCAACAATCGCTGAGTGCAAACTTTAAAACCAGCCCACATGTGGCAAAAGTCTGTCTTTTTCCTTTAGTTTTTTTTTAACTTTTTTTTTTTTTTTGGCCATGTGCGGGCCCAGCTGGGAATGTGAAATTGTGAAATTTTGTGCCCTTTTTTGTTGTAAAACAAAAAAGAAGAAGAAGAAGAAAAATGTCAGCGTGCACGTTGGCTGGCAGACATGAAAGATACTCATGTTACGGATGCGGATACAGATACAAATGCGCTCGAATAGCTCGCTTGAACCATGACCAGCAAATTTGCCATGACCAAAAAAAAAAAAAAAAAAAAAAGACACCAGTGTGTGTGAGTGTGTTATGCTTTAATTTTGCATTTCACAATTTTCATTTTCATTTTCATTTAAGCTAAATGTGCGTTGCCCCGCATTCTATGCTGCGTGCTCCACAAAGTAAACAGCAAAACAAACTGGGCCTCGACGACTAAATAAACAAGAGAAACCAAGCAGGACGTAAGCACACACCAAAACACCACACACACACACACACACACACACACACACACACACACACACACACACACACACACACACACACTCGCACACACACATGCAGAAAAAACAATTTTAGCATTTTACTTTGCACAAAGCTGAAGTATTGACCAGCTTTTGTTAGGCTGAGCGACAGAACTCAGACACAGATACTTATATACATATGTATCTATATGTATATGTGTGTGTATATGGCTAAATATAAATACATGTATTTGCTATTTCAATATTTTTTTTGACAATCTCTGTTGCAGCAGTTCAAAGGTCAAAGCGTGTGGAGTTGAGACAGAGACAGATGAGAGCGAGAGAGAGAGAGAGTGGGCAGATGAAGGCCCTTTGGTATTTGTAGCGTGTGCTTTGTGTTTGTGTTGTAGCTGCCTATTGGCCCGCAGCACTGAGTGCGTATAATTATGGCAGCATAAACAACAACAAAACTCACATACACACACACACGTATGCATAAACACACACACACACGCGTTGGAGTTGAGGCAATTTGAACAGCTGCTTTCCATTTGCCTGCCTCAACATCCTTCGCATATGCGTGTTAATGGATTTTGCTGTTTTTGCAGCTTTCGCTTACAACCGTTTTTTTTTCGTGTGCGTTGCTGTTATTTTGTATTGCAGTTGCATAATTGAAAATTAATTATTTACAAATTGTTAAATTGGCAGACGCTTAATGTGCCACACGTTGCGCCAGCAGTTATCAATCAAAAGCTCTTTAACTGACCGCTCGCATAAAACAATTACATCATTGCAAATAGATATTGACACCGATATTATTAGCTACTCCACTACAGTTGTGCTAGATTATAAAGAACGAATTGCTGATTATCTACTCAGCAATTTATATGCGTTAGTTAATGCTTTTAATTCAGTTGTAATACCAAGATTTAGTAGCTAGAGACTGTTTTACCATAGAATTGGAAACTAGCCTTGCTCTATCATATATTTCTATTATTCCACATAAATACTTAGTTTGTGGAATATATAATTAAGAACAATTTAGATTACAAATGCGCGTTGTCTTGAAAATATTTCAGGTCTTAGATATCTTCATATACAAAATACGCGCTACATACTATATCTAGCCAAAAAATTGATTTTGTATCAATTATGGTTAGATGTATAGAAAGAGGTTTACAAACTAAATTATTTATTTTGGTAACTTTTTTTGCTTATAATCCTTTAAAATTGCGCTTCTTAGACAAACTATTTTTGAAAAAAAAATCATCAAAATTATTTTCGTTTGAGTTTTTAATTATTTTGTTTTTGTTTTTTTTTTTCTGATATTTAGAAAAGAACTTGAAGCTTCTCTTCAGACTAAACAAAAGTTTTTGGACATTTAAGATAGTTCATAATTGTTTTTTACATACTTATACTTCTGCTTATAATAATACTTATACTATTGCTAATATGTATATTTCTAATTATACTTATAAGACTTGTACTCATGCCTATTTATATTTATTTATACTCATACTTATACTTATATTTACTCTTATATTTATAGTTATATTTTTACCTTATACTTATCCTGATACCTGTATAATTTTCCTTATATTCATATTTTACATCAATTTTATATTTAATCCTTAACTTATTCTCAAACTTGCTTTACTTAAATTTGCCCTTAAACTTATAATATTATTATTATTATTAATTTCTAAAAACTTTCAAACTAAGTTCGTTTTCTGCCTATCAATCGGCTTTATCTCGTGTTCTCTTGTGAAGCTTTCAGCATATTGCAAACGCCTTTTAATAGTTTGCTTCAATTAGTTTGGAAGTCTCTGTGTTTGAGTCAGTCGTCTGGGAGTTGATGATGATGATGACGATGATTCGATTTAGGCAAGCATCACTGTATCTACATGCATATTTACTTAGCTAAGGAATATTCTAGTCTCTGCGCCCGGGCCTCAGCAGCAATTGAATTCGTTCGCATTTGATTTATATTGGAATTTATTCCCTTGGCTGTGTTCACAAATTGATTGATTAATTCAATAAAGCGCTGATAGCAAGATGACTGCATAACTCCAACCGGCGCTACTGCTGCCTTTTGTGGGCGCCCACTTTTTGGCCCTTTGGCAGCAGCAGTGGCTTCCTCTACCTGTAAACAGGCAACAAAAAACTGAATTGAAATGAATATCCATTTCAGAGATTGGCTTTTTATGCAACTGAAATTTGAACGGAATCAGCGCCGAGCTGAGCTGAGCTGAGTTGAGCTGAGGTGCGCCCGCGTCGCCAGTGATTAGAGTAATGCACTAGCCATGAAATTTTAGTGCAGCGCTTGCAACACTTCCCAGCACTTGCAATGCTGGCAACAACAGCCATTATGCGTGAACAGCAAAAGTCAATATAATAAACAAGTCGAGTTCAGCGTCAAGAGAGTCAAACACAATTGTCCTCATTCATTCTGCACTTCTAGCAAAATGGCATCCTGCTGGCGCTTAATACAAATGAAATGGAGCACAAACAAAATAAAACTGTATAAGAAAATTGCCGAAGATTGAATACGCTTTTGCTGTGCTGTTACTTGGGATGCGAAAGTAACTATAGTTAGATATATGATAGTATAAGAGTTTCATTATGATAATATAAGAGTTTCATCAGAATTTTCCAATATTATTTGGCAGACCTTTTCTATGTGTTAAGAGCATAATGAAACTAATTTAACTATCAATTCTCTATATGTTAAGAGCTTATAGATATAGCTTGTATCCTTGTTATCCTTCTATCCTTGTTATACGATATTCTAGTGGCGTTCAAACATAGATTGCAAGCAGTGTAAGATATAGAATAGTTATCTCTAGCAGATATTTACTTTTATTATGCTCGTCTTATAGATATTATTATGTTTAGACATATCATTTAATATGCATATACTTAACTGCTTCAAGTGCATGGCATTTGCCTTAGCATATCTGTAGTACCCTTGGCAAGGACATAAAAACAATTCGCTACTGTCAATATGCCACACTCAGATGTACACACACACACGCACGGCTACACACACACACACACACACACACACTTGGAGCTCGAAGGATAACAGCAATGTTGTTGTATATGCTGTGGCCTGTCGCTCGACTATGGTCTTTAATTTGCTTTTGCCGCCAGTATACGATAACAATAACCATAACCACCGTGGCCATAACCGAGACACACACCCACACACACACACACACATGCACACGCACAGTGTATCTATCGCGCATGAAATATGCGAATGGAATTGATATTGATGCAAATGAAAAATGTCAACTATTCGCGCAAGTAACAAACTGCGAATGCTACGAGCAAAGCTGTCACAGGCAGCAACATCATGTGTGTATGTGTGTGTGTGTGTGTGTGTGTTTGCTGTCACATGGCAGCTCTAGCGACTTTGTGTGTGCCCGTGCTTTCGATGTTTATTTATTCATTACAAGTAATACGCGCATGCCTTGTGACACGCCCCCTTTTACATACGCCTCCACTCTATCCCTCCCCCTTGCAGCTATGTAATGTAATATTTTTGTACATTTTATATGCATGTCATTTGGCAAGCTGCATTTTAACAAAAACAAAAAGCGAATATTGTAAAAATATGATTAAGACATGGCCAGGCAGCGCAGGTGCTGTCTAACAGGAGGGCGACCACTGGCAGTGTTCATTTGTAAGTTAAGTAAAAAGCATAAATAATTCTGCATTTAACTAATGAAAAGTTGGCCAAAGCATATGCTGCTCTACAAGAGCATTATAACTGACTATCACCAGCACTCGCTCAACTGCGCTCAACCTCGCTCTCCCTCTCTGTATATATATATATATATATCTTTCTGTACTTTGACTTGCTCACTAAGCTGCGGCTAAGCACCTTGTTCAACTAGCGCAAAAGCATTTTAAAGTTTTTCTGCTGCATTACTAGAATTTGCTTTTGCGTCAACTAAATCTATGGACAAATGCTAAAAGCAGATTGCTGCAGCTTAAACAGGCTAAACAGGATTTGGCAATCAAGTATTTAGGCTATATTAATAGAGAAGACAGAATGAATATTGTGTCAAATATTTTAGCAAAAAATTATATATTATTTATTAAAGTCAAAATGGTATTTCTTAAAATGGAAATGAAATTAAAGAATTATGAATTCCATTTACTGCACATTTATTTGGCAAACAACCATTGACCGGAAATGCATATTTACTTACGAGAGCAAAGAAAAAACATTATTAAGTCAAGCCTTTGTTTATAACATACAAATAATGTAAACAGTTGAAATTCCTTGGCAAATTTGCCAGGAATTTGTATAAATATTATTTTTTTTTTATTTTTATTTTTGTTTTTCGTTTTGTTGCTTAAACAAATATTTGCAATGTTTGTTGATATTTTTGCATATATGCAAAAACAAAAATAAAAAAAAAAAACAAGTTTAAAAGTTCAACAATTTCTTTGAATTGCAGACATATGTAGTTAATATTTAAGCGCACTTTTGCATATATTTATACACAAATATATATGTACATTATGTATGTATGTAGAGCTTTCAATTAAAGGCAACTGCTGCTGCTGCTGCTACTGCTGCTGCTTGCTTTGCTACGCATATTCATGACTCGCATCAAGTGATTCGAGTTTACAATTTTGCAGGCTATGCATGTGGGCGTATTAATGCTTATATATGAGTTTACGCACAAAAACACACAGACACGACACAGAGAGATAGTGTATGTATCTGTTTATATGTTTGTGGCATGGACGTTCAAACAGTAAACATTTCAACAAGCTTTCATATCAGCACCGGGCGAAGCGAAGAGTCGCGTCGGCTGGACCGTAAATTACGCAGCGAATGCGCCAATTAATCATACGCACTGTTTGCCCAACCATGGCAAGGCCAAATACAGAAAAACAGCAAAAGCAAAAAAGAGAAAGATGAAGTGGGGAGTGGACATGGAGATGGAGATGGAGATGGAGAGCACAGCAAAGTAGACCACGCCCGCCCTTCGTGTAATAGCGCACATTTTATAAATAGTCAAACCAATTTGAACAGAAAGCATTCATTTTTCCGTATATTTTATATTATTATTGATGCGCAACATTATTTCTTTGATACCTTATGGGCTGTTGGGGAAAAAGCGTATGCTGAGGTGTGTAGAGGATTGTTGTATACACTTCATTTGTTATAGCTTAGATCTGAAAACTAAAGAACTTAGAACTGATTATGTAAATGGATTGTAGGGCATCTGCTTATCAAGCTTTATACTTCGTGCATTAATGCGATTGTAAGCTGACTACAGGATATCTACTCCTCTAACATTAATGAAATAATGAGTTGATTACAGGGTATCTGTTTCACAAATATATTTCTTCCCCTTTAAAATTATAGTTTGAATAAACTGATCAAACGTATGCTTGTATCTAAGCAATTATATACAGATTACAGGGCATCTGCTCGTCTAGCACTCACTGCCGTTTCACTTTCATATTTGGTCTCCTATTAAATAAAATTAATTTGCATTTTGTGTGGCACAAATGCGTTTATTAAAAATAATAAATGCAATTGCATAAATTTTCCACAATTCTGCAGTTTATGAAAATTGCCAACAGGTGGCGCCACAGTATGTATGTGTGTCTCTCTGTGTATGTGTGTCTCAGTTACTAGCAGTTCATATGCAACACGCACTCTGCGCATAAATTGAATATAAACACTGGCAGGTGGTCCATTCTGATATAGGTCCTGCTGTTAGTCCATCCGACCACCAGCCCATCCTACTCACCTGTAGGCAGCCCAAAAACGTTGCTCTGTGGTCCTGTGCGCATAGAAATTCATGAATTTTAAAGCCGGAACATCGACCGTCGGGTCTTTTGGCCTCAGTGTCTGTTTGCTGTCCTGTCGCATCCTGTTGTGTTGTGGCCATTATGATGTTATCAAACACACACACACAAACACACCCGCACACACATGCTGACACACTCATATCCAGCTGTGATTCACACATCACACACATTCAGCTTAGATTGACAATTCTGCTAATTTTGTACTCAAATGTAATTTACGCTCAAATTACATTTCCAACTTGCAGCTCAGATTACATTTTGACCAAGCCACCTCCTAGCTGTCATAGCTGTCCTGGCTGTCCTGTCCGTCCTGTCCTCTTGGTCTGCTCTATGTAAACCCCCTGCCCAATGAAATAGTATTACCAATTCTAATTTATTTGTCGTTTAACTGTTGCCCATTTGCACGCCCGCAGACCAGGCGATTGTGCTGTGTTGTTGCTACACAGCTATATATATATATATTGATATAGATATGAATATATATATACATATGTATATATCTGGAAACTTTGACAGATACTGAAACCTTATTGATGACTGGCCTGATTGATGATCGATTTGGCCAACAGAAATTTTACTGCCTGCCTGCAAAACAACATTCACAAGTTTGAGGTATTTCTGTGTACATGAGCCAAATCAATTTTGCACGAAAATTCAGGAAAAATGGTGAAAATTTCTGTGCCAATTGCAGGCAGCTGCAACAGATTCTTTGCCCGACTGCAACACTTCTAATTGAATTTTCATCGAAAACTTTGTGCAGTAAAAAAAGTATATCATTTCAGCAATCGATATAAGAACAATATTTCTGGCTGCTCAACGAAATGTGATTAGGAAAATCCAATTACTTTCCATTGACTGCGCCAAGTAGCAGAAAAGAAAAGTATTTTTACGTATGCATGGAAAAGTTTGATATCTTTATTGTTGGAAATTATACGTGGCTGACAATGATGGAATTCGTATGATTATAGAATAGTATTTTATGTAATATTTCAATATATGGAAATGCAGCTAGCATAGCATAGCTAAGGCTATTCAATTGTCAAAAGGAGTTTACAACTTATTAGATATGGCCTAATCAGCAGACAAGCCCATGCTATCCTCTTTACTCAATGCACAACATCTAGTGTACAGTTAGATAAACATATATAATTCTGCTCTAAAACCAACTTGAACTCCCTGTAAACAGCTCTTGAGCTGAGTTTTTCTTCACTTTGAGTGATTGCTACCTGCTATATAAGCGCACACCTGCTGCAGCGCTGGCTCAGTTGCATTCCAGAGCTCGAGCTGGTCAGTCGCATAGTGCAGTGTTGTTTGATGTAGTAGAGTGTATTTTATTTTTGTTTTGTATATAATCAACTTACTTAAACTAAATATTAATTAGACAATTAGTAAAGTCAATCAATAAGTTAATAATAATTATATAATAATAACAATAGTAATGATGTTAACAATACATTATAATGTCATTCACAGATGTGCATAATGATGTTCATAATGTTAGTCATGATGATGATCATTATAATGTTATCATAATGATAAACATGATGATGTTCATAATGACAATCATAGTGACGAGCATAATGATGTTCATCATCATAATCATATTGTTGTTTGCAATACATAGATGATCATAATGATTATCATAATGATGTTTGTTAAAACTAATAATGATTTTGTGGTTCATAACTATACTATTTTTATTAGTATAATGTTGAATTCATTACCAAGACTATTACGATAAAGACTAGCAAAAAAAAACTAATATTATAATAATAATGATAAATGGTTAGCAGCGACTAGACATTACCTTGTTTAATATGTGTTCCACTATGATTAAATGACATTATTAATTAATAATAATTAATTACTATCAGCAATTTTGGTAGAGCAAAAAAATTCTGAGAGAGAACGATAAATTAGGAGAAGGACAGATGGGGAGGAAAATGATGAACGAGAGAAGAATAGTAATAGAAATTAAGAGAGACAGAGAGATGATCTGAGAAAGTTGAAGCGAACGAGATAAACAGCGAGGAAATGATAGTGAGATGAAAAGAAAGAAATATGAAGCGAGAGAAAAATAGAGATAGCGCGAGGAAAAAGAAAGTAAAAGCTTGCGATTGAGAACGTGAGAATGAGAAGAAGATGAGGCGACAGCAATACCAATAACCATAACATTAGAGAAGAATGAAGGCTTAGAGAGAGAAAGAGAGAGAGAGAGAGATAGAGTGAGAGAGATATTTAACTATGGGGAGTGAGAGAGTGTTTTAGAAAGGACCAAAGCGAAAGGGAGATTGAGAGAGAAACCTAAAACTTCAGCTACCGGGACAAATGGATAGACGAAGGTAGTTAAAGGTCAGCAGTGATTAAAGTATACATTTTAAATCACTTCACAAAAGCCCTAAATTTCCAAATTTAGTCATCAAATTACACCACTAATTGCGAAATATATTTCTTTTTCGATACCTAAGCAAACACAACAAACCGTATCGTTTGCTTATTCAATGACCAATCCGAGCCCAAGGAGTCCTTCAGCACAATAGCGAGAAACACTTCTCTGATTTTCTCTTCACTTCTGTTTCGTTTTAATTAATGCCAAACTTAAGCAAATATTGTTGCAAATGTTTTCCATTGTTTTTAGCGCTAGCGTTCGCACTCTCCAGCCAACAATTGAGTATGGCTTTTGCTTGAAATATAATCAGCTTTGCGGAGTGGAAAACAATATCACATTTCGACTTACATATTACAATGGCAGCAGCAGCAGTAGCAGCACCAGCAGCAGCGCATAGACCGTAAAAATTAAAATATTGCGTATACGTTGCGTCTATTTTTGTTTCATCTATGCAAAACGAAGTTTTTTCCGCGGCTGCTGCTGCATTTGAAAAACGGCATGGCAGGAGTTGCGCGTCATTGCCATTCATCGCGGCCCACGGCTGAGGTGTGCTCTGACAATGGGCGTGGCAGTAGTCGAGTCGAATGGAAGCAACAAATGAACATGCGCGCGTATGATGGAGCGCTTGGCAATGCCAACGCAATGACGACACTTGAAATTGTTTTGCGCGTGTTTTGCCAGCTAGTGCTGCCACCCGCTCTCCCACGTATGCTCAGGACACATTCATCAAAATGCTGGCGACATTCATCACGTCATTCATGTCAGCATCAACATCACGAGAATGTCGCCAGGTTCAGCGTCATTTTCATTGTCTCTATCAGCGTTTAGACTACGCTTACTTGAAGTTTATTGCTTTTGCCATACGGCGCAAGCAGCTAGGCGATGTGTGCTCGTGCACTGAGAGAAAAGTGGATGGAGTATATATGACTTGAGGAGCTACAGTAATTTAATGTGTGTAAGCTCGCTTCTGATCTGCCCACAATTCTGAAGAATCAACTAAATTTCCTCAAATATGTAACTGAACTGAACAAATTGGATATTTGAGCAGCTTGAAATATGAGTTGAGATGAGAAGAGCTTAAATGACAAGCACCTTGGTGATGTATTAATAGAACACTCATGTGTCTGTAGCCAGAGTGAACATAAAAGTAAATATATGTTTTCCACGCCCACTTAAGCCTACTAACAAAAGCTAAGCTGCAGCTAAAGTTATTTAGCTATTTTCACTAATATTTTATACTCAAGTTGAGGTAGCTCAAAGTCTATAATAGAGTCAACAACTATGCCTTAACTTATCTGTCTAACATCTTCTCTCATACTTAAGTGAGGGTATATCACAGTCAAGTTGCTGCTATAGGGTAGTTTTTAGTGTATCATATAAACAACCTGAGAACCTAGCAACTGACTTGCATAAATTCATACACCTTGCAGCTTAGGTTAGGGTAAATCATAGCCGTATAAAAGTCTCTAATTTCTGGCTTGCGATTCGAGCTGGTTTTTATTTCTGCTTGCTTGAAAATAAGATTAATTAGCTGGACCTGTAACTGTAGCTGAGGGCAAAAGCTGTAGCTGAAACATAACTGTGGCTAAAAACTGAAACCGACACAGGAGCAGCAGCATCAGCAGCAGAAGAAGAAGAGGAAGAAGAAGAAGTAGAAGCAAAACAAGAAGACGAAACAGAAGTAAGGAAAATGTGATGTTGAGCGATTTTGTTGGGGCGCAACGCAAAGGCAAACACCTGAGATTTCCGTTTCCGCTGGGACTGTTGGAAAATGTTGTTGCTCGCTACGCTTTGTTCCGTTACGTTCCATCTAACTCTCTCTCTCTCTCTTTCTCGCTCTATATATCTATCTTTGTTGCATGTCGTGTAGCCTGCGCTGTTGCGTTTCCTGTTGCCTTGCCAATATCCGCTAACCGTTTACCTTTGCTTTACCTTACCTTACCCTTACCCTTGGCTTGAGCTTTACGTTTACTGTTTAGCGTGTAGCCGTAGCTTTGCCTTATCTGCCGCTTGTTTTTGTCATTGTTACTGGCCCATAGCCTGTGCGCTTGGCCCTAATTTATTTATGTTGTCAAATTACACGACATAAATGAATCAATGGCTCCTGCGGCAATTGCCCAATAAGCAGAGCCAGAGCCACATCGTTTTGCCAAGGGCACCTGCACGGAGCTGTACGTGTGTGCGTGTTGCTCGCTCGCTCACGCTCTCTCCTCTCTTTCCCTTTCTCTCTCTCTCTCTCTCTGTCAGTGTTTTTGTGGCTGCCATTTTCAATTTGAGCTGCAGCTGCGGCTGACTTATTATGAAAAATTGTGCATTGATTAATACAAGCAGGCAACGGGGCGTGGCAGCAGCCACTCATAACACATACACACATGGCTTGGTACGTGCTGATTGCAGTTGGCCTCGCTGATTGCAGCATTGTTTTGGCAGTTGACATTATTTAAGCCAAGCAGCAGGCCACAGTTCTGGGCAAGCCAAATTGCCAAATACTTGAACACATAAATCAATTAATTCCAAATGTCAGTTTACATTGTAAACATAAACATGAACAAAGCCACAAATCTTGATCAAATGTAGCTGCTATCACAGCGGGTCGTCGCTTGCTTCTTCCATTCAAGTGCTACAAATAGAGCCCCAAAACCGATAAGGCAATACACATACATATATACATATATCTAAAGATATATTTGTTTGTGCATATACTTATGCCAAGTTTCTCACCATGCGACCGCGCACAGCTGTAAGCCACTGTCTATGGACTGCCTTTTATCTCTATGGTTCTTGTTGTTGTTCCCTTTCTTCTTCTTTTTCTTCTTCTTGTTGTTGGTTGGTTAGTGCCACATCATTTAATGAAGCGTTCGCATTGTTATTTACTTCAGCTTTCAATATGTGGGCGGTTCGTTTTTTCTCTTTTTTTTCAATTTTTTTTTTTTTGCCATTTTTATTAATGGTTCCCGTGCGTTTTCAATACCAAAACCGAGGACCCCATGTAAAGCACGTAGCCGTAGCATAACAACAACAAGAAATAATAATAATAATATGTCTCTTTAACCACAATAGGCTTTGGCTCATGACATGTACATAAATTTAAACTGAAGTGTCCTAAGTATATGAAATTTATGCGGCGTGACTTTAAAAGAACAATTTATCTAAATTTAAAGTATGTTATTAAACATTTTACAACACTCCTGTTTCAAAGATAAACTTACTGTATCGGAAAGCATTACAAAACTTAAATATTCTTATATCCATAAATTCTGAGTGCTGTAAAGTTTCATTTATCTAAGAAAAATTAAAAGAAAATGCTTCTGGCATTTAATTTTATTAAATACTTCGCAGCAGTTGTTTCTTTTATGCGAACTTTTAGAATTGAAAAGTCGAATAAAACATTCAAAAAATATACCTATATTTAAGATTTACTTGTTAACTCTTGCATAAACTGTTTTTTAATGTTTCCCAGTACTTTAGAGTGCTATAAAATGAACATTTTGCAAGAAACCATTGTTTTCTTATATTTAGACTTCTTATGTTAAGATCCTCATAAAATGTAACTATATTCAAGGATGCTTCATCTTCTTAACTCATAACTCAAATATTGTTAAAACTTGCTCAGTACTTGTAAAGTAATATTAAAAGCACTAGGCTTTAGTAGACATTTTACAACACTTGTTTCGGCAATGCAAACTTCTAGTATTTAACAGATTTAAAAGCTCTTCATAAAAGGTGACTAAAATCAAGTTTTATTCATAAACATACGCCACGTGCTGTAAAATGTTGCCTTAAATTCAAAATTAGTGTTGTGAGGTTATCAAAAACTTTTGCCAACAAATTTGTACTCACAACATTTGCTATTTAAAGCTGGAACTTTTTATGATTTTCAATTTATAGTCTATGTACAATTTGCATAATAAGTTGAAATACCACATAAAACGTTTATGGCTGGCATTTTACAACACTGCGCCTGATAAACGTTATGCTAATGTTGCTGTTAACAGCCTTAAAGGTAGCTGCTAAATGTAGCGTTAATTTGTGAAATGTTCAAGGCTATCTAAATTTTTGATTTAAATTATAAAAAGTTTAAAGCATAAATCGATGTTTTTTTTTTTTTTTTTGAACGACAACTCGAGGTTTTATAAGCTGCTCGACATATTTTATTTACAAGCATGTGGAATTAAGCTTAAAGCGCTGTCAGCGTATGCTCATAATGCTATCAAGTCTAATTGAAAACGGTATTAAACAACAATTTGGTATAATCCATACGAGTTTATGTACATGCCACATAAACTTGGGCGGAAGTGAAAGAAAACTGAGAAGACGAAGAAGAAGACAGAGACAGAGCAAAGACAGCAACAAAAATAATTACGCAAACTCACAGAAATATGTGTGTATATGTATGTGTGCATATAAAAGAGCTATAAAAATGAATACAGTCAATATATGCAAGGGAGAGGACGAACGGACATAAGGAAGCCAGCTGATAAAGCAGCTGTTGACCCAACTTGTAGTTTGCAATACCCTGTAGCCCTGCAGGAACTGACAAAGAATGGCTCGACTGCAGTTGAGGAAATGAAGTGCAAACTAGCCTTAGGATATTTGAAAAAGAGCTTACAGTATATGTATGTGTGCAAATTTTAGGAAATCTGTCTTGACTTGATACGTTTTAGACACTTTGCAATACTTGTGTCTTAAGATAAAAAATTAATGCAAATTTCTTAAGACTTGTGCTTATAAATGAATTATAGATGAATTACAGATAACTATGAAAATTTATATTTATATTTATTTTTATTTATTTCAAAATGTAAACAGCTCTTTTGCAATTACATAGCATCTGTTAGTCGCGCATTGTTAGCATCGTCTCTCTTTTCTGTTGTACCAATATGTAACTGTTAAAATGAAACTTTATGCCAGGCCTTTCATTACCCATTTGTTTCTTGTATGGCCAACGGACGGGCGATAAGTGATATAAAATGAGCTTGCGGCTTAAGTTATGTTGCTTCACCTTCGCCCTCTGACCCCTGATCCCAACACGCCCTGGCCACGCCCATTTGGGGCCAGTTAAGCAGCTTGTGGTCTTGTAAATTCATTTAGCAAACTGGCTAAAGAATGCTTGCGACCATTTTTCGCTGTGCGAAAAGTTTTTGAGATTTAGTTCAAGTCTATGGCTCTCCACGTTGGCTCAGCTACTTCACAATTCATCAAAATGTGTGTGTGGGTGGAGGCCGCGGTGAAGGGCGGGGGAGGCGTGCCATGTTACGTGCACTTTCACTCTGGGCCAAGGGTCTTGTGAATGCTACAAAAATTGTATAAAACTTTTTAGTCAGTCGCATTCAACATTGTGTGTGTGTGTGCGTGTGTGTATGGGTGTGTATGGGTGTGTGTGACTGTGTGTGTGGGTGTGTGTGTATATAAATTGTTGTCAAACTGTAGCCAAAACATTTCAAGAAACTGAAAATTTCTGTTGTGAAAAGTTTTGTCCAGTTATTTAATTGAATTTAGCACCCGAAGGCGTTGCAGACTTACCCTCTCTTCGCTCTCCCTCTCTCTTTCTCTGTTTATCTCCCACTCTCTCTATCTCTGCCTGTTTTCCTCTATATATTGTATTTATTTTGTTATTTGCGCGCATAGATTTGTCCTTCTATAGCCAATGCCGTCCGCCCCCTGTCCCACAGCCTGCCGCAAACGAAAATGATGTGGCCAAAAAGCTTTTGAGGCCATGTGAACTGCTGTTGCTGTTGCATTTGCAGCAAAGTTTCTATGGCTGTTTATTAAAGAGCTAAGCGCTCTTAATAAGCTTATGTACGGCCATGGCCCCAGTGTTGAGCATTGGCGCGTGACCAGCCGTTCCGACCAGTGTTGGGCAGCACAAACGTTTGCCCATTCAATTTACAAAACAATTCAAATTAAATAGAAACTCAGAAATGCCTTAGACTTTGCTTTTGACTTGGCCATCATTCAACCATCATCTCCTCTATTGCCCCTTTCGCTGCTGACATTGCTGCAGCGCGCTGCTGGAATGTGTTTTTAAAATAATATTGCATAACTGTCAGGCACAGCAGTCGCAACGCCGTGCACCATGGCCAGAGTTTATATCATTTTAGATATTTGCAAAGGTAGAACAAAATTCTAGGAAATTTTAGCATTCGCAAAGTCAAAGACAGACGTTGCACTATCAATAAATATAAGAATGTAATTCCACGAAGCGGAACTATGCAAATAACAAAAGAATGTTAGTGTACAAGATGAATAACACAATTATCTTAGAACAGAAGTCTGTTAGTGTACAAAATTGAACTATGTAACTATAGATAGCAGCATTATGTATATAACAGAAGAATGTTATTCCATAAAGTTGAAAAATAACAGAAGTCTGTTATTGCGCCAATCTGAACTATGTAGATAACAGAATTATGTTTTTTTGCAGAAGCCTGTTATGTAGTTAACAGAGTTATGTAATTCCACAAGCATTTTTATCGATAACTGAGTTATATTCTGATTCGAAATGAGAATTCTCTCATTTATGTCAAAGAAAGTAGTTATTTAGCCCACTGTACGCATGCCAGAACAAATGGAAGAAATAACTCAGCGTTTATTTGAGTTTGTTTTGTATGAGTTCGAGTGTGTTTGTATTTTTGTGTGTATGTGTGTGTTTTCGTGCAAACATTTTAATTGCACAAACATAAGTACAACAAATTGAGTGTCAGGAGAGAGAGCGAGAGAGCAGCTGTCTTTGAGAAGGAAGATAAGAATGCATTTTCTGCATAATTCGTTTGGCATTTAATCGGATTTCGTTGCGTGCGCAAGACAGAAGTTCCAGAGTCTCTGAGTCGAGTTTCGAATCCTTTTTGGAACGCTTTGGGCTTCATTAATATGCGTTAAACGCAACGGAAACCACGCCGGATTTAATAATATTAAATCGACGACGCTGACGCTGACGATGACGATGACGACGTCTGGCACAATCTTCGTTTACCACTTAACAAAATATGATGGCTGTGGGTGATGTGTTTGTGTGTTTGAGTGTGATTCGAGCGGTAGACTGTGGTGCGGTGTGTTTGTGGGTTGCCATTAAACGCAATTAATTGCTCACACTTAGCGCAGGCCGAAACAGTCGGACCGGAAATTTCAGCAACTGCCGTCAACAGTCAACAAAACCGTCAGCAGTCAGCAGTCAACCGTCAGTCATTATGCAACACTGGCTGGCCAGTGCTGGCAACACTGGGCAGGGATGCGAGGCAGCTAATTACGCACGTATGGCTATTTAAATTGGCTTCGAAATGTTAGTTTTATGTTAATTAACCATTGTTTATGCCAATTAAGGCATCTGCTTTGAGCTTCTGATATGCCGCAAGTACTCAAAGAGCAGCGCACGACTCAGCAAAAGGTAGCGGAATGGGTGGGTTAACTGGTTGGGTGGTTGGGTGGTTGGGTTGGGTTGGGTTGGATTGACTGGTGTGGAGCGCATAAAGAGCATAGCTTATACTTGCGCACAAGTTGATAATCATTTGCAGCTGATGTTTGCTAGAATATTTTAATTATAGCTAATCTTTATGGAACAATCTATTATATTTAAATGCGCCCAAGTGGCCGGGGCCAGCACAAAGCTGTGTGGCCGCGACGGCAGTGGGCGTAGAGTTCGGGGTAGCAAATCTGGCGTAGATTTGCGAATACATATGTATATACGAGTAAAATTGCCAGATATACAACATTTTAAATTTATATTTTTTATAGAGGCAAAATCTATAAAATTACATAAAATCCATAATCTAAATAGGTTAATTTATCTGTTAATATCTACGATGTACAGCTGTGTTCACAGAAATAGTAGTGCGACTGAAATGTTGACAGTCAAATTTTGTGATTAACATATTTTGAAAACAATTTGTATATGATCTATATAATCTATAAGATCTATGCTACCTCAAATATATATGAGTTATATGACCCATATGACTTACATGATATATAAGATCTGTACAATTTCTACGATCTATATGATCTATAGGATCTATATGATCTATATGATCTATATGATCTATATGATCTATATGATCTATATGATCTATAGGATCTATATGATCTATATGATCTATATGATCTATATGATCTATATGACCTATATGATCTATATGATCTATATGATCTATATGATCTATATGATCTATATGATCTATATGATTTATATGATCTATATGAACTATATGAACCTTATGATCAATATGATTTATATGATCTGTATGATTTGTATGATCTATATATCTACGTGTTATAATTGATGCTTCAGTAAAATGATTTATATAACTTCAAAGCCCGAATCATATTGCAAAAAGAGTACCAAAAACTCTCTAGGATATTGCTAAGCTGAATGCCAATTTGCGAGCAACCAGTGTACTATATATGTATGTATGTAATAGCTTTGTATTTGTGAAATATGCGCAATAATTCGCAAGAAATTCATAATGTTCTTTGTTAATGGACAAGAGTAACAGTAAAATGATGCTGCTGCTGCAGCAACCCAAATCATTGCAGATGGCATAATAAATGTGTGTGTGTGTGTATTTTTGGTACACGTCTACAATGGCTCAAGCATATCAAAAAACAAATCCGATTTGTTGTGTGTTGCCCACTCGAGTAATATTCGTTTGCATGAGGGGATACTTACATCTAATTCGTCTCAGATTTGATACGAGACGGAATTTGACAAGTGCTCCTGGAGCAAACAGCCACTGAAACAGAATTCTCAAATACGCGCGTGTTAGTCGAGGCGGGAGCTAAGCTGCTGCTGTTGCTGCTGCTGCTGCCGCTGTTGCTGCTTTCACTGTCTGCTCTAAGACAAAAGGATACGAGTATCCAAGGATCTGTGTCCCACACAAGCACACACACACACCTCTGGCTGTTAGCATTGTTGCCAGCGCCAGACGCTGTCATATACACATGTGTGATTACTTATACAGCGAGTGTGTTTCAGTGTTGGTAAATGCGAGCATATGCATGTAATGTGTGCGCACACTTCTTTTTTATTACATATTTAAATACATACACATATATATATAGGTATGTATGTATGTATGTATATATAACCGCCACATTTCATTTCACTTAAGCTCTTTTAAACATATTTAAAGTACGTGATGTTAAATGTCTTCAGAGCATTTGCCACACACACACACACATAGAGACCGCTTAGGGTAAGTGTGTGTGTGTGTTTTCATTCTTTACCTTTTGCATAAGCAAATTTTAATATGTTTAACTCGTTTCGTAGGGAGGCACGAACAAGTTTTTCAGTCGCAGAGCGTTAATTTTTGAACAGCTTTCCCAACACTTCACTGTGTGTGTGCGAATGTATGTGTGTGTGTGTGTGTGTGTGGCTAGGCACATAAATGTCAACTGGCGCACTCATCCATCAATGAGCTTTGAAAAATTAACACTGTGACAGTGACAGTGGCAAAGGACATAGCGAAACCCAAGCCCAACTGGAGCCACCGACTGTGGCCTGTCGCTTTAAATTATGCAAAACGTTCGCCTCTTCGCGTCCCGCCTCGGCTTACAAAAGGTACATGCCCCCAAAATGATGAATTGTGTGTGTGTGTGTGTGTGTGTGTGTGTGTTGCTGGCAACAAACGAGTTGCGCGATACTCAGCGGCCACGCCCATCTGCACACTGACCCGCCCACACCTACAGTGGCTCGGTTTACGAACTGTCCAAATAGATTCAATTCGATTAACTCGCATTGCGCATTGGCATCCCAAAAGGACGACGTGACCAAATGTTGTGGCGGCGCGGAGGAAGGGCACAAATTCAAGGATTGTAATGCAAATTTTTACACACAGCTGCAGAGCAAGTACCTTAAATAGATAAGTCCAGGCTAAAGCTGGAATTTGGGTACTTTGGCACTTGGGCAATGGGAATGTTACGTTTAGCATCGTTTGCCTTCAATGGGGCGTGTCATTGCCTAAGCTGAGTACAAATTGATTAAACCTGTCGGGGATTATGTTGCCTTGTGCAACACTGGAGTAGGCATTTGAATAATTTGCATTGAAATTAGAAGGGAAATATTATTCATATAAAGTGAGATGTATATATATATATATATATATATATATATATATATATATATATATATAAATCAGAGCATAAGCTAAGAGTTGAATGAGTCACAGATATGAAACAGGCACAAGTTGAGCTCTTTTTTTGATGAATTTTACAACAAAGTAAATGCTCTAAATAGAAATCGTAAAAACTTTATTAAAATACAAATTGTATAGATCAGCTGCTATATATACATTTATATAGAGATCTAAATAATTTGACGATTTTCGACTCAATTTGCAACAGAAAATTTTCTTTTTCCAGTGCGTCTTTATGTATTTTCTTTGATTTTGCTAGTCACTTTATCATTTCGATTTGTATAGAGGCCATACACAGCTACACACGAGTACAGCACAGCAAGCTGCACCACCACCACCACCACCACCACCACCCACACCAACCACCAACCAACCACCAGCTACCAAGTCGACTAACCACTGTCACATCCCACTTCCTTTACACAACCCGTCCGGCTTGCTAATATGTTATTTCTTTATGTATTTCTCTTGTCTACTTCTAGTTGTGCTTTTGTATTTGCCCATTTTAATGAGTGTAGCTAAAAACAACAACAACAACAAATAAAACCAAATACAAAGCATTCTTACATCAACAACATCAACAAACAAACAACAATCATCATCAATACACAATGTGACAATAAAAACCAAATTAAGTAGTAGAAAAAAAGCGATTACAAATAAACAAGCGAGTTGCACCACAACAACAACAACAATAACAACAACAACAGCCACCACAAAAAGGAAGCGCATTGCAAACAACAACAACAACCACACAACAACAACAACTTAGTTGCCTTTAATGCTGCATATATCCTGAATATCCTGCACATTTAACATCTCGTTGTTTAGCGTCTCTGTCAAAGTCCTTGTGTGTGTCTGTGTCTGTGTGTGTGTGTTTGTCCTTAGACTGCAACCCAAAGTACCGCCCACCCGCCCCCAGCTCCGACTACACACACCTACTAGCTTTCTTGCTCTCTCTCTCTCTCTTTCTTTCTGTCTTTCTCTCTCTCTCTCTCTTTCTTTCTTTTCTCTCTCTCTGTGTCTCTTTATCTCACCTCGGCAGCCCTGTTTTTTGGGTGTCTAGCACTACTAAGCACTAGCACCACAGCACCACTAGCAATCAACAGCGCAGCCAAAGCAACGGGCCAACAATCAAGAACAAGTCGAACCACTCGAATCCGAATCCGAACTCGAACAAGAACAACCACCACCAACACCGCCACTACCACCGTTACAGTTAGCAAACGACCAGGTCAGTGTCTGTGTGATTACCCCACTCCTGCTCGCCACACCACCCACATACCAGCACCACAATTGCACATTACTACCATAGATACCCACGGCAGTATTACTACCGCATGGAGCGCGGCACCAGCGGTGGTCAGCAGCAACAGTCGCAGTCGCACCACCACCAACAGCAGCAGCACCAGCAGCAGCACCAACACCATCAGCAGCAGCAGCACCACCATCAACAGCAGCAACAGCAGCAGTCGCGACATCAGCATGTGGTATCTGTCCATAGCTATGATCCATATTTGATTGCCGGCGATGCGGATGAGGAGCATACCTCGGGCACATCCTCCTTTGATAATCCCGCCACCAAAAAGAAACCACCCAAGCTGAAGCCCATCCATCGCTCATTGTCGATGGCCATTGATAATTATGCGCCGATAGCTAGTGAACTTGATTTAGATTTAGATGATGGCTTTATTGTGCATGAGCAGCCGCTGATCCACCGCTCGGCGTCGCCGCTGCCCGTGCGATCGTCTGCACCGCCGCAGACCCTAGCACTCCCACCACAACAACAACATTTACCCCAACAACAACATACGCATGTAGCTGGTGGCAGCGGTTCCGTATCGCCGGCACTATCTGCTCGCCAGCACCACCACCTACAACAACAACAACAGCACCACCAGCAGCAACAGCTGCATATGCACACATTTCAGCAGTTGGCCGCACAGGCAGCTGCTGCACGACACCACCAATTGCCAACACATACGCATGCGTCACATCAGCACCACCGCCAGCACACGCACTCGAGCTCCACCAGCTCACCCACCTCGCATGCGGTCAGCCCAGTGCTTGGCCAGCAGCAGCAGCAGCAGCATTTGCAACAGCAGCAGCAGCAGCACCACCGACAACAACAACAGCAACCACAGCCAGATATTTATTTGGTCAGCAGCAGCAGCCTGGGCGACAATGTGGGTCTGGGCATGTCGCTTGGCCTGGGTCGCTCCACGTTGGGCGGCAGCGGCAGCACATCACCAATTCAATTCATTGATGTCGATGATATGCTGCCGCACCACCCGCATACGCAGCACCACACGCATCAACAGCAACAGCAGCAGCAGCTGCAGCTGAAAAAGAATCTCTTTCGGCGCTCAGACACAATTGACGTTCATCCGTCTACCAATTTTCAGATGAAGAAAACGCATTCCTTCCACGCCCAACAGGATCCCGCCGCCATGGAGCAAATACAATTGGCCGTCGCCGCTGGATCGGCCAGCTCCAGTCGTCGCACCAGCTCGGTGCGTGCCAATTTTTTGATGCCCGGGCCACCGGCTGGCAGCAAGGAGATCTCACGTTCGCCCTCGCCGAGTCGTCGGGGCTGTCGTTCGCATCGCTCCTTCAATGATCCAGGCAGACGACCGAGCAGCAAACCCGACTCGGTGGTTGAGTCACAAATACGACATCCCTCGCTGAATGATGATCTAATCGAACCACTCGATAGCCGTTCACTGTTCCCCCAATCAAATCTGTCGCTGGAGAATGAGCTGTTTGTGGAGTCGCGCTCTCGCAGCAATAGCCATACAAAAATGGACGAGCTGGGCGTGGCAGAGCTGGCAGCCGCCGCTGTGGCCGTGCAGCGAATACAGCGCAAGAGTTCCGGTTCGTTTGATGAGACGGCGCCTGGTCTGATTGTCGCCGCCGGTCACAGCGCCACCCATCCGCCCGCCGCCTCCGCCTCGAACAGCATTAAACAAAAGCCACACCATATACCCCACTCCCGTCAGCAGAGCACCCACAGCCTGGAATTGGACGGACGTCCGTCGACCAGTAAGCTGCATAGCGCTGCCGCAGCTGCCAGTGCTGCATATCATTTCAAGCGCGGCGCACAACACGGACGCTCACTGTACCTGTCGCCCAGCAATCTGGAAGAGCTGACTGTGCATCGACCGGGCGTCCTGGCGGCAGCCGCTGCCTTCCAAGGCACCAATGCCAGCGCCAGTGTCAAACAGGCGAAGGCGCTGCATAGCGCCAGCGTTCGACTGCGCAGCTATCGAGAAGCTTTGAGTGCCACCAAAAAGTCGAAAAGCTTCATTGGTGGCGATGCCAGCGGTGCTGTGGATGATGATTTCGAGCTGAGTTCACCCCACCGACGCAACAGTCGTCCGCTGTCGACGGCAGTGCCCGGCGTCAGTGCCGCCGGCGTTGTCAATGTGGACGAAATCAAACGCAGTCCACGTCCAATATCTGCTGCTGCAGTGGCAGCGGCCTTCATCGAGGAGAAGCGACCCTCGTTCGAGCGCAAATCTTCGCTGACTTACGAACAGGAGTTGACCGATGCCGCCTTTGCTGCTCAGGTGCTGCGTCCCTTCCATCACAAGCTGGCGGCCGGGCGCAAAGCCTCGCTAAGTGGCGGTTCGCATAAGCTTAAAAAGAAATCGCTGAGCGATGAAACGGACGAGGATGAGGAGGCGGATCGTAAACGAAAGCGAATCGTCTGCATTGTCCTGGCCACTGTGCTGCTGTGTTTGGTTTGTGCCAGCGTCTTCGTGGTCATTGTCACCCTCACCTCCGGCCAGAGTCAGTCCGGCAAGAAGCCGCACTCGTTCAGCAGGGATACGCCCGTGCACTATACGGGCATGCGACCATCATGAACTACAACAGCGATAGCTGCGTTAGCAACAATCGGTCGACGCCTTTGCCCCAATGCCGTTTCCTGTTTGATATTTTTGGCTTTCACTTCCGTTTCCGCTGCGCTTACATCTACTTCAGCTACTACCAATTCTTCTTCTACTTCCACTTCTACTGCTACTTCTTCATGTCTCCTGTGCCCCGCTCTCTGTGTGTGCGTGCGTGTAATTGTCAGCCAGTTCGATTGTCCACTTCCACTCCAGTGCCAGCACAACAAAACAGTTTACAAATTGCCCAACGATGTCCAGGAGCAACACCAACAACATCACCAACACCAACATCAACAACAACAACAATTGGCTACAATTCCAGAGAATTGCAATTGAAAAGAAAACACATTCAAACGCGCGTCTGTAAGTAGGCAAAGCCTTTTAAAGTAAACTCAATTTTTGTTTTTGTTTGCTATTTATTGCAAATTTCATTTTAGTTCTTGTTATCGATTGTGTGAACTATTCAGTGATTCAGTGAACTAATTACCGCTATAAGAAAGTGCACAAACAAAATATCGATAAGTCTATAGAGCAGACCGTGCTCGTGTCACTGCAGCAAACACGACACGCGCTCAGCTCTAGTTTATCAATTTTAATACAGATATGTTTATGCCTTAACTGCTAATCAAATTCCATATAAAATTTATATCAATTACTATTCTAATCTTGCATCAAATATTTGTTGCATATTCATCACAAAAATCAATCATAATTTTCACTTATTTTTTGGAATTGCCATATAAAGCTCTTACTCATGGCATGATTATTAAGTAACTCAATTTTGAGAGCCGAATATGTAAGTCATAAAGATGCTCTGCTAACCTCTCTTAAATTTTCTTTTTATAAATAATGATTGTCAACAAAAATATGCAATTCACTTATAAATATGAGATATTGCTTAACATTATTATACACATATGCCTATAGATTCAGAATGGGTTTAAGATCAAGCTTAATTTAATTATGATTGAACTTTGACTAGCATTACCTGCAATATTTCTCCATGGTGATAGGGGTTACCATGCTTAGCATGCAACAATTTTTACTAGATTGTGAAATCTTTTGAGTAAATGTTCTTGATCAAAAATCAACGCAATTTTTTTATTGCAATCGACTGATTTATGGCGGATTTTGTTTGTGCCCGCAAAAAGTTTGCCATGTCCTGTCGTAATATTCAATGGTTTCTAGTTGACTTTCATATACTTGGCTATATTTTGCCAGTTATGTAGTCTTAGTAAACCAATAGAACCAAATTCTTGCAATGTATGATTGAGTTTGGTAAGAAGATATGTATGTATGTATGCATGCCGTCTCTTACAGCTGCCCCCCCCCTTCTATTATCCTTTGGTTTCTAGTTGACCGTCATATCCTTGGTTATACCATACCAAAGATATAGTCCTTGTGACCTATAGGCATGAATATTAACGTAAGTTGACTTAGTCTAATGTTACAAATTTGTATGCGTCTCTTGAGTTAAAAGGTTGGTTTATTAACTCAAGGTCAAACAAAACTGCAATTTGACTCAATGCAAAATAATACTCAGCTGCCTTCTACTCATTTCTGTGCGCCTGGTATTTCAGCTGAATTTACATGCAAATTTACCGATTTAACGCCGCAGCGCCTTTTCAGTTAAAAGGTTGGTTTATTAACCCAAGGTTAGGCAAAACTGTAATTTTGACTCAATGCAAATTAATACTCAACACCCTTCTATTCATTTCTGTGCGCCTGGTATTTCAGCTGAATTTACATGCAAATTTACCTTTTTAACGTTGCAGCGCCTTTTAACATTGTTATGTTAACTCAAGTTAACATTATCATGTTAACCCAAGGTCAAACAAAACTGCAATATTAACTCAATGTTAAAAAGCACGCGTCACCCTACTACTCTTTTCTGTGCGCCTGGTATTTCACCTGAATTTTGCATGTAAATTTACCGATTTAACGCCGGAGCGCATTTTGAGTTTAGATTGGCTTATCAACCCAAGGTTAAACAATACTGCAATTTTAAGTCAATGTAAAATAATACTCAGCACCCTTCTACTCATTTCTGTGCGCCTGGTATTTCACCTGAATTTTGCATGTAAATTTACCGATTTAACGCCGCAGCGCCTCTTGAGTTAAAAGATTGGTTTATGAACCCAAAGTTAAACAATACTGCAATTTTAACTCAATGTAAAATAACACTCAGCACCCTTCTACTCATTTCTGTGCGCCTGGTATTTCAGCTGAATTTACATGCAAATTTACCGATTTAACGCCGCAGTGCCTCTTGAGCTAAAATTGGCTGGTTTATTAACCCAAGGTTAAACTAAATGCAATTTTAACTCAATGTTAAATAACACTCATCTGCCTTCTACTCATTTCTGTGCGCCTGGTATTTCAGCTGAATTTACATGCAAATTTACCGATTTAACGCCGCAGTGCCTCTTGAGCTAAAATTGGCTGGTTTATTAACCCAAGGTTAAACTAAATGCAATTTAAACTCAATGTTAAATAACACTCAGCTGCCTTCTACTCATTTCTGTGCGCCTGGTATTTCAGCTGAATCTACATGCAAATTTGGCTGCTTAAGCATCGTCGCCTTTTGACTTAGCATTGTCATGTTAACCCAAGGTCAAACAAAAGTGCAAGGCTAACTCAATGTAAAATAATCTTGGGCAACCTGCTGCTCATTTCTGTGCGCCTGGTACTTCAGCTGGTTTAGCGATTTCCACGCCGCAACGGCCGCCCCTTAATGCTATGCAACTAAATTTTGTAAAATCATTTTTCTAGAGAAATTCCATGCGAGTTTTCCATAGACAGTATAAAAGGTCGGCTAAAAGGAAAGCATACATATTTGTGGACAATTTTGTCCTTTAGATTTCGAGGACTATATCCTTAGTATTGATCACCAAGGATATGTGGGTCAACTAGCAATCATAAAGGGGTTGAAGGAGGATCATTAAGACGGTCTGCTGAAAGAAAAGCATTCATATTTGTGGACCCGTAATGTGATCTTATAGGTTACCAAGACTATATCCTTGGTTTGGTATAACCAAGCATATGTAGGTCGACTGGAAGTCATTTTATGGAGAACAGATAACTTACAACTGTCTGCTGAAAGAAAGGCATTCATATTTGTGGACCAGGAATTTGATCCTTTAGGTTTTCAGGACTATATCCTTGGTATGATATAACCAAGGATAAAAGGGTCTACTAGAAACCACTGAAGCGGCAATGCTGCAAATTTTTTTTTTGATTTTTATTATTTCTTTTATCCTTTTTATCTGCAAGTATTCAAAATCTTGCTAATGCATGGAATGTGGCATCAAATCTTTGCTCTTGCATCAGTAAACTGGAGCTTTAAATAAAAGAATATTTGTATATTAAGTTGTGATATTAGATGATTTTGATAAATAATACTATGTCAAGTAAATAAAACTATTATCACATTGATTGCTATGACTACTTCTAATATATTCCATCAATTCTTTTTATTTGAGCTTTTCTTTAGTATATCTCTTACATCTGTTATAAGTATCGAAATAATGCTTATTGTAATACCTATTACAATATAAAATTCAATTATGAAACATTTGCTGCTTAACAAATTGAAACAAAAGCCAAATGCTATTGGTTTTCCATTTTGCAATTCCTTTTGATTTGGCTAACGCACAAATGCAAACGCAATGTGGACTCATTGGCTTCATTGTCAGAGCAGACAGGCGGACAAGCGAGCAGGCAGTTACACTGGCTGTTTTGTGGGTCAGTTGAAGTTCCCATATGGAAGCATAAAGCCGCACAAAATACCTTTACGTATTCCCCAATGAACAGCTGCCAGATGCTGACTTATGAAAATTGAGCTGGCAAAAGCCTCAGCAAATCTCGTGCATTACATAACTGAGTCAATGACTAAGCGACTAACTGACTTGCAAACACCAGCAGCCGCAGCCGCAACAGCATACACACATGCAAATACACACACACACACACACACACACACATACATATGCGTTGGCCATAAAAAATGATGCTTACCTCGACTTTAATGACTGTGGCTGTAGCTCTGTGGCTCTGTGACTGCAGCAGCCAAACTAATCAGCGCTGCGTACGTGTGTGTGTGTGTCTGTGTGTGTGCTGTGTTGTTTTGTGTTGTGTGTGTTTAGCCAAGCACAGACAATGACAATGTGCTCGGGCTGTCTGACTGGCTGACTGACTGACTGACTGACTGACTCACTGACTTACTGGCCAAGCGTGCGGCAGTGGATGCTGCGTCTGCAAGGACCTTTTTGTTATCATGCTCACTTTTTATACTTTCACTTAATAGTTGTGTTTGTTTGTTTGTGTGCGTGCGTGTGTGTGTGGGTGTGCATCATTACGAGCCGTGGCAACGGCTGGCATCCTCTTTATACATACATACATACATATACGTATTCGTATGTGCGCCTACAGACTTGCACGCTTATTTACACACACACACACACAACCACAGTCGTAATTTTACGTTTACGACATGAAACTAGGTTACTTTTTCATGTGCGCGGTTGAGTGAGTGCAACAGCAACACCAACAACAGCAACAACAACAGGCAACAATTGTTTGCTGCTGTTGCTGCTGGTGACATTGCCCGCTCAGTTGGCTTCACGTCCTTGTCAAAATGTCCTGTGAAAAGCCCACGCGACCCAAGTCAAATAGCAGCAACAACTAACAACAGCCCCTATCAGCCACGCCCACAAAACGCATCAAACAAATAAATTGACAGTCACACAGTAGACTAACTCTGATAGCACTGTCAAAGATACAATATGTCTCTCTGCTAGCTGCCTTCATTTTTACACACAAATAATGGCCATCAAAATTAATGAAAACGTAATCAGAGCGAATGACAAAAGGAAAACGAAAAGCATAAAACGCAAAGAAGAAGAAGTTCAAGACGAATTTTGCAATACACTAGAGAAAATTGATAAAAGTATATGAACAAGCAAAGAACTATAAACAAGTTAGGACTAAGGTGAGTTTAGGTTGGCCTAGAGTAGTTGAGTTTATATTAAAGTCAGCCAGCTTCATTAACAATTGTTTAACGTAGAGTTAAGTTTAAACTAAATGAGGTATGTTAAAATTCTGAATAAGTTAGATACTCACAATTGAGTAGAGTTCAATGAGACTAGTTTGATTTAGTTTCAAAAATTGCAGAAGCTACTCTAACTAGGCAAAAAAAAAAAAAAAACAAATTTTTGCTAGTTGCTTACAGTTTGAATGGGATTATCGTGGCCTAGTTGAACATGAGTAGTATCACGCTTCACTTAGAAAGCTGATTTTATAGACAAAGTAGAGCTTAGCTTAAAAGAAAATATATAAGACGCAGTTTCTACTAAGAGTTTTTGAGCTTTCTTGAAGCTTTACTAAGACAAAGCAACACTGTAATGTTGAATGTTGACTTTCAGTCAAAGGACTCAATAAACTAAACCCCTAAAACTGCTATACTTATAGCTTAGCTGAGATCAGTTAGAACTAGTTAATATAAGATCCAAGCCTACCATAGCTGCCAATGAAGAGAAGGAGAAAAGAAAGTTAGTTGGCTTTTTACAATATCAACAATTATAAATGGAATATTCAATAAATAAAAATAAGAGCAATTCATTTTGCTATGCTTATTAATAAAATGCATATTTAATAAGTGCAAAAAAAATAATTTTTTAAAAATCAATCTAATAATTTTTTACTTAAACACTAAAAAAAAAAAGTCAACTGTTAAAGCGTAAGGTAAACCTCATTTACACGCAATTAAAATTGTTTGCAATTGCAATAAAAGTAATATGCAACAAAAATGATTATAATTATAATTATAATTATGTTTATCATTGCATTCAGCCAAACTCGCACTTTTCAGTTAATGCCATCAAATGTCGAGTGAAACACGTGTGAAGAAAATTAAAATTTCCATTTCCATTTACATTTGAATTGAGTGAGAGAAAGGGACAACAACAATTGTGGGTTTTGAATAAATAAATGAAGAATAATAATAATAAATGTGTTTGATTAAAGCTCTCGCCCCAATTGAATTGTCCAGATAGTGGAAAATTTATTAATCGAAAATGTAAATTGAGACGAAAATTCATGTTTTTTATAGTGTTTATATGTACATGTGTAATACATGATTGTATATTAAAAATGGCTGAGAGTTTAATTGGAAAAATGTCAAACTTTCCAGGAAGTACAGCAGTACCTCGCTAAGAGAACAGCAATGACCTTATGGTAGATGGAGAGAGATGTGTAAATGAAGTAAGAGGTAGATGATGGAAGATGTACAATTAAAAAGATTTAGATGAGAGATGATAAAGATGGGATGAGATGAACTATGTAAGTGCAGGGAGATGTTGATGCAGGATGTAGAAAAAAAAGATGTATATGATGGCAGTAATAGATGAAAGAAGTACTTTAATGATAGAAAAAACATCGACTTCAAAGATATGCAGATGTAAGGACATGTAAGTGAAGGAAGATGTTTAAGGAAGAAGATGTGAATGAGAGAAGATATAGATAACAGAAGAGACAGGTGAAGACAGAGAGAGGTAAGAGAAAAGATAAAAAAAGAAACAGATGAATAAAGATGTAGATGATGTAAGAGCTAAATAAGGGAAGCTAGGATGTAAGGTGTCCATAACCAATAAAATACGATATAAGGGAAAACAGCTTACAGATAAGAAGAGATCTAGAGAAGGAAACATTTAGGGAAAAGTAGATGAAGATGAAGCAAGATATGGCTGCAGTAAGAAGTAGAGGGATCAAAGTAGACGAAGAAAAATAACGAATGGATAAGATAAAGCGACATGTAAATGACAGAAAGCGTAGATAAGAGAAGATATAGATGAAGAAGAAAGAAAATCAAGGCAGAAGTAGATAAAGTATTATATAGATTGCCCAAGATGTAGTGAAAGGTAGCTTCAGATAAGGGGAGTAAATTTTATATAAACTATCCAACAAATTTGGTCAAGAAACATTTAAAAACCAAATCAGTTAAGTTTCTTAATTGCTAATGACTGCAACATAAAAAACTCCAACTATCGATTGACCACTGTATTGCATAAGTGTAAAGAAAATTCAGTTATGAGCCGCATTACAGCTTACAGCATTTCGCCCTTGTTTTTAGCCAACATTTTCTTTTATAAATGCTCGTCAAACATTTTGTAAGCCTTACTTCCGCTGCACAATAGAATTTGAAAGAATTTTCTCAATTAATTATGCTGCCGAGTATTCCATTTTCAATTTGAATAACTTAATGACCCTTTCGTTGCGAGCAGAACAACTTTGATTCGCAGCAAAAAGCCCCAAAAATGGGAAACCACAAAACTACATCAATAATTTCAATTTGCGAGTTGCGCTCAACGCACCCGCAACTCCTTCCACTCTCTGGCTGGTTGTTCTTAAATTTGCATCAATCTGCCCAGCCGCCCACTGGGCGGCAGGAAACTAATTAGTTACATTGTAGTTACATGGTCTTCGGTCTTCATCCGTCATGTGACTGCACAGCAGGCAGCTCAAGGGAGGAGCCAGAGCCATGGCCATGCTCATGCCCATGCCCATGCCCATACCCAGAGCCAGAGCCAGAGCCAGAGCCACAGGCTGTGCTGTTGCTTTCAACGCCGCATTTATAATTAAACAACATGAAAGACACAAAGAAGCAACTCATACATACACAGCACACCTGGTCACACACACACACACACACACACACACAGAGAGTGAGACAAAGTGAGTCTCTGAAAGTTACACGACGGCATTTATGAGCGCCCATAATGGCTGTTAACAATTTAACTTGTTTACCAGTGGGAAAGTTCTATGTTAATTGGTCTCAAATAGCCTCACACACACTTACACCCACCCACACACATGCACCCACATGTGAACTGCGCGCCCTATTGTGCTCGGCAGCTGTGGCGGCACTTGCCAAGTGAATAATGGCAGGCAACCAGCCGCAGCGTCACCTGTGCCTGACCCACCTCTGGACCCGGCCGCCCCCTGTCCCGCTCCCTCTGCGCCTCTGTCATCCATTAACACGTTGCGCCTACGCCTGCGTGCAACAGGACAAGGATTACGACCACAGACCACGTGATCCTTTACAAACTCGTGTTTGAGTTCTGTTTGAGCCAACAATCTCTCACCCTCTCTCACCTCCCCCTCTGCCAGCTTCACTCTCCACTGCCTGCCACATTCGAGTCCATTTGGCCCAGCGACATTTTTTGTAAGTGCCGCATTCTCGTGGCGTGTGTACATATTAAATTTAATTTGTTATTTTTAATACCCTGTAAATGCTGGGCAATTGAAAAGGATTCTATTGAACTGTTAGGCTTAATATATATTTATAGAGCAATTTTGATGTTGAGCCTAAAGAAAGATTTCCCAATTGAATTTAATTTGTTGCACTTTTGACCTTTAAAAAGAGGTCAACTGAGCTGTTAACATAACAAAAATCCAATTCACAAAAAGGTTTACAGCAGTCCAATCTAAATTTACTTTATGTTAATACCCTGTAGATGGTGAAAGAATTAAAAGAACTCAGCTGAACTGGCAAGAAGACGTTTATTAAATTACAGATGACTCGCAACTGAATAAGATTTTAAACACAACACTTAAAAGATGACAATTTAATACCCTGTATATTTGCTAGTTTGATGAAAAACGGCATTTTTAACTGTCAAGGCATAAGAAATGCATAAAGTTTGAAACTGCCGCCCTTTATAATGCTTAAATAATATTTAATTTGTTATGTACTTACTCTGTAAATGCTTGGCAATTAAGAAGAGTTCAATGCGACTGCTGAGATATGTGAAATTAATAAGAAGTGCTCATAGCTGCAATTGATTAACATTTAATTTGGTATTTTAATATGTGTGAATGCCATTGATATGAGCTGTTAATGAAACATTCATTAAATTCGTAGCTGCAATTGATAAAATATAATATACTATCATTGGAGTACCCTGTAAAGTCAATGTTTATGCAAAGAGGTTAAATGATCTTTAAAGATAGCTAAAATTTTTAAAGCGAGGTAACAGTAGAACAGGAATAGGAATTTTCAATCAAATTTTATACTATTCCAACTGTTACTGCTAGTACTACTAATACTACTTGCTATACTACTACTATTCCTACGACTACTACTAATACTACTTGCTATACTACTACTATTCCTACGACTACTACTAATACTACTTGCTATACTACTACTATTCCTACGACTACTACTAATACTACTTGCTATACTACTACTATTCCTACGACTACTACTAATACTACTTGCTATACTACTACTATTCCTACGACTACTACTAATACCACTACTACTACTACTATTCCTACGACTACTACTAATACCACTACTACTACTACTATTACTACTAGTACTACTAATACTACTTGCTATACTACTACTATTCCTACGACTACTACTAATACCACTACTACTACTACTAGTACTACTAATACTACTTGCTATACTACTACTATTCCTACGACTACTACTAATACTACTTGCTATACTACTAATATTCCTACGACTACTACTAATACTACTTGCTATACTACTACTATTCCTACGACTACTACTAATACTACTTGCTATACTACTAATATTCCTACGACTACTACTAATACTACTTGCTATACTACTACTATTCCTACGACTACTACTAATACTACTTGCTATACTACTACTATTCCTACGACTACTACTAATACTACTTGCTATACTACTACTATTCCTACGACTACTACTAATACTACTTGCTATACTACTACTATTCCTACGACTACTACTAATACCACTACTACTACTACTATTCCTACGACTACTACTAATACCACTACTACTACTACTATTACTACTAGTACTACTAATACTACTTGCTATACTACTACTATTCCTACGACTACTACTAATACCACTACTACTACTACTAGTACTACTAATACTACTTGCTATACTACTACTATTCCTACGACTACTACTAATACTACTTGCTATACTACTAATATTCCTACGACTACTACTAATACTACTTGCTATACTACTACTATTCCTACGACTACTACTAATACTACTTGCTATACTACTACTATTCCTACGACTACTACTAATACTACTTGCTATACTACTACTATTCCTACGACTACTACTAATACTACTTGCTATACTACTACTATTCCTACGACTACTACTAATACTACTTGCTATACTACTACTATTCCTACGACTACTACTAATACTACTTGCTATACTACTACTATTCCTACGACTACTACTAATACTACTTGCTATACTACTACTATTCCTACGACTACTACTAATACTACTTGCTATACTACTACTATTCCTACGACTACTACTAATACCACTACTACTACTACTATTACTACTAGTACTACTAATACTACTTGCTATACTACTACTATTCCTACGACTACTACTAATACCACTACTACTACTACTAGTACTACTAATACTACTTGCTATACTACTACTATTCCTACGACTACTACTAATACTACTTGCTATACTACTAATATTCCTACGACTACTACTAATACTACTTGCTATACTACTACTATTCCTACGACTACTACTAATACTACGTGCTATACTACTACTATTCCTACGACTACTACTAATACCACTACTACTACTACTATTCCTACGACTACTACTAATACCACTACTACTACTACTATTACTACTAGTACTACTAATACTACTTGCTATACTACTACTATTCCTACGACTACTACTAATACCACTACTACTACTACTAGTACTACTAATACTACTTGCTATACTACTACTATTCCTACGACTACTACTAATACTACTTGCTATACTACTAATATTCCTACGACTACTACTAATACTACTTGCTATACTACTACTATTCCTACGACTACTACTAATACTACTTGCTATACTACTACTATTCCTACGACTACTACTAATACCACTACTACTACTACTATTCCTACGACTACTACTAATACCACTACTACTACTACTATTACTACTAGTACTACTAATACTACTTGCTATACTACTACTATTCCTACGACTACTACTAATACCACTACTACTACTACTAGTACTACTAATACTACTTGCTATACTACTACTATTCCTACGACTACTACTAATACTACTTGCTATACTACTACTATTCCTACGACTACTACTAATACTACTTGCTATACTACTACTATTCCTACGACTACTACTAATACTACTTGCTATACTACTACTATTCCTACGACTACTACTAATACTACTTGCTATACTACTACTATTCCTACGACTACTACTAATACCACTACTACTACTACTATTGCTACTACTACTACTACTACTACTACTACTACTACTACTACTACTACTACTACTACTACTACTACTACTATTGCTACTACTACTACTACTACTACTACTACTACTACTACTGCTACTACTACTACTACTTAGTAATAGTAGTAAAAGTAGTAGTAGTAGTAGTAGTAGTAGTAGTACTACTCTTACTACTTTTACTACTATTACTACTAGTTCTACTACTACTATTTCTACTACTACTTCCACTACTGTTTATACCTTGACTAGACGAAGGTATTATATTATTAAGTTTTAAATTCAAATTTTTACTTTAGATATATATTCAGTTAAATTTCATGTATATAATTAACGTCAAATATTTG
This sequence comes from Drosophila anceps, assembly GCA_035045945.1. Lineage (NCBI taxonomy): Eukaryota > Metazoa > Arthropoda > Insecta > Diptera > Drosophilidae > Drosophila > Drosophila anceps. The sequence continues at coordinate 5,037,555 of JAWNON010000127.1, forward strand.
TTTAAAGAATATTTCACATTTCTTTAAAGCTTTAAAATTATTCAATTTACAAATTACAGGGCATATGCCTGCTCGGCTCTTCTACATTTAACTCCGTTTTTTTGGCTTGCTCAATAAACGAGTAACTAATTTTGCAATTAAATTAAAGCGAACGTAAATTACTTGAATATTTGTTTGGCTGTGTATGTGTGTATGTGTGCATGTGTGTGTGTGTGTGCCATTTAGGGCAAGTATTTTTTAATTAAATTTTTCGGTACTCGGGACTGGGTTAAGCGTTACGTATTGCAGGCAGATGCGCCGCACACAGCACACAACGTGCCACAGTTGCAGCATCAACACGAATCTTTGTCAAAAAAAAAAAAAAAAAGAAACAACAACAAAAACAACAACAAACAAAGACAAAAGCAATATGCAGAACAAAGTTAAAAGCAAACACACGGGGCAGGGCGACAGACACAAATAGAGCAAACTATCAAAAAAAAAAAAAATAACAGACCAGACAACAGTGCCACGCCCCCTCCCCTCCGCCCTTGCACGCCTCTGTGTATGATTGATTGGCAAACAAATTTTTGACACTCTTGACGCGCGACCACGCCCACATGCGCATGTCAATTTTGTTGTTTGCCGTTAATTAAAAGTGCTGTAAAATGCACAGAAGCAAAAGCAAAAGCAAAACCAAAACCAAAACCAAAAGCGAAAGCAAACGCCAGCGGGGCTGGGTCAAAACTTTGCATAATCAAATATGAAAATGTTATCGATAAAACGGTAAGCGGAAACGGAAGCGGGCAACAGATAGCGAATAACGCATAACGGATGCCGGATATCGCCTATTAACTGTTGAACTGTGCTTAAAGTAAATAGTCTGGATTGATGAAAGTTGATATCTAAGAATTCATCAACAGGCATTTACTTCAACTGCAGTTTAAACGAAATGCAACTGTGAAATGTGTGTCTCCCGAAACTTGTTCCATTAGCCAATGCCCCATTTGTATATAATATTCTATATGTATATAAATTTTTACGATCTATTTGATATATGCTTAAACGACTTTTCTTTGTTTGCTTCGAGCAGTTCGCCAGGAGAACGAGCGCAGCATGCGCGAGAATCTGGAACGTACGCTCATGATGAAGAATATGACGGAGTTGAATCTGCAGCGACAGCAACAGTTGCTAATGCAGGCGCAGCAGCAGCAACAGCAGCAACAGCAGCAGCAGCAGCAACAACAGCATCACAAGCCGTTGCAGCTGCCATAACAAACGCTTTACAGCATTTCCTTAGGCAAAAGTAGTTGATGTGCATCAACTGCTGTTACTATTTAACAACACTGGCGTTGTTCAACACTGAAACACCCCACTCTCTACTCAACAAGTTATGCGCACAATATATAAAAAAAAGCAACAAAATCTTTGTTAACTACAATTAGAGGAGACGAAACGAGGCTACAGTGGATAGAAACAACTATTTAGCTCACACAAAAAAAAAATTGAGAAAAAATTAAATAGAAAATAATAAAATTTGTTTGATAAATGAGCAAATTCAAAATACGTGTATTTAGCAGATTGTTAGTCAAAGAAAAAAAACAAAAAACATAAATGAAAAAAGTGATCCAGTTAAAAAATAAATAAATGAAAAACAAATGTTATTTATAAAGAAAAAGTTGGTTCGATTGCATTGTAAATGTATTTCTTGTCATGTATGCTAAAAACAAAACAACAACTGTAATTTTTACGTGTTACGATCTGTTACCAACGTCGAGACGTCGAGACGTCGCGACGTCGTCGTTGCACCAAATGCCAAAGCGCTTTAACTAGAAACAAGTTTTCAAATATAACAAATCTTACAAAACAATTTTTTTTTTATATTTTAAAATTAATTTAGAAATTTAAAAAATAAACTTTTTTTTGTGGCAAGAAAGGGTAGATTGAGAGCTAAGCGTAAGCCTTGATTTCAGTTAGAAATATGATTTTATGTTTAATTATTATAAACTTAGTACAATATGCGAGGGCGGTCTAACAAGTTTTTGAGCTCTATGAAATAAGGAACGAAGAATGATAGCTGTTAAAAGGCCTTCATAAGTGAAAGTTATGTTACGCTATTTATTATATTATTAATTCAGTATTATATACGAGGACAGTTTTACTTGCTTTAAGCTATATAAATATATGTATCTCTAAATATATTTATTTAGCTTTTTACTAATAAAATATATATAATAATATTTTTACTATTTTTTATTATTATTATTTTTTTATCATTATTTTTTTTATTTTTATTATTTTTTTGTATTATTGTTATTGTTTTTAAGTTTATTTTTTTTTCTCATATATTTGATATTTTTCTATACTTTGCCTTCATTTAGTATGTCCGTCTTCTAATGCATACACAACCTGATGTTGTTTTTCTCTCTGTGTATATATATATATATATATACTTATAAACTAATGGTAAACAAAAGGTTTCGCTAGTTTAGTTAGTTTGTGCATTGGTTTCACTTCCAACCTAATTTACTTTATTAACTTCAGCCAACAGCATCAACTCTACTTTCTGCCCTCCAAACAAACTTTTGCGTAGCGCTTTTGGTATAGATGTGAAAAAAGAAGATAAAAATAAAAAAAATAAAAAAAAAAAATAAAAAATAGTTGCTCAATAGTTATGTATATCTGAAACAAAGTTGTTAACTGAAAGTATTTATAAGTAAACAAAAAATAAAAACTAAAAACAAGCGTTAAGAGCTGCAAAAAAAGTTTTTGTAAGTCTTAAGTAAAAAAAAAAAATGAGAAGAGCAGAAAAGCTAACTAGGAAAAAGTGGAAAACAATTTATAACAAGTATAACAATAAAAATAAAATGCGTTATAAATAAATATTAAACAAGAGGGAGAAAAGAAAAAGAAGAAGAAAGTAAACTAGATTTAAATACAATTTAATTTGAGAGTGCCAAAAGGAGAGAGCGAGAAAGAGCAGGCAAAAGAGAAGGCGCCTAAATAATTGTTGTATAGCCTAATGAATTAGTTACTAAAAAAATATTAGAAAAAAAAAACAAAACAAAAAAAGTTACTTAAGTGCAAAACGAGCTTGTTGTCAAATTAATTTTAAATTTAGCTTAAAAAAATAAGTTAAATAAAAAAAAGTAAAAGCAAAAAATAAAACTGTTCAAATGCATAAGCAAAAGAAATTGTGTGTGTGTGTGTGAATGCTAGATATATATATGGATACACATATATATTATGCATATATATATACATATATATATGTATATGTTATATATGTGTATCTAATATAAATATATTTATATATAGTTTGTTTTTACGGCCAGCTGTTAGCTATGCAAATTCTCTACAAACAGCCTCAATCGAGCGTATTAAATTTTCTTATTTTTTCTGTGTGTATTTAAATGCGAATGTGTGTGTGTATATGAGTGTGTGTGTGTGTGCTTAGCCATGCTGTTGCCAATTACCATAAAATTTAGCTTAAAGCATATATACTATGTATAGTACATATACATATATCTATGTATATATATATATATATATATATGCACATTCTATCGGTTTCAGCCGCAAAAAGCTAACAAAAAAAAAGCTGATTTTCAGGCGCAGTCTAAAAAATATTTTAATTTTCCTTCTGCCTCTTTCTGCGTTCTTTTATTTAAGGAAAAAGTCAAGAGAAGAATTGAAACAAGGGAAAGAAAATTGTTAAAGAAATAAAAGAAAAAACAGCTCGAATTTTTGTGTAAGATTGTGCCTAATCGAAAGTGAGAAATATAACAAAATAATAATAAAAAACAAAGAAAAGAAAAAAATAAAATAATTAATACTAAATTAAATTAAATTAAATGCAATTGTGTATAACTGACAAATGGGGCGGCTGTTAGAGCTGCCAACAAATTATGAATTAAACTAAAAATCGATGTCAATAATGTTAACTGCTAGCGACTATTTAAACATACAAAACAAGCAAACAAACAAACAAAAGTTCATATAGAAACAATTAAAACATAACAGTAAAATGGAAAGCTTTAAATTTCAAACAAATTCTGAATATCGAATAACTAAATTAGCAAAACAAAGTTTTTTTTGAGCGAAATGAGAGTTGAGCAAACTGTTTAATGAATAAACATGTTGACAGACACAGAGACGCACACATACACCTGTACACACACACACACACACAGAAAGAGAGAAGGAGAGGAAGAGAGAGAGAGGGCGCCTGCAGCTGTCATATGTAAAAAATTTGCATTCGAAAATCAATTAAACTGACGACAGAACAAGAACTAAAACCTACAAATTCTAAAGCAACTAATAAATATGCACAAACACACACACACACACACACACACACACACACACACACACACACACACACACACACACACACACACACACACACACACACACACACACACACACACACACACACACACACACACTCACACACATCTTTGTAAACACACAATAGAACAAAAAGCTTCCAGGCTTAATACAAATATGAATAAAACGAGAAAATGTTTTTGGAAAATGAAATGGAATTTCGCAACAACAAAAAAAGTACTTTGTAATTGCATTTAACATAAGTAAATTGAAAATAATAAATAAAAAAAATATATATACACATATGTATATGTATATAAATAAAAAAAAATATATATATATATATATATAAGTGCAAAAAAAAACATTAAATAAAAGCAAAACTACATAAAAAACAAAAAACATTTAGCTAAGTGTATAAAAATCTAAGCTGAATTATTATACAAAACAAAAAAAAACAAAATCTAAAAACAAAAAGTTTGCATTAAAAAAAAGTTATTTAATAAGCATTAACAAAAAAAAAAACTAAAGATTTGAGGCTATAAAATTTGTTAAAAAAAAAAACTAAAATAATATAAAAATGTAAAACGAACTCTATTTAAGCAATTATTTACAAAGTACACTGAAAGAAATTGTAAATAGCGTAACAAGAAAATTTTAAGTGTAATTAAAAAAATAAATAAAAAAAAAGAAATACAATAATGAAAATGCGTCAATGTAAATGAAAAAGTTTGCAACAAATTAGTCAACTACATGCGCAGCCTATATGTATGTATATCTGATAAATAACAACAAACAATTTAATAACTAAATGTGTGCAAGAATTCAAAACTTAACTGTTAATTGTTGCTCAAAATCAAAAACAAACAAAACAAAATCAAAGCAAAAAAACCAAAAAATACAAAATCAAACATTTGAACGCATTCAGCGTTTTATTCATCAAACAATGTTGAAATCAGAACTAACAAAGCCGTAAAAATAATATTAAACTTAAATAATAATAAACAAACAGCTAAATTGTGTCACCTGTTTAGTATATCAGTATTTGTAACTGAAACAAAAACAAAAACAAAAAACTCTTGAGAATGCGACGAATCAACTTGAACAAACATGAAAAACAATGGAAAAATAAACGGAATTTTTAAACGGATATCCAATTTGGTTTCTTTATTACGGGGGTAACAAGCTATATTTATTATCAATAAAATTAAATTCAAGTACATACTTGAAGCGTTTTTTTTGTTTAAGTTTCAAATTCAAATTAGGCGCGATATTTTTTGGGGCTGCCACATCAGTGAACACTTAATAGCGAACCAAGAACTTAACAGTTTTACTCCACATGCAACCAGTTCAAAGTTCACTTAACAGTTTGCGTGCAATATACAAAATCTGAGTTTTTTTAGATATGAAGAGCTAATTCTGTAACCTGCAGTCGTATTTTACAGTTCTCCTTAAAAGTCATAAAATAATATCAAATATGACAGATAACCACAAACACTATAAACTAGATTCGCATTTCGAATTTCTACAGTTTGCGCGCGCTCCTATCGATAGAAAACTGCCAGCATTAGAGATGAGCAAAAGAACTAATAACATGAACTGCACTTGCCAGTTTAACAAACTTATCAGTGCGTAGCTATTGACGGCTATTAATGAGCGCTGTTAATAACAGCTTGTCTGGTGGCCATTATCACCACACAGCAGATTGACAAGATAGCGTAAAATGTTTGTTTAACAAACGAGAGAACCAATTGAACAACGGTCACGGCCTTTTTAGTTCACACAGGTTGAGTGTATCGTTCGATCGAACTTATTCGGAGCTGTTCGGAACGAGTTGACACAACGCTAACAAATAGCCTGTTGCGCAGAAAATGGGGAAACGCAACACAAATTAATTAGCAATTAACGTGCAGTAAATAAACTGCAATACGCGAGTTAAACAAAAGCATTCGGAAAACGTATAGGAAAAATCCAAACAAACTAAATAAACAAACACGATTCGGGTAACGACAACGCGCAGTCACTAGCCGCAGCAAAACGAAACAGAAAAAAAACAGAAGCAAAACAGCAGTAAAACAAGCAACAACTCGCGCACGGCACAAAAAAAATAATAAAAAAAAATAAATAAATATATAAAATATAAATATAAATATAAAATAGAGTTTATTTTTGTGTTTTTAGGCAACTGTCGCGTGATCATATATGCGCGCCTCTGAGTGTGTGTGTGTAAAAATATTTAAAGACAAAATCTTCTGCGCAGACAGACAGCAGCACAGGGCTGGACGCAAGGGGCAAAACAATCAAAAAGCAGCGACAGACAGATAAACAACAACAGCAACATCAACAGCTACAATAATAATAACAACAATAACAGCAGCTGTAGCCGTAGCTGTGCTCGGTGACGCGGCGCGAGGTGCTCGTCGAGGTCAGTTCAGCACATTTCGCGCACGGCCGTTTTGTGCGTTCGATCGCCACCCCCCACCCGCCCGCACTCCGCTCCTGAACCGTCCAGCGGCCACCCGCAATTCTCGAAACAACAAAAAGGCATCAGCAAACATCAGTTAACAGACTCACGCGCAACTCTTTTTTTTTTTATTCAGTTTTATTGTTTCACTGATAACCCGAACTTGGCTGATAAATATCAAAGCAACAAAAACAACAATACAACAACAGCAGCAACAACAAAAAGTGCTGTGACAAATTATTGCAATTGTCCAAGCGGCCAAAAGCTAAGTGCGAATGCGAATGCGCCCTCAATTTGTATGCCACACACACACGCACACGCATAACCATTCACTTAGTTATTGCCGAACGCCCGCTGACGTCAGTCGGGTGGTGGATCGTTATCGTTATCCGAAAATGGTGATACCGGGGCCAGAGGGGCCCAACGCGGGCGCCATTGCCACAGCCGGATTCAATCGTACTCCACTAACGGAGCTAAGCTCCGAGACGCGTCGCCAGCTGGCATGCATGCTCAATCGGAAGAAAGTGCTGCGCTCCGAGGAGGGTTACGAACGGGATTGGCGTGGCATTGCCTCGCTATCGGGCCAGCGGGGCTATGTGGATGAGTTTGCCAATATGCCCATGGATCTGGTGCTCAATAGCTGGATCAAGCATAATCCGCAAACAGCCGAAGTGGGACATCTAGAGCAATTCCTGGGCATCATCGATCGCTGGGATGTGCGCGATGACATCCAAGAGAATCTAAGTGGGTAGCAAAGGCAGACAGACATTAAGAGTGAGAGAGTCAAGCTATATACTTTTCCAATTTTGTAGCCAAGGATACAAATCGCTATAATGTGAAGCAACAGCAGCTGGAGCAATTGACGCCTACGCCCATTGTCAAGTGTGTGGAGCGTAACAACAATAGTTTGGCACGCGATGTCAATTTGCTGAGCATCGATGATGAGAAATGCTTGCAAAATGGACAGCCGCTGCCCCGCTACAATGCCTGTGTGCTGTACGCCGAGGCGGACATTGAGCATGCAACAGACATTATGAACAATCTAGAGTCTCCGCCCTACAATCTCAAGGTAAACCAATCTATCTATATATATCTCTGTCTATATATAGTATCTGATTTATTTATTATTGTAGCTCTTCTTGAGGCATCGGGATCTGCTGTTGGGCGTGCCCTTTGAGCACGTCGAGCTGTCACAGTTCATGGCCACGCGCTGCAACCATTTGATCGTTGTGCTCACCGAGGAATTTCTCAAGAGTCGCGAGAACACATATTTGGTGAACTTTACGCAAAAGCTGCAAATCGGTAAACATTTCATAGATAATCAGTTAAGTCAAGCACTAAACGAATACTTATACCAGAGAACAACACACGCAAGATAATACCCATACTGTACAAACACAACATGACTATACCCCAGACGCTGGCTATCTATACGCATGTTAACTATTCGGATACGTCTAGTCTGTTCAATTTCTGGGATAAGCTGGCGCGTTCGCTGCAGGATGTGGATGCAGCGTCCATATACAGTACCAATCAGCAGCTGCTTACGTAAGCCCAACTCGAACTTTATTTATATCGCAATTTGGTGTTAATGAATTCAATCTTATCTTAATGTAGACCGCCGGCAACGGAAACGCTTGCTCAGCCGGAAACGCCGCGCATCTTAATCAACGATGCGGACGTAACAGATCTATCTGACTGGAATTTAAACGATACGAAGCTCAAATCCATGTCGGGCAATACAACGGCGCCGCTGCCGGAACTGAAAATCAAGCGCAAAGATAAAATTTTGCAAAAATTAACGCTGAACTTTGGCAGCGCCGGCAAGCCGCTGCGCCATGCGCAGTCAGTCAGTGCCATCAATATGCAGGAACAGCAGAGCACACTGAACGCTAGTAACTCCAATCTATCTACCTATTCGGAGAACAAGAAGCGCTCCAACAAATGGAGCAGCAAGCTGCTGAAGAAGTTTACGCGCAGCAGCACAAAGCTGCAAACGCCTTGCTGAGAGCGAGCGAAAGGCAGGCAGGCAGGCAGGCAGCTGTGCAACATGTTAAATGAATTTCCTTAAATTGCGCCCAGTTTGTGGGCAAGCAACCATCATCAATCAATCAATCGATCAGTCAGTCAAACAAACACAAACACATCCTTCATTTGATAGTGATTATATACGTAGCCCTTAAAACCTTAAACCTAAAACCTAATCAAGCCAACTAACTTAATGTATTTAGACGCACTTGTTAAACTATGTAAGTCAAACAACGAATAAAGACAATATATATACATATACACACAGACACACCAACTCCTAAACACAGATGTAAATTTATATAAAAAAAAAACACTAAAACTAAAACATATGTATACAAAAACAGTAAACAATAACAAAAGCAAATGTATTGGCAAATTGTAAGGTTAATCGAGGCACACACACACGCACACGCACACAATTAGCTATTAGTCACGCGTCTGATAAGTGACTTACTTAATTCAATTAACGAACAGAATGTATATACATATCTATAGAGAGAGAGAGAGAGAGAGAGAGAGAGAGATAGCGAAAGAGAGAGAGAGAGATGCAAACTCTATATAATGCAGCCCTAACAAATATCAATTGGACGACTGTCTGGCAAGAACCAGAAACAGACTAAGCAAATGATGAATAATATTAGATATTTATACATGTGCATGTGTGTTTGTGAAATTGCTGAATAATGTTTATATGTACAGCTGCGTGCGTGTATGTGTGTGTGTGTGTGTAAGCGATAAAGCTTTCGTCACATTTTTTGTTTAAGTAATTGTCGCAAAGTGCAGCTCGAGCAACGTTTTATGCCACACACAGTTAAAATATATACTATATATGTATATATAGTTAAGTCACGCGGTTCTAATAAAACTGTCAAGTGTTATACGTTCAAATATATGCATATATATATGAATATATATATATTCATATTAAGTCGCGTGCTTTGTACTTAAAACGTAACTTGAATGAGCTTGAAATGTGCCAATAAACTGAAATATCATGCACATATATACTTTATATACATATACATATATATATGCTATATATAACTGTATAGTTAAAAGTCAAGTTTTATGTTTTTTTCTTGTTAAACAAAAAGTTTGTTTTCTTGTGCTGTGTGCAATAATTAAGTTTATAAATTGTTTTCTCAGGTGTGAATACCCTGAGTTCATTTCCGTTTTTTTGTTGCTAAATAAATTTGACTCAAATTTTGTTTAAATTTTTTTTGTTTTTTTTTATTTTTCATTTTATTGTTTAAATCGCTTCATAAATAACCTTTTTTGTTTTTTTTTTTTTTATTTTCATGTTCTTGTAATCGAATTTTGTTATTGTTTTTTGTTTTTGTGAAAGTTTACTTTAGTCCAATTTGTTATGAATGTTTATGTTGTTTTGTTTTGTTTTGTTTTTTTTTTAGTATTTGTTTTTTAGACTTTTTGGATGTTTTTTCCTTTTAAATGTTTTATGCATGCAGTACGTGTGTGTGTGTGTTTTATAATTATAATAACTTTTTTACTCCTTTTTCCTTTTTTTCTTTTGTTTTTATGTTTGCTTTACATTTACGTTTTGAACAAATGTTTTTTGTTGTTTGTTTGTTCTGCATATTAAACTTTGTTTTTGTTTTTTGCTTTTTTAATTGAATTGTTTTTCTTGTTATTTATTTATTTTACTCTGTTTCTTCATTTTGTGTATATGTATAATTTATTTTATTTTATTTTATTTGTTTTTTGTTTTTCTTTTTCGTTTATTTATTAAGTTTTTTTATTCGCATTTTTAACAAAATTAATAAAAACAATTTCCATTTTTTTGTCACTTATTTTTTGTTTAGTGTTTTTTTTGTTTTTCTTTTTTGTATATATGTTAATTGATCAATTTATTCGTAATTTGTAATATTAAAACAATGTAACGTATAATCTTTTTTTATTTTGTTTTTTTTTTTTTTTGTGCCTTGGCCACGTTTTTCCACAACTCTTTTTCGATTTTCCCTTCTTGTTTTAGTGTTTATATATTTTTGTTTTTTTTTTTCGCTTTTCCTTAGCTGATTTTAATTTTTTGTTTTTTCTTTGGGGTTCTCCTTATATGATTTGTTATCTTATAAATCTAACTGATTGCATTTATACAGAGTGTGTTACGTGTTAAAGTTAAGTCGGATTTACGTTTCATTTTTCTTCACTTATGGATTGGCTAAAAGATAAGTCGAGGAGTGTGTGAGTGTGTGTGTTAAACTAGGTCAAAACTGTCAGATATATATCTTAAGATATATCTTCTATATAAAACGAATAGAAAATGATAAATGAAAACTTCTGTTTTAAGCGCAATTCTTTATAGTTAAGTGTTAACAATGTTTTTTTTTATGATTATGGAAGTCAGTTATATGAAGAAGTCGGTATTTTTAATATTTGTTTTTGGTATGGAAAGTTTTTGACGTTTTTTTTTTTTTTTGGTTTTTATGCGAGAGTTTTCTTATTATAAATGTAATGCAAATGTTATTTTTGTTTTTCTTTTTGAGTATGTATAGTTATTTGTTTTTTTGTTTATTTTAATTTGTTTATATGTATATTTATACTTCATCATCATCATCTTCATCTTCTGCTACTTCTCATCTGTTTAATCATCATTCTTATATCATATATCATTCTTTGCACGTTTTGCTTCTTCTTGTTGACTTACTAATAAATTAAAACAACGCTAATGAATTCGTTTTTTTTTGTTTTCTCTTGTTTTCTTTACTAATTGTGAATTTGTTTATTTTTGTGGTTTTGTTTATTTTATTTCTCTGCTAACTTTCTTTTTGTTGTTGTATTTATTATCAATTTTTTTTTGTTTTTTGTTTTTTTGTAATCAATTATCAATTCGATTTGATACACACTCACTGCTCGTTCGTGCGCTTATCTATATAGAGCAGAGTGACTATATGTGTGCCAAATGCAGTGCCGCAGTCAGGGCATAATTCATCACAATCAGACGACGAGCGTTACGCGATAGCTGATTAGCTATGACAGCTTAACGGAATTACTCTAGCTATAGCACGGGCTATAGTTGATTGAAAATGTTTGTTCGTTTTTTTTTTTTTATTGTGTTAGGAATTTAGTACAGATATTATATGAACGCTTATCGGGGCACTCAATATATAGACATATACCAAGCTCTCCAGCTGAACGAGTTTTCATAAGTTCTGTATTGTTTTTTTCTATTCTGTTTTAAGTACCTTTTCGCTTTGAACACTCTAACAAAACTCAAGGAACAATGTGAGTTATGATCCAAATGAATTGAAGGGCAATTTCTCAATTATTGTTTAACAATTTTTCGTATTCGTTTTTTACTCTTAATGTTGTTGTTGTTGTTGGCAGTGTTTCATTTGTATGTAATATGTTATACTTCATTTAGACATACCTTTGTAAACTCTAATCACACGCTGATATTTAAAAAGAGCAAAACAAAAGGTAGGTGTAGGTGTATGTGTATGTGTATGTGTATGTATGTGTGTGTGTGTGTGTTCATTGCTATATAAAATGTTTTTTGTTTTGTTTTGTTTTTTTGGTGATTTCTTAACTTGCTTTTTTTTCTTCTCATTTTTATTTAGTTGCTACAATGTTTAGTTTAACTACAGTTAATTACGTCATCATCATTGCGCCTGATGATCATTTTATGCATTTTCGTTTCAATTTGCAATTTTCATTCTCATTTTCCACTTTTCCATATAGACTTAAGTGTGTGTGTGTGTGTGTGTGCCAAATGTTTGTGGTTATCTTTGGCTGGTTGTGCGCGATTTTTATTAACGTTTTACAACACTACAAATAACGGCAGTTTTGAAATGCTGATTCGAGAGGGAAAGTTGAATCGTATTTATCATTTATCTCATTCATTTCCTTTACTTATAATAGCCTAATAGATGAATAGAAACAACATATATGGAAGCCATGGAAAGCAACTGCAATTAAATATCGGGTTCTCTTCTATAGGAATATACCAATGTGCTCTATATAAGGAATACAACTGAGGAACTACACAAAGTATACACAGGAGACATACACATATATACATATATATATATATATTAATATACATATATATATAGTGATATATATATATACATATATTGGCGTGCAGTTTGGCACGCTAAGAGCTGATTGTAGTTGGCCTTTTTGTTAAAGATTTATATAGATAGATCTATGTATATATATATATTTTAGACAGAACACTCTTTAGAACGGCACAGTTAAGATATGTTGCGGATAAAGGAGAATCAATAAAAAAATAATATATGAGACTAAATTTGTTAATAATATAGTTTAAAATGGTTTATCCTTTTCCAGTTTTATTTCTTTTATCAACGTGGGTAGCCCCAAGACTTCTGGTTATGTATTTAAATTAAAATAAATAAATGTTTGTCTGTTGCTATAATTTGATCAGATTTTAGCTTTAGCATTCCAGATCTCAGTTTAAATAAAAATGTATCTCTTTTGCCGTCCGTCTATAGAGTTTTCACTGTACGCACTAGCCGCTGTTTCATTGTTTAGCAATTGGAAAAATTAGTTTGCATTTTAGGGGACTTTTCTTAATTTTTTTACAACTAAATAAGGCATGCGCTAGGCTGTTTGGCACACAAATCAATCAATAACAACAATAATTATAATAATCATAATCATAATGATAATGTTAATGATAATGATAAAAAATAAATAACAGAAATACCTTTTAGTTCATATATATATATATATATATATATATATATATATATATATATATATATATATATATATATATATATATATATATATATATATATATATATATATATATATATATATATATATATATATATATATATATATATATATATGTATATATATATATATATACATATATATGTGCTTATATCGCTTATCGCTTACAACTTTTTTGGGAGTTGTTTCCCGGCCAAAATGACAAATTCGCTAAATGCTACGAAAAAACATTTTCGTTCCTATTGGCTGCTGGAATTTGTTATCCTTAATCTCATTTTTGTTTTTTATATATATATATATATATATCGTTTATGTTAATGTTGTTTTTGTGTTTGTTTGTTATTCACTTTGTTGCTTACTTCACTATTGTACAATGTGCTGTTGCCTTTCTTTTGGTTTTTCTTTTACTCTTAATTTTCGGTTTTCATAATTCATATTAAGTTTTCTTTTTCATATGAGTGTGTGTATGCGTGTGTTTGGATGTTCGGGTGTGTGTGTGTGGGTGGCAGGGGGCGTGGCGCGTGTCTTGTCTAAAATGCGCTTATTATTGATACCATTCTTTTTTTTTTCATTTCTCATTTGCCATTTGCAATTTAATATTAATTTATGTAAGTTTTGGTTGCGTTTAAATTCTATCCTCTTCGTCCTCCTCCTCAACCTCCTCGCCGTTCTCCTCGAGCTCCTCCTTGTAGCCAGGATGCTCGGATATGGCATAGTAGTTGCCATTGTAGATGACGCCCAGTTCGCGCAGCGCATCGCCGCGTATTGTCGCCTTTATCGTCCAGTTGTAGCAATCATCTGATTCCGATTCACGATCCAAACGCTCCACATCGAGTATCTTAGAATTGAGACGCTCCAGTATGATGCCGATGTCCTTGATGCTAAGATGTCGCTTCTGATCAACAGACAGCTGATCGATCAACAACAGAAATTTCTCTGTCGTCGTCTTATCATCCTCCATCACCGTATTCTCCGTCTCACTCTCCGAACTGTCGCGTTCCGGTGCAATATCCAGGAATCGTACATGACCCTTGGCGCCCGACGAACGTCGCTGCATGCTGCCGCTACCGCCTAGCATAGGATCCATAACCGATGACGACATCGCCAGCGTCGCCTGATGCCCCGTCTGCAGCTGCGGCTGCGGACTGCTGCTGCCATCCTGTATGGGCGATGTGGCCACGCTCTTATGCACGGCTATCTTGCGTCCCTCCTCGTGCAGTGCACAGCAATGGAAATCACATTCCGTGGTGCTCGGACTGCCCGCCCGGCTGGGCGTATGGGCATGATGTGCGCACTCTGGCGTATGCACATGAACAGCACCGACGGCGCTATCGAACGAGCCGCCCTGCTTGGATAGGCGACGATTGCCGCCGCTGCCAGGTATCACAACGCCTGGCGGCAGAACAACGCCACCCGGATGGTAAATGCTGGCCGGTCCCTCATCGCTGATCACCGTTATTTGTGGGCTGGCATAGCGTTGCTGTGAGGATTGCGACGACACGGACTTGTTGTCCAGCGAACTTTGCGCAGAGAGGCCCTTCTTCGAGGGCGAATACTTGTCGGACGACAGCAATCCGTTGCTGCTGCCCAGGCCGGCACCCATGCACATGCCTCCGCCACCTCCACCACCTCCGCCGCCGCCACCACCTCCTCCTCCTCCACCTCCACCACCACCCTGGCGCTGATCCCAGTGCAGTACGACCGTGACACGCCCTTTATTATCCATAATCTTCCAAGATGGTGTCTCATCGTGCAGTTCCAGTGCATGAATCGTCTCACAGACGATTTTCGGTATAGCTGATATAGCTGCAAGGCCAAAGAGAAAGACAGAGAGCGAGATAGAAAGATAATAGATTATAGATTACAGTAAAATATAGATTGTTCACTTACCAGCCTTTATGACATCCACGCCCGTTGGATACCATCGTTCGCCCTGCCTCAACAGCAACAGTACCGTATTGTTGGCCAGGGTGCGAAAGTATTCGCCATCCTCAATTTGGGTTCCATCACACTCCAGAACAACGCGCACGGGTTCTGAGGCAGGAACCCCCAACTTATCCTTCCCACGCACCAATAGCTCCTCGAATGTACCAACTACGACGCCTTTGCGCACATTTCGCCAACTATCCCAAATCTTTAGTGGTCGCTTGCCGCGAGACTCCTGGAAGGTAAGAAATCAGTGTTGGTAAATGCAACAATAATTATAATTTATTGAACTAGCGTAAAGTGGGGGGCCTAAGTAGTTAAAGTTCAGCTGTATCAGTGTTGGGTAATGCTGTTAAAAGGGGGTACCTGAGTTGAGTTAGGCATTATTAGTGTTGGTAAATGAAAGGCAATTAATAGTGTTTAGTAAGGCAAAGAGAATCTCTATCTGTACATATTAAAGCAAATCTAGAATCTCGACAACTTTAAGGCAAAACAGTTCACATAATGAAGGAATTGAGATCATTAGCCTATAATCGTTTATACAGATTATGGCAATATGAGCTAATTGGTATAAGACATGAGACATAAGTCTGCTTTAGGGAATGTTGAAAGGGTTTTTAGACATGAAATTTTCGGTCTTCCAACTTTATAAAAATATGTAAAAAGTTGATAAATTAAAAATGAAATTTGAGTGTAATAACATACTTTTCAGACCACCTACATTTATATATATATATATATATATATATATATATATATATATATATATATATATATATATATATATATATATATATATAATATATATAAATAATATAATATATTTATATATAAATGATATTTAGGAAATATACAAATGTTTCACATTATGTTTAAATAAAAATGACGAATTTAGATTGCTGCACGTTTTAGACTTGCTTTCATTTGTGTCAAACTGTCTCAAACATTAAGTAATTGAATTATTTTTTTTTCAAAGATTCATTGATAAGACATGCCTGACCTAACCCAACAACAAGCACAAAGGAAAGACAAAGTCAATAAATCTTCATTTCAAGCGCTGTCTCAACTTAAGTTGTCAAAAATAAACAAACCTAAATGACACAAATTAATCAAATTCAATCACGTTGTAGTATGATCCAAATTATGATATATTAGTGAAAGATGCATTAAGAAAATATGGGCTTGTCTTAATGAACTCTATAAAACATAATCAAATATATATACATACATATACATATATTAATTAAGAAATGTAGACCGTAGGCTAAAAATCACACCTCAATTTTCAATATAGGCAAAATTGACTGTCATAAAAAACATCGTTTAGATAATATTCTACAAAATATATATACATATGTATATATATCTATAGTCTTTATGCATGTATTAATGCATTGCATGCACATACATATGTTTGTTGTTTTTTGGGTGTGACACCTGTGTGTGTGTGTGTGTGTGTGTGTGTAGATGCGTGTGTGACAAGTGGGTGTGGCAGGCCCGAGCAGCGTCATAAGTTACGCTACTAATTGAGGTTTGCAGTCGCTAAAAAAAGGGCGCAAATGTCATGGCCGCTGCCAGCTACAATTCAAACAGTAGCAGCAGCACCAGCAGCAGCATCACCAAGTGCTGCAGCTGATCTGCACAGCATTAGGAAACACACAGCAATCACAGACATATAAACATACATACATATCATATATATATAGATATGCCCATATTTATATATCAGCAAAGGTAAACGTAACAATTCACAATTAACATCAACAACAAATGCAATTTTGAGGTATTTCCATTGCATATTAACAGTGCGCACAGCTGTTGTGCATTAACAGCGCGCTGTTAGCTAACAGAGCTTTCAGTGAAAGCAAAATCAAATAAGAACAACAACAACAGCTAGAGGAAGAAGCAGCAGCAGAAGGCATGTTTAATATATTGCAAGGACATGAGTGTGGCGCTCCAGTGACCCAGTAACGAGTGCAGCACACGAGCTGAATAACAAGAACAAAAATGAAGAGACACAGAAACACACACACACACACACACACATATACACACTCGCTCACACACATACACACATATAAAAGCTACAGCATGAGTTCAACAAAAAAAAAAAAAAAAAAGAAACTATGAAAAATTACTTGATATACTTTTTGACGTTTGCTTATTGGACATTTGCGCGAAAAGTTTGCTTTTGTCAAATTGGAGTTGGCAGTTGAGTTGGAATTGCAATTTCAATTGCAGTTTGTAGCGAAACTGTAATCAGCGTTTCACACACACGCACTCAAAAGCTACGAGAGCGGGAGGCAGAGCGAAAGAGACGGAGAGAGAGAAAGTTGTATGTGTACTGCATTGGGATAGGTCAAGTCTGCTGCCATATGGCCATCAGCTGCTGCTGCTGCTGCTGCTGCTGCTACTGCTACTGCTACTGCTACTATTGCAGAGGGGATGGGCTTTGGGGGTGGGTCTGCTGCTGATTGATAGATATGCTTTAAACGGTAATTAGTTATTATCTTTGGTTTACCCCAGCTGCCGCTGCTGCTGCTGCAGCATTTGTCGCCGCCGTCGGTCCCGTTGTAATGGCTGCGCCAGCATTCTGATTGGCAGCCGCTGCAGCGGCTGCTGCTGCCGCCACTTGCCTGATGCTCAAACAGTTGCACAAAGGCTTTGTCACGCCCAATGTGCACAGAGCATTGGACCACATGGTGGCGTTGCAAATGCTCGCTTCACCTTTGCCAGCCACTTTAATGCTGATTCTGATTAGTCCGTTGTCCAATTGGATACAATCAGATTAGCTCACAACAATAACATTAACACAAATTAACATTTCTCCTTATTGTTGTTAACAGTTTTTCTCTCATATATAGCTTTATTTTGCCTTATTTTTTTCTTGTTGGTTTAAAAATTGTTATATAAAATGCACACACACATTATTATTCTCTTGTTTTTTTTTTTTATAGAAAATTATGTTTATAAAACGTTATAAATGCTTATAAGCTTAAGTCTAAGTTGAACGCGTTTTATTGTAGTTGTTTTTCTTAAATGCCATTTTGGGGAAAAATTCGTCGAGTAAGGCTACAAAAAAATGTTAACAAATTGCTGCGCACTTACAAAAAACCAAAAACTAATATATAAAAATTGTTTTAGTTTTTTATAGAAAAAATACACTAAATTATGAATTATTGTTATCTTCGATAAGAAATTGAGTTTTAGGTTTTTCTTTTCCTTTATGGGCCACAGCAGCAGCAGCTGGGCTGAATTGTCGAAGAGTCGAAGAGTTGACCTTCGCACTTTCACTTTACTACACTTGCGTGTGCCTGAAACCGCCGACTTTTCATTTGGTGGGGGGCTCGTAGAAGGGGGAGTGGCCAAAGGGGCTGGGGCTGGGCTGGGGCAGGTGCGCTGAGCCTTCGATTTGATTGCAGTTTGTGGCACACTTTTTACTTTTTTTCTTTTTCTTTTTTTTTTCTATTTAACACAAACTTTTACTTTCGTTTTCTTTTTGGAATTCTTATGCGGATATTCAAATGTTGCTGTTGCTGCTGCTACTGCTGCTACCGTTGCAGTTGTCACACCCAGTTAAAAATTTAATATTTCAACAATGTGCCAGCGGAATCGCGTAGCGTGTGTAAAGCGCTCGTTAACGAAAGTAGCATCATTGCTGGCTGTGGCTGGCTGCCTGGCACACACTGCTGAACCTGCCTGAATGCATGCATGCTTGGCCTGCCTGCTCGCCTGCTTTACTCCTGACTTCTGTTATTAACAGCGGCTGGTGCTGTTAAGCTCTACTGCTCGACTGCTGCTTGCAGCATGCAAGCTAGAGAGCGCGTCAGTTGTGCGCATAAATGGAGAATGAGAGCGCAAAGCTCGTGAGCGCATCTCCTATATAGACATATATATATAGGTATGTGTGTGTGTGTGTACGTTCTGTTAATGCGTATTTTGTAGTAATTGTAATGTTAACGCGTAAGCTGCTCAACTGCACTGTGCATTGCTCTCTCCCTCTCTCTGTCTCACACACAGACTCCCCTTTGGTAGTAACATCTGTGCTTTGGCCTACATTTGCAATGTGATATAATCAGGGCGCGCTAAAGCTAACACAGCTAACAGCTAACAGCCAACTGCTAACAAAACGGGCGCGCACACACGAACGCTCCACAAGTATTCAGGATTCAGAGACTCATAGCTAAACATAAATGCCAGAAGCTCTGTCAATTAGGCACAAACACACACACAGACACACACAAAGGTACACAGTTAGCTAGAGAGGGAGAGCATGCTGAAAACTTGCACAAGGTTGCAATTGGTTCGCTTTCGTTTTCATTTGGTTCGCTCCGCTTTTTGCAGCAGTTGATTAAAGCAAAGCAGCGCATTGGGCAAACATTTGATTTTGAATCAATCCTTTGAATTAAACTGTTTTATTTGTCAAACTGCAGCAAACGGTCCAAAAGCAGAGCGCTTAACTAAATTGCGCTGAAAACTATGCTATAAAAATACAAAAAAATGAAAGTATCTATTTTTTTTAAATATTTATCTGTAAAACTAGATTAAGTTGCCACTGAAGGCAGCTGAAAACGTGCTTTATAAAATATGCAAATTTTTAATTAAAAAAATTAAATACAGAAAAAATGTAGCACAAATTATGTTATATAATTAAAATTCCTTTGCCTATTTATATGCAATTTAATTTAATTTTTAGAAGAAAAAAAATAAATAAATAAAAAAACACCAATACGAGAGCAAAAGCATTGCAATTTAATGTGCAGCAATTGCTCTCTCTCTCTCTCTCTCTCTCTCTCTCTTTCTCCCTTTCTCCTTCCTTTTAAGCTCTCAGCAGAGCATTGCCAGCTGTAAGAAAAGTTCACATTTACATTTTACCCCAAAACTGTTAACAGCTGCGTGTTTATTAAATGAATGGAGCCAAGCAAGTCATTATTTACTAAATGCAAGAACTCAATTAATTCTCAAATTTATTCACAAATATAGAAATACTGTCAATGAACAACTTAGCAGTTATACATTGCCAATAAAATGATGTTTCTATTAAAGAGCGTTGTAATTAACATGTAGGTCATGTCCACAATGCTGCACAGTGGTTCACCAATGCATAAATATATTTAATATATATACATATATATGTGTGTGTTGAACTGTTACTGTTAATTTGGCTACTAAAAACAGAAAAAAACAGCATCACTAAACACACATAGATCACATTGAGCATAAACATCAACAAAAACAGCAATATGTAACGTAAACGTAAAAACGTTGGACATTAACAAAAGCTACATGTGCGCGCATCCAGTTGGGTGTATTACAGTTATTTGGGTCAAAGCTATTCACTCAGCCGCAAAGCAAAGCAAAACGAAACGAAATGAAGAAACTGCATAAAGCATGCATATACACACACACACACACACACACACATACATACAACTGCTTAGCGTGGGCTTAGCCCCAAAGCTAACGCAGCTCAGCGACTAAGTTGAAAACAAATGAACGGAGAGTAAAGACAGGCCGGAATTGGGAAACAACTGTAAATCGACACGATAGCTCTGTTGTGGAGAGAAACTGTAACAGTAACAGTCTTATGTTAGAAGTAATGGCAACAACAGTGTATATGTATGTATGTATGTATGTATGTGTGTATAATATTTTAATTCACAAGCAATGCATAACTATGTGTGCGTGCGTGTGTGTGTGTGTGTGTGTGTGTGGGCCGGTAGCTACCTAAAAAGCCCACCCACCTACTTCTGGGCATTTCGCATTTCGCTTAGCCCGCAAGAAATCTCACTTACCTCTCTGGCCATTACGACATGTCTCAAAAGCAGGGCCCGCTTAGAGGGTCTGCCATTTGCGTTGGCTTCAACAGCAGCAACAACAACAACAACAACACGTCCTCTGCTGCTGCGTCGTTGTCGACGTGGTCGTTGGCGTTGTCGTCGCCGTCGCGTCTGTTGTCCTTTGGCGGCAGCGGCAGCGGCTAACAGGAACAACAACAACAACTGTGCACGGCTTACACTTCTTTTCGCGCATACGAGTCTCTGTGTTTGTATGTATGTCTTCGTGTGTGTGTGTGTGTGTGTGTGTGAGTGTTTGTCTGTATGTATGTTCGCTCGGGGAGAACGGCGGCAGTGGGCGGTTGGTTGGCTGTATATGTATATATGCGTGTGTGTGTGTGTGGAGTGTGCTTCAAAAATTCTCTACTACACGTTTATTTTCAATCTTCCCGCAACGCGCCGATGCTGTGTGCTGCTGCTTCTTCTTCCTTTTCGACGTTCCTTTTTGGCACCGTGCTTTCTCTCTCTCTCTCACACACTCTCTCACTCTGGCTCTCTATGCCGTTTTTTGTGGTGTGTGTGTCAATGTAGGTGTGAGTGTATATACGTACATATGTTGGTTGGTTGGTTGGTTGATTCTGCGTGTGTATTGGTATTTGCCTTGTACAAATTGATTATTTATTTAAACAATTCTTTATTTAATTAACGCATGGAATGCATGGTATTTTATTTGATTTCATTTGCTGCCTACGTACACCTCTACACCCACTATAATATATATACACATACACACACACACTATCTCAATATATGTGTGTACGTAGGTGCGGCTGCGATGTCGGCGAAGATTTGCTGTTGGCAGTGTTTGTGTACGCGTGTGTGTGTACCGTTATCATTTTATTCACATTTAACACACATATTTTTGAATTCGTTTTCACGGTTTTTTCGCTTGTTGCCTAATATTTTACTTAATATTTACAAAAATTGGGCACATGAGCCAAAAATCTTAAAGGCGCACACGCACACACACATACATATGTACATACAGGAGGGACACGCTTAATCTCTTGCTTTGCTTCTATTTTCTAGTATTGGTAGAACCCACGCCTTTCGCTTCGCCACTTTTCAATTCTTGCACACGAGCTGAGTATTTGCGGTTGCTTTGATGGTTTTCGAATGGTTGCGAGCATAAATATTGTTTTGTTCAAAACACGAAAACTAATATAGTTTAATTACAAAACAAACACATTTTAACAGTCAAAAGCACAGAGCAAACACGCAAATCAATGCTCCACAGAGGTCCAGTGCTAAAAACGGTAAATCACAACGTTGTTAAGCACTGACTATCGTCATTTAACAACACTTAAACTAAATTGAGCAGCGCACACTTCACTTAACAGAAATACTGCACACTTAACATAAATACCAGAGTACAATTTGCACCAGGTTTGAAATGAACATTTAAAATTATCAACAATATACACAGTTATAAAAACTGTAAAGCAATCAGCTAAGGCTTTCATTGAAATATTTTTCAATCAATAAAAATGCAATTTTAAAAACTTATTTGAGCTATTGATAATTGTTATCGCAACATTTTCGATAACATGCTATAAAAATAGACTTTCCATTAAGTCGATATGTTAGATTTATTTCGCCATCCCTAGACGGCAGCCAAAAAACTTGCTCAAAGTTTTACACAAAATTACGTGTCTCGTCCGACATTTTGCAATATGGTTGACAATCTACCACCTCTGGAGCCCAGTCTGCAAAATTTAGTGGAACAAGAATCTCTGAAATGGATATTCGTTGGCGGTAAAGGCGGCGTGGGGAAAACAACTTGCAGGTGAGTGACAGAGACAGTCACCAATGACAACAACAACAACAATAGCAACAACGATTTTAATGCTGCAAAATCCAATTAAAAAAATTTGCAGCTCCAGTTTGGCTGTGCAATTGTCCAAAGTACGCGAATCGGTGCTAATTATCTCCACAGATCCGGCTCACAACATATCCGATGCATTCGATCAAAAGTTCACCAAGGTGCCAACAAAGGTCAATGGATTCGACAATCTGTTTGCTATGGAAATCGATCCAAATGCTGGACTCAGCGAACTGCCCGACGAGTATTTCGATGGCGAGAACGAAGCGTTGCGCGTCAGCAAGGGTGTCATGCAGGAAATGATCAACGCGCTTCCCGGTATTGATGAGGCAATGAGTTACGCAGAGGTCATGAAGCTGGTGAAGGGCATGAATTTCTCCGTGGTTGTGTTTGATACGGCGCCCACGGGTCACACACTGCGACTCATCGCATTCCCACAGGTCGTGGAGAAGGGCTTGGGCAAACTGCTGCGCCTCAAGATGAAGCTGGCCCCATTACTCACACAATTCGTCTCCATGCTGGGCATGGCCGATGTGAATGCGGACACGCTGTCACAAAAGTTGGACGACATGCTGCGTGTCATCACGCAGGTCAACGAACAGTTCAAGAATCCAGTAAGAATTAGTTTAATTAACTTTATAGGCATACGTCTAACATCTTTCTCCCTCTGTATCTTTAGGATCAAACGACCTTTGTTTGCGTTTGCATTGCCGAGTTCTTTTCGCTCTACGAAACGGAGCGTCTCGTGCAGGAGCTGACCAAATGCGGCATCGATGTGCACAACATAATTGTGAATCAATTGTTATTCCTGGGCAATTCACATAATAGCTGTACCATGTGCGCATCACGTTTTAAGATCCAGGAGAAATATCTGGACCAGATTGCTGATCTATATGAGGACTTCCATGTTACGAAGCTGCCGTTGCTTGAGAAAGAGGTTCGCGGCCCGGATAGCATTAAATCGTTTTCAGAGAACCTTATGATACCCTACAAGCCGAAGGAGTAGCCCATGCTTCTTCTTGCTATTCTAGTTGTAAGCATTTTGATGAAATTGTGTAAATGTGGTTACGAGAAATAAAATGAAACCCAATTATGCTCCGGTTTAGAAAATTTTGAAGAGGGCGCCTGCATAATATAAATTCATCGATGTATTGATTTCAAAACAAAATTTTAGCAGGGTAACACTGAAACAGCAATCGACAATGATTTGAAGATCAATGATTTTTAATTTAAGTGTTTAAATCCAGTACACTGTCGTTTCTCTAATCAAATGCAGAGCTACATCGATCTATGTTTAAAGAAATTGTGCTGAAAATTAATTGAACTAAGTCCCAATTGTAACCAATTTGAAAAATGCGCTTATTTATTATATACATTGATTACCTAAAATCCCAGCAGAGTAACACTGAAACTGCAATTGATATCAATAATCAGCCATCGATAGGCATTAATTTGAATATTGTTATCGTTCTCTTTAGTCATCACTAGGTTTTATTTTGCGTCGTTTTTGCTGCACACAGCGCTTTCGTATTTTTGTTTTCTTCGTGTTGTTTTTTTAAATTGTCCTTGATAAATGTAACGCTGCCACATTATTTACACACATTTTGTACGTTGGCTTATTAAATATTTATAGCATTTGCCTCCAACTCCTGCCACTGCTGCACACGCGCATAGTTAGCTTCAAGGATTTCTAGGACAACAACAACGAAGACTAACAGGTGAGTGAGTGAGTTAACTGTTAATTGAGCGCCAAAGTTGTACTAGGCTTGTGTGTGTGTGAGTGTGACTGTATGTATATGTTTATTTGCTTGCGTCTTGCAATCGATAATACAACAAAAGGCACCCCCTTTTCCCGCTCCACCCTCTGACCCCATATCTCTCTCTCTCTTACCCATGATGTGTAATAATAATAACTACAACACAGCTAAGTGTCATAAAAACTATATATGTATTCGATAAAATTGTACCACATACATACGCATGTATGTATGTGTACGCTGATTGTTGTGGTTGTTATTATTGTTGGTGTTGTCAACTGCCGCGTCGTTTCCGCATTTCCCTTTATATGCACTATGAGCACATCCGCTCGCCACATTTGTCCTTCAGCCAGCTTTGGTTGGACGTAGGCGCAGTCCGCCTTCCTTGCCTTGTTGGCCATATCCATTGCATATCGCGTGACCTTTAGCCATTTCAAATACGCATACACACATATACATATATGTATATGTATGTATGTGTGTATATAGCTTAGAGTCTAGGGTGCTTACTTAATTAAATTGGTCGAATGGTCGAGCGAGTCTGAGCCCCATTTTTGGGCTGCCAGCTCCATTTATGGCCAACAGCACGTATGCAGCGGCAGAAGCCGTTAGAATAAGCTTATGGAAAAACGAAAGAAAACAAAAAATTGAAATTCAGTCACAATTCACTGTAGCTGTAGAAGCGTTCGAAACATTATCTTTGTGACAGCCCTTTATCATTTAAAGATACGCGTGCCCAATATTTGGTATGTCAGTGTAAATTACTCATGCTTATATATAAATAAATTTATACATCTTTATCAATCTTTAACGCTTGCAACTGGATGTTAAAAAATAACAGTAAATAAAAGAACGAGACAAAAATGTCTGTGGCAGGCTTTAGACAGAGCCTATTGCTCTGGAGTGTTGACTACTGGAATCTGGAAGGTAATTTGTGGAGCGTTAACATTGCGACTTTTTGTTTGATCTTCAGTTTGTTATTAAGTTTCACTTTTTTGCCCAACACATTTATTCAATTCAAATGAGCTAATGTCTATCGAAACTCTATTGCAGCTGTTATGGCGGACAATGTGTTCAAGTCGCACGATATTGGGTTACGCGCTCAAAAGAAAATACTCTCACGCATGGCAACAAAAAATATAGCGAAAACCTTTATTGACGGCACAACGGCTTCATTGTTGGATAATCTCTATAAGCTTTGCAAGCTGCATACGGGCAATAAGGCGCGCGCCGAAAAGCTAATTAAAAACATAATCAAAATTGTTATCAAAATTGGTGTCCTGCATCGAAATAATCAATTTAACCAGGAGGAGTTGCAAAACGCCGAGAACTTTAAGCGCAAATTTCAAGTAAAGTCGAAATAAATATTAAATTTTATTGATATTAATTTGTATAATTCCCTTCTAGAACACACAACTGTCCATTATATCGTTCTACGAGGTGGACTTTACCTTCGATTTGGCATATTTGCAAAAGTCTATAAAGGAATCACAAGTGGCGCTTAAGTCTATAGTTCAGTCACATTTAACAGACAAATCAATTGGCCGCATTGATGAGGTATTTGATTTCTTCGCCGACGAGACTCTGTTGGAGCTGGCATTCAAAACGGATTCACCATATCGCGAGGTGATGGGCAAAATTGTGGCAGACATTAACGCAGCCATGGAAACGGGTGATATATGAGTTGGCGGAGCGGGCGTCAGGAGTCAGGCTGCATTTGCTTTAGAAAGAAGGGGCTATTATCAAACCAAAAAGAAAACAAAACAACAACCAGATACTAATAGTTAGTTTAAAAGAGCCTTCTAAGTCCACCAACTAGAAAGTAAAACAAAAAGGAAAAGACAAACACGCATCGAAAAGCAAGAGGAAACTTTTTTTTAAATTTAATTGGTGATATTCACAATTTAAACAATTAACACTATTTAAGTAGCAGTCGAAAATTAGAAGAAGAAAACGTCCAGATTGATTTATTTTAAGGCAATGTTAAAACAATTTCTTTAGATTTAAGTAGAAATGCATTTTGCCAAAGGAATTCACAAACAAACAAACAAAAGAACTCAGAAATGTAAACGCAAGCAAAATGCTTTTTATCATCAATGTATTTGTCGTTGATTGTATTTGTAATTTGTAATACGTATAACTAAGTCGTATGTGAAAGTCTGTCTAAATATTGTCTATGTCTAGTTAAATATTTGATACATTTTTTGTTTATTCGTCTGTTTTGATATACTCCAGAACTCGCTCTTTGAAATGAAATTATATACTCGCTATCTGAGAACTTATCAAACACATATATGTATGTATATATATATATATATGAACATATATCCATGTACTTAAAAACACTCCAAAATGACATTTACTTTTGCTGATCTCTACCAAAAAAATTTAGTTTTCCAAGCCACACGTATATTAAATTGTTCAAAAAATATTAGTTAATGCATATTCAACTGTTTGATAATCCCTTTTTTGTATTTTCTAATTATGTATTCCAACCTCAACGCCAAAGGCGTGAAGTTCAATAACCTTAAGCATTATTTATGATATTCCCAATTGTTTGAAATAGATATTTAGTATAAATACCCAACAAAACATATCATACAAATGGCTGGCAACACAATATCAATATATATATACATATATACAAAAATATATATATGTATATGTTAGTTAAATGGGACAATAAACTGTTCGCTTAACAAAGAAGGAAAACAGATTGTCGCACATATTTTGGATATTAAAATTGATGGGATTCAAGTTATAGTTATTTAGATTTTTAAAACATCGTTTATTTATTTGTTTAGAAAACAAATTTTTTGTTGACTTTCCCAATAAAAAGCAACGATTGTAATTATAAAAAAAAAACACTCAACTAAAGACTTTAATTCATAAATATTTTACTCTGCGCGCTTTTGTTCCAGTATTTCGTCACCTGCTTTGCCTTCCTGCAGTTTCTGTTGCTTGAAGAGCTCGATAAGCTTCTCGGTGGCCGTTTGTGGTATATCAAAGGGCTGTGATGCTTCCGTGCTGGGCAGGGTTTGACTATTTGCATCGGGTGAGCGTAGCAGAAAAGGTGTCCAGGGGCCCTGTATGGATGGCACGTCCGTATGCCACATTTTACGCAGACGCAGTGAACTGGAGCTACCATTTTGTGTCTTGAGCAGATCAATCCATTTGCTGATCTCATCCTGTGTGCTATTGCGACAGCTCAACCACTCGCGATCACCATTTACTAGAGAGTTTAAAATACATGTGGCATAAATAAATTCCTAGTTTCCATTGATGGCCTGTGACTACTTACAGTATTCACCGACCAACACGGGCGTACGATGACGGCGCGGCTTCACATAGACCACAATGCCGGGATTCTCTTTGGCAAAGTCCACCAAATGGTTTTCAATGAAATCCCTTATCGATAAATTCACTTTTAGCTATGTGTTATTATAAGTATTTGTTTATTTATGCTTACCGCATGCCACGGCTGGAGCCGTTGTTCTTACAAAATTTCAATGTGATGCGCTGCAGCTGGCAGACGTAACGGCCGAGACCATTTTGTAGAGGGGCACGTGGAAATCCGGATTTGAGAAACAGATGACTATTTGACATTTTAAATTGTTTTCTAATTGTAATGTAGCTGCAGTTGGTGTGGAAATATCTAGCTTCTCAATTTTCGTAACCAAAAACGACGTAACCTCACGCCGCTCACAATATGTCAGCTGTTTCTCTTGTTGCTGTTAGACAGGGTTGCTTAACATAACGAAGAGAGTGAAGTGGGCACAGTGTTACAATAAGCTAAAGTATAAAAATGTAATAAAATTATTTCAAAATATATCTGAGATTAATAATTAATTATTAACAGAGTTGGATTCATTTTTATTTTCAAATATTAGAGTCAATGAGTAATTTAAAATTAATAGTAGGTGCTGCTATACATAACACGTTCGTTAAGTTGGCACTTAACACTCTATTTGTGACACTGTGCGATCAGCTTTGTAGCTCAATAACATATCGAAGAAGACCGCACACTGCTATAATATCTAATATTATGAAACAAAATTGTTAATGCTCAACTGAATTGAAAACGTTTGCATTAAATATCTAAGGTTTTTTATTTTCATTTATAACCATTTACTGGCAACACGAAATTGCTTTATCGGTTGCTAAACACACAGAAAACACAACAGAAAACCGGTTCTACTTGTCTGTGGGACACTGTGCGTCTAGCGCTTAACAGCCCTGCAATATATGCGGGCTGATAACGGCGAAAAGCGGCACGAAAGAGAGACGGCGTCAATTCAAATGCAGCAGCGTCGCGTCGTTTTTCTTTTGGCTGTGGGAAAAGAAAAAATAGAAAACGTGCAACGTGTTCGTGTGTGTGGCTGCATTTCCAATAGATTGGTGCCTTATCAGTTTGAATTATTTAGCACAACAAAACGATAATGGCCACAGTGAGTACAAATTATAATATAATCTTGGAATTGCATTCATGTAAACAAAATGCGTCGACAGACTTTTGCAGGTTCAAAGTACCCAAAACATAGTATTGCTGCACCATCCAATGACGATGACGACGATGATGATGATGATGAAGAGGAAGAGGCAGATGAATCTGGTTCGACCAGCTCATTTAGCTTACAGGAATGCATTAACGAGTTTCGTGCACGTCGCATTAGGCGCGTCTCCACGCACAGTCGCGATCGCGAAATGCCAGCAGCTGGCGAGGAATTAAAAGGTGCTCCCGTGGCATCCGCTAATACCACCGATGCGCATCTAATCAATCAGAATTTGTGTAACAAGGCGCAAGAGCGCAAGGGCAAACCATGCAAGAACGGTTTCTGCTATTGTTTCACCAGCGACAGTGGCGATTGCGCTTCGACGACGGCACCGACACGTGACTGGCACGTGCGACAGCAAAAACGCAGCAGGCGCTCCGAAAGCAATAAGGTGCGAGCTGTTATGAACGCTTTTAAATTTAAATATATTTTTATTAATATACTTCTACATATATAATACTAATACATGCTGCGTTTCTTTATACAGCTGGGTGTTGCACAGCCGCCTCTGAATAATCTAAGTGCTCAGCAGCAACGACAGCAGCCGAAACGGAGTCTACAGAAGCAACCAGCTGTCATTGCTGCCGGACACACCTCCATTGCTGCTAATCCCTTGACAGCAGTCAGCAGCTTGCATGCTGTGGGCGAGAATGCGCCACTCATACACATTATACAAGAGCTGCGCGACAATTGTGTCATATCCGAGGTGCGCGTCAATCGCGAGAAATTATCAACCATCAATCAATCAACATCAACAACAACAACAGCAACTTCATCAGTTACGTCCTCCAAGCTGAAGGCAGCTACTCCCAAAATGCGCCAAGCCGAGGCCATAAACTATCAGCCAACAGCGCCCGTGTTGTCCAACATAAGCGAACACGAGACGCCACTGGAGGAAAGCGAACAGGCGCTACTAACAGAGCAAACTAGTCTAGCGGGCGGCAGTTTGCATTCAACTCGCCGCAGTTCCCGTCGCAGCTCCAGTGGCGGACGACTACTCCAGAAGCGTCTCTCACAAGGCCAAGTAAATTTCAAGACGCACGACATGGAGCAGCCGCCGCCAAAGCCTCCGCGCCGCAGCACACAGAGTCTCGATGATAAATTCTCGTTATCCTCGTTGACCTCGACAACGCCTTCGGTGCGGGATGCCGAGCGTGTCCTAGATGAATTTCTGCGCAAGCATGGCGTACAGCTGCCGACCACACAAAAAGAAAATTTGCCCAAAGCCAAGAGCAAGCGTAAATCCTATCCATTAGGTAAGTAGGAGTTACAGTTTTAATGGAAAGGTGTTAGGCTATATTAGCTCTATTATATCCACTAAACCTAATACGGTAGTTAGTTTAAATAATTTTCCTTGATACCAAATTAATATGCGACTAAAATTGTAGAAATAAAATGTATGAAACAGAAACTCTGACTTATTCGCCACAGTGAAAACTCTGTTAATTAACCGATTGCTCATATAGAGCTTTCACTGTACGATCTTTATCTCTATATATCTCTATACCTATGTTTCGCATTTACAGCTGAAATTGAGAAGCCGATGCGTGTCAATCCATTGCCCAGCTGCCCCTCGCTGAGCGATATTGAACGCGTGGTGGAATCCAAACGTGGCGCACATTATGCCAAAAATATACACATGGCCAACAAGAAAAGCATTGTGGCCGAAAAACCCATAAAGGACTTTACTCTGGGCTGGACGGAACCAAAAATCAATGATATGCTAAACTATGATATAGCCAGGCGAACGCAATTCAAGACTAATGCACCAGAGCCAGCGCCACAGGTGGCCAGCATAGGTTGGCAGGTGCCGGTGGTGCCCAAGATTTCGCTGGACACGGTTGATGGCGTTAGCGATAATTTGGCCGTCAATATGGAGCAGAAGCATACGCCTATTAAATATCCACGTTTGCCCAAGCAGAGCAGCCAGAAATTCATTTGGAGCGAACAATGGCGCAGTTTGACGCCCTGGAGTGGCAACAAGCAGCGCAC
The DNA here is from genome assembly GCA_035045945.1 of Drosophila anceps. Classification (NCBI taxonomy): domain Eukaryota; kingdom Metazoa; phylum Arthropoda; class Insecta; order Diptera; family Drosophilidae; genus Drosophila; species Drosophila anceps. The sequence continues at coordinate 5,068,964 of JAWNON010000127.1, forward strand.
GGGACTACGCAAGAAATCCAAAAACTTTTTGAATAATTCCAAAAAGAAAATATTGCGCTTTGTCTCACCCAAGAAGAGCAACCAGGAGCAGTTGGAGCGGGAGCATAACGAACGTCGTCGCCCCACTCCTCGCCTGTGCACAGTGGGTGTGCAGACCAGCTCCATATCGCAATTGGATTTGCAGTCACAGTCACCGCCGGGCAGCTATCATTCCCCAGTACAAACGACGCCAACGGCCACTACCAGCTCCGCCCGACAGCCCCACTACAAGGAAAGCTCTCAGCAGCCTTATTTTGATTTCGAACGCAAGGTGAAACCGCCAAAGCAGCCGCGTACACAGCGTCCACGCAAATTGAATTTTCAAGGCGACAGTAATGCGGCGCCCGCTGCCACCTATCGCTCATTTCACAAGGAACTAGATCAAGATGTTACCATCACTAAAATGGGCTATTTGCTGGGCAACATACGCGCCAAATTGGAAGCTAGCGATGAACGTGCCATGCGCACATTTGGGGTGAGTTTAATTTACAATTAAAATCTCCTTCTATAGTTGGTGATCGAGTACGAGCGATAGTGCTCGATAACATTTTGTACATAGCGAAGAGATGAAATCACGAAGTTTGGAATACAAATTCTACTCCATAGATTCATTTTATCTATTTACTTATGTATGTACAACAAATTTTGGTGGCATTTATTATTAAACTTAGGAAGACATTTAAATGCTATGCCAGAGCAAAGATAGCACCGAGCGCATAATGATCAGAGCCCAGATAGTGATTGGGTATCATGCCCACATTGGCGCAACAACTGATTGTTGGCAGTCGATAAACGCTTAATATCTCTAATTTCTGCCTGCTCTGCTGGCATACAGAGCGCAGAATATAGTCGACAGTGATCCATTCGTTTTGCAGTGTTGACGCCGTGCAGTCTCCGCAATTCAATGCCTCAAAGTTAAGTGCGGCAGGATCCTCATCTTTGCTCAATAGCAACTGCATGGGTGTCGTATGCAATTCCGAATTAAAGTCTCCAGTTAGAATGACTGGCGTTGAGTGTTGAGTCGCGTCTTTAGCAAAGCAGCGTAGTTCTGTGAGCAACTTGCTCACCTGGGCACAGCGTACATCAGCACGACGTGGATTATAGAGCAGATGCGTTGTGGCTACAATCACCTCATGTTTATCCTCAGTAGGAGATTCCTTGTTGCTCGCTTGCTTCAATCGAAATTTGGCCAATAGAGCCACATTTTCGCGGTTGAGCAACGGCACAGTTGGATCGTAGAGCTCTACAGCCTGCTCCTTTAGCAGCTGCAGCTTGCAGGAATCATATATTATGGCACAGCCATCGGTGCGGCTGCCTGTCTTCTTTTTATACACATATTCTAAACGCTTGTCACTGCTGGCCCTTAAGCGCTGCACCAGCAGGGGCAAATGATCGTATTGCATCTCCTGCAAGCAGAGTATATCCGGATCCAATTTGTGAATCTCGTGATGGATATTCTGCAAACGATGTCGCCACGTTAGCCACTCCTGCTTGATATTCACATAGAGAAAGAAGTGCTCCATTAGCAAGTCCTGGGCGAGTATATTGTACGATAGCAACTTTATTTTGGATAATGAATTAGCCTCATAGTTTGATGTTAGCGTCCATTCGCGATTGAAATCGTAGCGTTGCTCCATTTTTTGGCTTGGCTGGCGCCTACTATACAAACTGTTGCGTATGAATTGTAATCTCATGCTTAATGGTCGGAATCGGGATTTATACATTGGATATAATTACACAGATACGATAGCTATAAAACAATTAAATCCCCTATTCCAACCAGAAACTACAAACAACGCCAGCCAGCCAATGTCCGTCCGTCCTACACACTAATGTTATTTTGACATTCGCATTGCACTGAGCTGTAATTGCCATTCACTCACATCGATAGTTGTGATTGTTATCGAACATTTTGACAGCGCGCGCACTATGTGAACCTGTTCAATTATTTAAATTTTATTACTGAAATCCCATTTCTAAAATAAAATTTATTTATGAAATTTTAATTAATAAACTATCCAATTATAATTTTGGAGAATATAATGATAAAAAGTGAATTTATACATATTTTAGGCGAGTTCACGTCTAACGCCTGAGGAACAATTGCACAATTTGGAGCTGCCGTCAGAGAGTTTCGATTGCATTGATGCACCCAGTAGACGTTTGCAACACTCAACAACAGCTATGCTACGGCGACATCGTTATCTTGACCGGGAACCCATTTACTCTGAAATTGAAGAAGACTGTATGGTTATAAGCGGCAGTCCACAATTTGATGTGCGTACAGAAGCAAAACTTGAAATGGCACCAACACCTACACCAACACCAACAGTCACGCCTACGCCCACACCCACACCCACAACAACCGCAACAGTGACTGCAACAATTAGTGAGCCAACACCCTTGCCGTCACCTTTGCCCCCTGTAGATATCGGTCCACTCTATGCCCAAGTGCAAAAGGCCAACAAGACGCCAGCGAAGGCGACACCCACAAAGGCTGCGCCTCCACCCAGAGCACTGGGACAATTTCTGCAGGAGTCCTTAAAGAATGGCAGCTTCTTTCAGTTCATGCCGCTGCCCGATGAGCCCACCAGCGAAAGCTCATATATCGTGTCCAACTCGAATAGTATCTCGAATCAAGCGACGTTGCCAATGCATCAATCGCTAAACAACATCAACGAACAGCATTCGCCGCCCAAAAAGAATCGTAATCTAAGCAAATCGGAACTATCGCTGCAGCGCAGCGAGATATTCCTAGAGAATCTGTGTCGCAGCGAGATTGTGCTGGATCCTGATGATAATGTGCGCCTGGAAAAGGTGCAAAATGTAAGTAATTTGATATAAAAATTTAAATATAAAAAAACATGAACTTTCTATTTTTCGGCAGACCTGTCTAAGAGCGAACCCAGCTTCAGATGATGTATCGTATGATATGCCAGTAGAGCTATATGAGGACTATATGCTCGACGAGCGCAACGCCAGTGGCAGCTCTTTTGCTACCAAATATGGATCTGTACAGCTAGAGCCGCCACCGCCATCATCCGTTAATCAGAGCACGCCAAAGAAACAACAGCAGCAACAACGCTTTACGACTAAGGTAGAGATTTTTGTTGACACTCATTAGCCAAACACACTATCGCTGTAAATATATCAAAAAACCCCTGTACAGATATATCACACATTATAAATTAGTTATAAACAAACAAAAAAACACTTTCTGCTTGCTTCTTCTTTGCTTCGCCAAACACATTTCAACTTAATATGCACTTAGTTTAGTATATGCTAACCATTGCCATGCGCCTAATTTATTTTAGCCCAGCATTGATATCAATGATGGTCCGTCAGTGGCAGGGCAGACTGTAAGCCACAGCTGTCCAACGACACCACAGCAGCAAGAGCAGCTGCCAACGTTGAAGAAGCCATCGCATAGCAGCCTAACGGAGCTGCCAGCAAATGACAGCCAGCTGTTATCCATGAGCACCATGGCTCGATATCGCCTGCTGAAGGATGCACTGCGTCGGTCGTATCGCAAGGGTAAAGATTTCTTGCTGGCCGAAAAGCAGCGGCTCGCTCAAAATCTGAGTATGTCTCGCGATCAATCCAATCAAACGGAAACAGAGCTGGATAGCAGTTACTATGCCAGCTTCAATCTGGATTCGCTACTGAATGAATCGCTGACAACGAAGGAGCAGCTGGCGCAAGCTGTCAGCATTTGCCGTCAAATGCCTGAACTGGAAATCTCGGCTGAAATGGTGGAAGCAGAGCGTTTGCTGCTGTTCAGCACGCTGAGACGAAAGACGGAGCCATCAGTGCTGACCAGAGAGGCCTTGCGTCAGCAATCGCAGTGCCTGCTCCTGGATGGTTTATATTTGCCTGTGAAATCGGATGCCAACCAGGACATGTTCTTCAACTACTATTACATCTGCACCATTGAGTGCGAGGGTCGCATACGCTCCACCCAATCTATTGAGTGCCAAAATGGAGCTGCAATCTTTCGAGATTGTGGCTTGGAGTTTTATAGTGCTGGTGAAGCAGAGGCGCTGGAGCTGCGCTGTCAAATTTTTATGCTGCGTCTGCGCAAGGTATCGACGCTGTCGCTGGAGCCGCCTAACAAACTGGTAGACGCATTCCATAGCACCTCCTAATCCTTACTTATAGCGAACTCTTATTTTTAGAAACGAGGCAGTGGCAGCCTTGGCTCTAGCAGTTCCTCCAACAGCAGCTCGCAGATTGTTTCACGTTTTCGTCTGCACGCCTCCTTTACGCTAAAAGCCTCGGATCTAGTGCCCTACGAACTGGTCTCCAATGAAGCGCAGCCAAGTGATAAACTGTGGCTGCGTACCTCTCGCACTTGGCAACTGCCGCTGACGCCACACACCAGATCCTCGAATCTAATGCCACAAATCGAGCTGAGTGGTCGCGTGGAGCTGCGTTTGCCCAAATCGCAATATGCAGGCTATCTGAATGTGCAGGATACGGATCCGAGGAATAAGCACAATTGGAATCGTCGCTGGTGCACGCTGGATGGCCTGCATCTGGCTGTCTGGCAGCACGAGCACAATCTCAGCGAGCAGCCGCCGCTGCTGTTGCTGCAGCTGGGCGAGTGCAGGCAAACGCAATTGGATGTAGCTCCACGAGAGCTATGCGCACGTGCTCGCAGCTTTTGGCTACAGTGTCCCAATGGTGAAGCGTTCTTTGCAGCGGATACTCAAGCCGAGCTGGTCGAATGGCTGCGCAGGCTAAATGAAACGTTGGCCTTCACAAAACGCTGGTTAAGTGCCTCTTAGCAATTATTTTATATAATTTATATATTACTTTTATTATTATTACTATATTTGTTTATGTTTAAGTGGTGCCTCTTAGCAATTAGTTTAGATAATTCACTATTATTATATTTTTATATATTTAGCGTAAGGTTTTATAATTAACCAATTCGTCAGTTGTATATAGAAGCTTCTATATATCCTTTATCTATAAATATATATGTATGTATATATATATTCCAGACTTTGTCTAGTCTAAGCTAAAGTCATCTGTAAACAAATTGTAGTCAGCGAAAACTTGCCAAGTGAACATTCCTCGACTGAAACTTGTTGGATTCCATTCAAATAGCAATTGATCAACATTTTTGTGCATTAGCTTTTATATAATAATATATTTAAGTAAATATATATGTGCACAACAACAACAACAGTTTATTACATACATATTTTACATGGATTATAATAATATAAAGAGAGAGATATATGTATATATATATATATATAATATGTAATATTTGTGCGGAGTACAATATGATACATAGTGTTAAATAATTTTTATATAATTTATAGTTTAGATAACTCTCACGGCTGACGCATTAGATATATTGTTAGTTATGTATATATATATATATATATATATTTTATATATGCTTTGTAAATCCATTTGCTCGATTACGGTGCAAAACATAAGTGTTGAGGTTATCTTTGTTGTGGTAATTTGTTTTGTCCAGCAATTTACATACTTAAATTGTATAATTAATAAATTACTACTATTGGTTTTTTCTTCAACTTAATTTCTTTTCTTGTTATCAAAAAAAACGGTCTATTGTTTTTGGTTTTGGTTTTCTGTTTCACTGTTGCTCTACATGTATAGGTTCTAGATTTTGGTTCTATATAATTATTCACTATTTTTAGTTTTATTTTATTTTTGGATATGCCGATACGCCTCTTAGATATATGTTGTTGATGCTTGTCGAGAGCTTCTCCGGGTTTTGGGCAATCGAATAGTACCTCAAGCCAAAACATATTTCCACACGCGATTCATCTGGTGATTGGTGCCCGTCTCCGTCACATAGAGTGCGGATCCATTCACGCTGACGGCTATCGAGTGAGGATTCTTGAACTCGCCCCAATGCCCAATAATCGTCTCGGAGCGTGGATCTATGGTGAAGCCACGCACAGGCAGCATCGAGGTGGGTCCATTCACAGCAAAGACAATGTCGCCATAGCCGCTGACACCAAAGACGCGACCCAGATCCGGTTCCTGGATGGTGGCAGCTGGTTGACCCTCGCCGTGCGACGATTTAAGACCAGCTCTGTAATTAGTTTATTTTTATTTTAATTTAACAAATTAAATATTAAAATTTCGATAAGTGTTTTGATCAGTTACGGTTTCTTTTCTATTCTTGAATTCTGGTATCTTCAATATTCTATAATTTTCTTTTCTTTTCTTCTCATCTCGTTTCTCATTTACTCTTATGTATTGTCATTTCTGATATCTCAATTCTCAATTTCACAATTCTCTTTAAACTTCTCTCTTTTCTTTTCTCGCTTCTCACTTCACTCTTTTCACCTATTACTTTTTTCTCATATTTTCTCTTATCTGTGTCTAATCTTTTCCTGAATCTTATCAGTTCTCAATTCTCTTACTTGGGGCACACAACACGCATATTCTCACGATCCGCAATGCACAGTAAATCCAGGTGCTCCAATAGGGTGATTGCATGTGGCACCTGCAACGAGAGGAATTCTGCAAGCATTTCCAACATTAAAATAATTATAAATCAAGAATATTAAGTATACGTACCCGGTGGCTGTGGAATGCTGCGCAACAGTTTGCCAGCAGCATTGAACTTGAGTATGCGACTGTTACAGTAGCCATCTGCTATAAAGAACTGCAAGAAATAGATAGAATTAGTATGTGTTTGCATTAAATTCAAACTGTAGCTACCTCGCCGGTTGTGGCTACAGCTATTGAAGTGGGTTTGCAAAGATGCTTGACAGAGGAGCCGGGTCGGAAGCGCTTGCCTATGACCAGCTGCGGCTTGCTCTCGAAGGGCCGAAACTGTAATTGATAGACAGTTGAACATATATTATATTATATTATGTATTCCATTAAAGGGACGCAGCCCACCTTGAAGGCCTGATGCATGGCCACATCGGTTATCCAGTAGTTCCCATGTCCATCTATAGTCATGCCATGTGGCATATAAAACATTTCCGAGCCCCAGCCAGTTTTAATGGCGCCCGTCTTTGGGTCTAGCACATAAATAGTTTTCTCCTTAATGGGTCCATACTCAATCAGGTAGTAGATGTTGCTCTCATTGAAGGTGCTGCAATAGCAAAGATAGCATGAGTGTGTATGCAACAAACACTTGTTAGTGGACAGCTGTTGACCTACTTAACATCCCAGTAGCGGTCAGCGCGGTGAAAAATGACAGGATTCCCTTCAGGATCGACAGAAACAGCTGTGACTTGGCCAAAGCTATGTTGATCTGTGGGCCAATTCTCGACGAGCACTGGAACGGGCACACTAGCTGCAGGTATGGGCACATTGTCATAGCTGCGTTGATTCTGCAGCGCTACTTCATCGCCCGCCAAAGGCAGCGGCTTGCTCTACCAAAGGCGAGTTAGAGGGAGACAGAGGCAGGGAGAGAAAGGGTAAAAAGGGAAAACTACAATAATAGAGCTGCAACTACCTCCATGCGTCGCTTGATGAGCTCCCTGACCTCATCGAAGAAACGTTCGTTGAGGTTTAACGCAGCCTCTGGCAGGTGGTTGCCTCCAATCGCAGATATTTCGGCTAAGCCAAGCGCCAGCAGCGCCACGAATAAATATCCTTGCATTCTGTGAGAATGTTAAATATTTTTTTTTTAAAACTGCGAACTGCACTGATGCTCGTTTATTTTTACACAATTTTCTAAGGCTTTGACTGCCTTAACATCTGTTGGAGTTGTCTATATGTTGAGCTGGCAATAACTAAAATCACTCGGGGCCAACATACGCACAGCACCCACGCTTTTCGCTTTCATTGCAAACGCATGCGCCTCGCTTGTACTGTGGTTCGCATATGCCAAAAACAGCTGCGATTTATATGACGACCAGTATCGTTAACAGCTTGTGCCACGGTGGCACGAACACAGCTTCAGGCGCGCTGATTGAAAAACGTTTTATTGATTTTCCAATTGGCCAAAAATCGAGCGCCAAAAGTTAGGCAACAGTAAATATGGCCGCTTAATGCAAATGTTCAATCATTTTATTGACGCACACAAATCGATAACACAAGATCCAAGAGTGAACTAGTTGCTCACACAGGCAGGCGTGCAAGCATGTGTGTGTCCTAATACATGCGAGTGCTTACTTATTATCGATATTTAATACTGCGCAATTGGATTTAACTAATTGCCGATATTGAAATGTCGACAAGTTTATAAGCACAAAAAGTTTTTTTTGTTAATTTTTTTCTAATATTTGTAACCAATGAACATATGATGGCTTGGCTGCCATTTTAGAATATTTGTTGTAGGCCACTTGGGAAATGGTTGCATACTTTCAGCAGTCAGTGTAACTGCCGTTGGTGCTGGTATATGTTATTGTTATTGCTGTTGTTGTTGTTGTTGTTGCTGGTAATTTAACTGTTATGATATGTTTGACGTCACGCGCTCAGCGCTCAACGGTGCCCAATGCCAGTTGAGTCCAAATATAACCGGTATCTGTCATAGAACAATACGCATTATAATAGCGTCCTGGCGAGCTGAAAAGAGAGATTGGACGATTACAAGTAGTTCGCACTGAGAAGATATTTAAATTTCTGTAACACACACCGGCAATAGGAATACTGTGGGCACTTGCAGCGAAACAGATTCTGAAACTCCTCCTTGCACACCTCATTCCACCAGCAGGTGCGCTATAAATTTATGACTTAATCCAAATACACCTTTTTAAATTGTCGAAATTGATACCTCAGTCATGTAGCCATGCACACTCTGGTCCGAGTAGCGTTTGTTCGAGCCGCGTACATCCTCATTGGCGTGCAGTGGAGTCAGCGCAACGAACAGCATAAGCATGAGCAGCAGCCAACCTCCATGTCCACCATGTCTTTTTCCATTTCCACCATGTCTGGGCAGGCTGAACGTCACGGGCAGCGGCTACAGAGCGTGCAAAACAACAAAATAAAATACACACATAACTTGCAACCTTTTATTTAGTCACACCTCTTGCATTGCGTTGCGTTTCGTAATTGATGTTTTTGTTATGCTATTTTCGCCTCCTTTTCGCGTATCACATGACGCAGGAGCAGACTCACAGACACGCAGACACAGATAACAGTCACACACACACACACACACACACACACATATACACAGACAGAAAGTTGCCCGCTGTTTTGGCTTTGGCCTACTTTTGGGCGTCGCTCGGCTTTGAGTCGGTATCCCAATATTTCACGCACACATCAGTATATGTGTGAATGGTGGACCAATAGGGGGCTGCTGGTGGTGGAGCAGACGAAAACAGGGTGTTTCTGTTTAGAAACAAAAGCATATTAATGTTCTATGAGGATAAGCAAACAGAGTACGATAGAACGAGAGAGAGAGAGAGAGAGAGAGAGAGAGAGAGAGAGAGAGAGAGAGACCGAGAGAAAGACAAAGAGAGGGACACAGACAAAGAGAAAGAGATGGAGAAAGACTAGGATTGGGGGAGAAAGACGGATAAAAAAAGAGACGGAGAAAGGCGGAGACAGAAAAAGACGAAGAAAGACAGAAAGATCTAGAGAGAACGGCAGAAAGAGACAGACGAATAGAGAAAGAGATGGGCATAGAGGAACACCGAAGGAAAGAGGGAGAGAGAGAGAGAGAGAGAGAGAGAGAGAGAGAGAGAGAAAGAGAGAGAAAAACGCTGACAAAATGAAAAAATAGATAGACAGAGAGAGATGGACAGGGAAAGAAATATGGACAAGGAGACAGGCAAAGAAAGAGACGAAAAGAGAGAAAGAGAGAGAGAATCAGATACAGAGAGTAAGTGAGGGAGAGAGAGGGAGAGACAGAGGCAGACAAGATAATGAGAGTGAAACTGACCGACACAGAAAGAGGGAGAGAGGCAAACAAAGAAAAATAAAATAAAGTTTTGGTAAGACACATAGAGAGCTACAGGAAGGTGAACAGATGTGGTTATTCAGAGAGAAGTCAGAAAATAAGATAATATATAACAGAAAAATGTACACTAGATTGGGAAGAAGAAGGAGTGAGTCGCGCAGAGAAAGCGAGATATTGAAATTGGCAAAACTGATGGAAGAATAGAATCAAGCATTGTATTGGAAGGCGCGATTGATAGGAATATGTTAACAGAATAATTCAGTTTTTATATATACATAAGATTTTTATTTGTTGTTTATAAAAAGAGGAAATCAACGACATCTTCCATACGTCACAGCTTTTGTCTGACAGACGCAACATGACTCAGCAACAGATGCCTAAAATAATCAGAGAAACTCATTCATTTGCCAAAATATTTTAATGTGTGGCATCAAATGATTTGCAACAGGTTGAATAGGTAATATATTTCCTATCAAGCGCCCGTAAGGCCAGATATAAGTAGCTCAACGTGGGCGTTTATTTCTATGAGAAATTAATGTAAATAAAACTCGCTTCTCGCAACTTCTAAGACTTTTAAGTTTTCCATAAAAAATGGTTTCGTGCAAAACATGCGAAAACATTTGGCCAAATGTTCGAGTACATTTGCGTCTATATGCATATATGTTATTAAAAGATTATACAAAATAATTGCATGCATCGTGGAGGCTTGCTTGAACAGCATTTTCCCAATGGTCTGTGGAACATTTAAGATGTGTATAGAATTTTCCATGCAGAGGCGTCAATGCAGACGTCTTTCCCCAAGAAAAAAGGCAAAACAAACGGACAAACAAGCAAAGCCTTAACAAAGATATAAAGTATGCGCAGCAAACATACCCTTGCAATGTTTTTATATAAAGATAGTTTTACAAGCAAAATATAAACAAGAAATGTATCTTTTAAAAATATCAAGTGTACGACGCAATGCACATATGGTTTTAAGAGTTATTGTAATTTTCTTTGAATTTGAATCTGTAAGAGTTAATTCTCTTTATTAGTATTAGACTATAAGTAAATAAAGACATTATACATATATATATATATATATATTTTTCATATTATATAGATTATCAATGCAGTTGGTATAGTAAATAAGCTCACAGAAAATATTTATCAAATGGATGAAATTTGGTAATATCAGTTACTAAATATACTACAAATTATTTAAATAAATATGAAGGAAAACGAATGTAACAAAAAAATTAGGTATACACATAAAAAGTCTTAAAGAATTATTGAAATAATTTTCAATGAAGATTAAATAAAATTAAACTTATTAAAATAAAATAATTACATTACTCTACATTAATTTACAGGGTATATATGTAGTTTATTTTTACGGGCAATACATTTGGCCAAACACGAGATATATATGGCACAGTCATAAATATATATATGTTATATACATATATATATATATATATACAGATATAAATTCATGTGGATGACGCTTGGCTAAATTTAGATGGCAAATACATTTTCATATTTTTAGCACATAGAGATGAAAATGTAAACAGTCGAATGCGATGCTATAAAACTGAGCAGATTTTTCGAAATGTTCCACAAAAACGCAGCAAACGCGAAACAGTAAACACGAAAACTCTTCAAATTGTGACTAATTGGATTAATTAGCAAAGGTACGAAAAGCAACCAAATTGATATAAAAAAGTTCAATATATTCAATATAAAAAGAGAACATAAGAGAAAAATGAACTCATTTAGGCTTATAACTGAACTAACTGATGAATGATGTGCATTAATTGCCATTAGCTTTTTGTCTTCTTTTCCCTGCTTCAACTAGATGTCCGTAGTGCCTCTAATGTTTCGTGATTGGTGGGATGAACTCGACTTTCCAATGCGCACGTCGCGCCTGTTGGATCAACACTTTGGCCAGGGTCTGAAGCGTGATGATCTTTTGTCCTCCGTTTGGAACTCTCGGCCCACTGTGCTGCGCTCGGGCTATCTGCGTCCGTGGCAGCGTTCCGTCAACAGCTTGCAAAGACAGGAATCGGGCTCCACGCTGAATATCGACAGCGAGAAGTTCGAAGTGATTCTCGACGTGCAGCAGTTCTCGCCGAATGAGATTACAGTGAAAGTGGCGGATAAGTTTGTCATAGTCGAGGGCAAGCACGAGGAGAAACAGGACGAGCATGGCTTCGTATCCAGACAGTTCTCCAGACGCTATCAGCTGCCAGGTGGGTTTGCTGAGACTTCTTCATTGTATTATAGAGATATAATTATCTACTTGCTGTTAATTATTGCAGCTGATGTCAATCCAGACACGGTCACCTCCTCGTTGTCGTCGGATGGTCTGCTGACCATCACGGCACCCATGAAGAAACTGCCACCGCCTTCCACGGAGCGCCTAGTGCAAATCACACAGACTGGACCCTCCTCCAAGGAGGACAATGCCAAGAAGGTCGAAACTACAACGCAATAAGCAATTTGGACTATTAAATCACTCTTTTATTATTATTATTATTTAAAGAAGCCTTTTTTATAATAATATCAAAAGTAGAATAAGTTTAAATGATTATAATATTGGAACTCTTAAATATATATAGAAGGAAACAAAAGTTATCTCTGCTACTTGTAAATCCGGTGATGGAAAGTTTTGAAAATAAGATAAATTTGTTATATTTTTTAAAGAAATTTTGGAAAACTATATACACATATCTAAAATAAATATTGAGATAAAATTTATAGCTTTCGTTTATATATTTAAAGTAGACAAGAAATAAGTGAAACTAAATTTAATTTAAAGTTGGCTTGGTTTTTTTTATACCCTGAACCCAATGTACATGGGAAATCAGAGTATAATGGTTATGTTAAAATATATGTAACAGGCAGAGAAGACGTGGCAGACCCCATAAGGATATAGTCGATTTAGCTCTGTCCGTCTGTCTGTAAACGCGTAGATCTCAGAACCTATAGCCGCTAAAGACTTGACATTTTTTGTAGATATGTCAGCTTATCGCTGTGATCAATAATATATAATTAATGGAAAGGCAAACTCGAAAGCGGACAGTCGTAACTCTATTTTAATTATATAAAATATTTAAAAAATATTTTAAATAAATTAAATATAATTTAAATTTCTATCTTCATCTCAGATAACCAATTCTTCGTGCCAACCTCGTTTAAAATCTATTTCTTACATTCCAATTAAATCAGTTCTATTGCTAATTGCATCAGCCTCTTCGAGAGCTATCTATAGCTATATACACTCACATTAGATACTGCACACGATGTATTCACACAAAATATTTCAATTTATTTCGAAATGTCATCCATATAAAACTATCAAACAAAACTAAAAACTTTAAAATCGAGCATTTATATAATTGTATGTTTTGTCTATCATTTCTTTGTTGCTTGGGGCGTCTTGGGGTCTGTTTTAGTCTTCAGGTTCTTAAGTTGTTCCTTTTGCTGAAAGAGTAAAGAAATTTTGATAAGTAAAGATATATAGATATATAATGGAAGAAGATTGATCTCGTCTATAAAAACTATATATAAATATATTTTCTATTTTTAAATGCCTACCTGCTTATAGAAAAACTCCTCCTCGCGAGCAGCTTCCATTTTGCCAAATGAGCCGCCAGCTTCGCGTATGGAGCCACCAGCACCACCACCTTTGCCTGCACCACTGCCCAGCTCTCCCACATGTGACATTTTCAAGTGTCTAATAAACAAATAAATAAATATAAATATATATGTATATATATTCGAAACAGAATGATAGAGAGAGAGAGAGAGCTTATGCAATCTCGCTTTTCAAATGGAACTTACTGAATTTGTTTTGGATACAGATGTTGACTGATGCGGCGCAGTGTAAACATATTGATTTATATACCGGCAGCTAATATAGTATATTATTTAAATATATATATATATATATATGTTAGTATGTATATATATACGTCTGGCTGATAATATACGATGAGTGATTGTTGCTCTTTATTTCATGGTATTATGAAAATCTCAGCTGCTTGTGCATGGTCCATTCGGATTGGTTTTGTTTTTGCGGGCTCTGCCAACTTAGTTTAAGACTTCCGAATTTGAACGAGGGAAAAATTTGAATTGTGAATTGGAAGTGCTGCTCTGTTGCCTAACTCAGAGCAATTCAACACAATTTGCATACGAAACGAGAAACAACAAGAAAAGGCGTCCAAATCAGTTGAAAGTGCGAGAATGTGCTTTTTGTTGATTTTTCTTCTTTTTTTTTGCTACATTTATTTGAAGTTGTCAAATATAGGGTTTAAGGCTCATCCTCATCGGTGAGATCGTCCTTGCCACGATTATGCAAAACCTTTAAGCATTCGGTGGTCTACCGAGTGCAAGAGATAGGGAGAGGGAGTGAGGGGGAGGAGGGACATATATATGTATATATACATATATATATATATATATATACATATATATATATATATATACATATATATATAATATATATATAATGATACATATATATATAATGATATTTGTCTACCATACATCCTTACCTCATTCATGAAGAATGCTTCTTCGTGTATGTCCTTGTACTTGTTAATACAAGTTGTATTGTAGAAGGCGGCATGATCTAATGTACGCTGATACTCCTCGTATTTGCGCATATAGTCAGCCGTTTTCGAGGACTCAATATGTTTGCGGATATTGGACATTAATCCGTGATTGATTGAGCTGAAGTATTCTTCTTCTTTGATGCCACCTTGCAGCTTACCTAGACCGCCGCCCAACAAAAATACATTTGTAGATAAACTGCTCTTCGACTCTGAGTAACGTCTATTGGGCAGATGGGGTTTTGGTATTACCATTAGAGTTGAGTAGAATTGAGTGGGACTTACGCGAAATTTGGAATTGATGCTTGTGTGCGTAGTAACAAACCAGCGGGAAACATTTTTGCGCCTTTATATAACATTTATATTTATATATATATGTGCGTATATATATATATTTTTTTATATATATATATAGAGAGAGACAGGGAGAGATTTGAATGTTTTGATACGATTATAAAAACTTTCTGGGCTGTTAACAAATGCTAAAGGCATCTAAATTTACTGTCAGACAAGGTAGATCACAATAAAAAATTTTGTAAAATGAAAGTAGCAATAAAAAAAAACAACATCAGAGAACTCCGCGAAAACTACATCCCGATATCGGTAAGTTCTATCTACAATTGAATTGATTATTCTCGCTGTTAATAACGTCGATTAGTTATAAATAAAAGTAATAATATAAATAAAGATATATATGTATATATATGTACATATATAGATACATGTATGTATGCCCATGCATATGTGTGTATATATATGTATATACATGCATATGTATGTATTATATATTCTATTTATGTGAACAAATTCTTAAATGCTCTCATTCACCAAAGACATCCAACCAGTGGTAATTAAAGGAAGACGTCAGTCGAAACTGGAGGCGCCCAAATCAAAGACAGCGGCTGCGCTCGTCAAACGCAAAAACCGCAATGCACGCAGAAAGAGCCACTATCAACATCATCATAATAGCAATAGCAATAACAACAACAACAACAACAACACCAACAGCAGCAGCATTAACAGCAGCAGCAACAGCAACAACAACAGCAGCAGCAGCAACCACAATAACTACGATGATAATGATGAGCATGATACTAGTGGTGGCCAGCATGACGATGATTTGGCCAAGGAACCGTGTCAATTTGTGCCCGTGCGTCGCAAGCCGCTTGGTGAATATATAAATTTGGAGGGGCCATCACTAACAACAACAACAACAGCTGCGGCGGCTGCGGCAGCGGCAGCAGAAGCGGCAACGGCTGTGGCGTCAGTGGCAGCAGCCGCAGCAGCAGAAGCTACAAAAATAACAACAACAGCAACGTCATCATCATCATTGCCTTCGGCCGCATTGCAGGGCATGCGAATGAGCTATGCAGCAGCCGTGCAAACTGGATTGGGTGTGAAAGTGATGATATCGCCGCGTCTTAAAAAATTTAATAATAAGCCTGGCAGCAAGGGTCAAAAGGCCAACAACAATCATAATAATAATAATAATAGTAATCATAAAATAACCGCTGATACAAAGTTTCGGATATTTGATGAGCAACCAAACAAGCCGCACATTGTCCGAGTCGATCCAAAAGTGTTTCGTACTGATGTTGAGGCTATGAAGGCAACTGCACGCTTGAAGACCACCAAAACGAAGAAGCCTGCAACCGCAGCAGCTACAACAGCAGCAACAACCAGAATTCTCACATTGAAAACGAACGAGCTAACAGCTAAGCCGAAAGCTGAACCAGAAGATGCTGATATTAAAGCGCTTGAATTGAAATTCAAAAGACTGGCATGCAATACGGCTGGCACCGCTGCCGTTGCGGCAAACGTGATGCAAACGGCTAGAAATTTGAATTCAATTCAGGGCAATTCATTAACAGCATCGAATAGCAGCCAAGGTGAACACCAAAGCCAGGGCACAGCAATCAAGCAGCAGCAGCAGCAGCCGCCGCCGCCGCCGCCGCCGCAGCAGCAGCATAACAACAACAATGTGAAATCGCCGACATTTGTGGATTCAATCAGTTATTTAAGCTTTCATCAGGACCGATTGCAGCGGATAGTCAAAAATCAAAGCATTTGCGTCATTTGCTTACAATCGCCAGAACCAATGAAGGTACCACAGTTTGAGGACAAGCATTTTAAATATCTTGAGGAAGCTTCACTTTTGGCACAAAATCGCACCATGCTACGCTTATGGCTGAACTCTGATCAACTGATATGCTAGTAAACATTTTTCAGACAGATAAATTTTTAAAGTTATATTAGTTATATTGTGTGTTCTAAGTTATGCCTGTTGACTAAAAACTAAATTGAAATGCAACGGCCAACAATAAACTTGGCCTGCCTATGCAATGGCCGATAAAATAGTATTTTTCTTTTTGCCTGCAGACCTCAAATCCAAAAATACCATGTGTATATCGATATATTTTTGGTATATTTCTATACATATATGTATTAACTTTTGTGTAAGATGGCTTGGTCACATTGTATTTAGGTTGATTATTTTCCTTATTTTGCGTGTGTAAAAATGTTGTGTTGTGAAAAGCGCAATTTTATTGCAATGCCTATATAGTTTGTCAAGCAGCTAGTGGCCAATGTGCATGCAAATAATGTTAACCGTTTGACGGCATTATACCAACTGCATGGCAGCGCCTGTCTAGCCAAACAGCAGCCCCAGCACAAACTGAAGGCGTGTGAACGAAGCGAGCGAGCGAGCGTGTCAGCGCAGAGAGGAGCGGTGTGTGTGTGGAGTGTGGAGTGAGGAGCGGAGCGCAGCGCGTTTTCTGTGTGTTTTGTGTGTGTATATAATGGACAAGTTAAAAAACAACAACAAAGAACATGCAGTTATTGCATCAATTGAGTGCTCCTATACCAACGCTGCTGACACCGATGTCGATGTGGAAAGCAATAAGAGCACGCCCACACCATATTTTACGCCCCTCGAATATTTACAGACCTCCTTTGAGTTCCCATCGCCAACAACTGCAGCTGCAGCAGCGACAACTGATGTATGCGATGAGGAGCCACTGTATACACCGAAACAGTTTACAATTTGCAATCCCAAGCAGCAGCAGCACCAGCAGCAGCATTCAACACAATTGCCGCAATCGCCGACGACGCTAAATCGTAAATTTAAGCGATTTTCTTTATACGATCGACGTTCATGTTCGCCGCAGGACGCTGGTCGTATATTTGCCAACAAGGAGAATACGATACCAAAAAAATGCGGCACCGATAACGATCACGATAGTTTGTATTTATCGAAAAGCGAACATAACTCACCCACAATCCTTTTTAGAGATGACAGCTCAACGACGACAACAACAACAACATCAACAGCAACAACAACACCAAATCTCCTTAACGATTCGAGCCGCCTTAGCTACTCACCCAAACTGCTCGCCTCCATAAATAATTTAAATTTGAATCATTCGTTAAGCGGCTCACCGTTAAACATCATCAATTCGGCTGGCTATAAAAATGGCAATTTCTTTCGCTTTCCCGAAATCGATCATGTGGTGCAGGATATGGTGGTGGTACAATCGCCACCGATTGCTACCTTGGCAGCCGAAGAGCCTGACAATCAGCAACAGCAGCAAGCAAAGCAAGCTGTCACAGCGGAAACGGGTCGACGCAATCGCAAGAATAAAAACAATCTCACCATACGCATCACAGATGTGCAGCTGGCCAAGCCGTTATCGCCATCCAAGCCAAAGACGCCCACGATTAAGAGCACCAAAGAGAAGGCACGCTCTCTGGACTCCGCTGCCAACGAGTCGGAGCTGTCGATTGTGGTGCATCCCATCAATGAATCTCATCCGATGCCGGGCAGCAGCGGCGGACATGGACATGCCATGAATCAAAGCAATATGTTAATGCAGCCAACTGCCTCCAATTTGCACTCCACCTCGCTCTCACGCCTGGACACCCAACAGTCGCTGCAAAATCGACGCACGACGCGTCGCAAATCGCCGGGGTTGAATAGCAGCGATTGGCAAATGTATCATCGCAAACAGAATCCATATCAGAGCTCACTGGATGCGGATGAACTGAAGTCGGCCTCGAGTGTGGACAGCAGCAGCAACAATAGTGGCAAATTTACGCTTGGAGCCACTCTGGCACCGCGCAGCGCCCACAAATTGAATCCCATGCTGCACTCATCGAGCACCAATTTGAAAACGTTGCCCGAGTGCTTGACCCTGGTGGAGTTTACGCCCTGTACAGCAGCTGTTGAATCGCCCTTTAAGCAAAAGTCCATGGATTTGCCGGGCAAGAGTATAGGTAATGGCTCGATGAATCTTCTACAACGTCGTGGCTCGAATCATAGTCTCACATTGAATCTGCACAGCTCTTGTGGCAATCTAATGAACAGTGGTTTGAGTGTCTCGAACTATAGCTTGGGCTCTGTCAGCAACTCGAAGTCCAGCTGCAATCTGGAACAGCAACAGCCGCACAATCAACAGCAGCAACAGCCGCTTAATCAATTAACTGTCGCTGCGGGCAGCGGCCAGGGAGCGCGTCAGGGTTTGTTTCGGCGACGTGGATCCAATCACAGCATCACCTTGCAGAGTCACACGACCAACTCGTGCGGTGAGCTCAACTCCATGGCCAATCAGACGACGCCCAAGCGTGGACTGCTCGAGCGACGGGGCAGCAATCAAAGTCTAACGCTCAATATGAGCGGCCAGCTGAGTGTTGCAGGCGGAGGAGGAACTCTGGATCCGACGCAGCCCAAGTTAACTGTATGCAGCTGTGGTGCAGCGAATGCCGCTCAAGCGACGCATCAGCGCAAGTTTTTCAGCACCGAGAATTTGAATAGCAATCGCAGCGGCAATAGCTCACAGTATTTGGATTTCAAGCAGCCACTGTGCTTTGGCTCGGCCTCCGATTTGCAGCCCAGCGAACAGTCGAAGAACAAATCGCCCATTGGAAATGACGAGTCGGGCGTTGTGCTCTGTAGCTGTGCAGCTGGTGGTGGCGGTGGTGGTGTCATACGCAACATCATGACACGTCCGCTCTCACCGCAGACGACGAGCGAGGAGTTTAAGATCTATTTGGCCAGCATACAGATGCTGCAGAGTGCCTCGAATCCGCTCAATCAGTACAATCTGATCAAGCTGAATCATGTGTTCGATCACAGCTATAAAGTGAATTTGGAGCAGCCGCCTGTGTTGGTGCTGGGACGTGAAGGCGGCACGCCCACGAATCAAGTGCCGCCCACATCCGAAGATAGCGAACTGCTGAACATGTATCAGACGGTGGTCAAGCGAATTGTAACACCATTACCACATCTGGAGGATGATGAACAGAAGCGTATCTTTCGCGATTTGCATAAGGAATTTTGGGATTTGCCATTGAATCATCAGGAGAAGCCAATGGTATTAGGTTCGCAGACAAAGAATCGCTACAAAACGATTCTGCCCAACGAACATTCGCGTGTTATACTCGAGAGTGAGGCGACAGAGCTATTGAATTTGCGGAGCTGCTGCCTGCTGCAGCCACAAACTGCAAACGAGGAGCTGATGAGCAAAACAACGCTGCTGGCCAACGAGGATTTGCCCTACATCAATGCCAATTACATCAAGGTAAAAGTCAAGCTATAGATCAATATGATAATTTAGTAACACTTTGTTTTCAGGGCCCGGACTATGTGTCCAAATGCTACGTGGCCACGCAGGGACCTCTGCCGAATACCATCTTTGAGTTCTGGCTGATGATCTATCAGAATACACAGCGCTATATACGACGCTGCATGGATGGCGGCAGCAGTCCGCATGTAGATCGAACACACATCTTGCAGCAGTATTATCAAAAGATCGTTATGCTGACAAACTTTACGGAATGCAATCGACAGAAGTGTGCCATCTATTTTCCCATCGAGTTGAACGAGATCTTTGCGGTGGCCGCCAAGGGCGAGGTGTTTGAGCTAAGCGCGCTGGCACGCGACTATTTTGAGCCGTATCTGATGCCGATGCAAGAGAGCGACGAGTCTGGAACTAATCTCAGTAGTGAACTGCAGCCGGAACGGGAACAGCTCAACAATCGCTGGCACATAGCCATCGATTCGCAGAAGGTGACACTAAGCGAATCACTGCGTCGCCAACTGCCCGCTAATGGAAGCTTCTTTTTGGCCAAAAATGTGGGCATTGTGCGACGCAATGGCTATTCCGTGCGCAAGCTAATACTGCTCTACTGCATCAATGTACCGGACAGTGTGGGCCTGTTGGAGTATTATTTGCAAAAGATTTGCTGCTATCATTACTGGTATCCCGATTGGCCCGATCATCACTCGCCGAGGGATATCAACACCTTGTTGGATACCTGTTTGCATGTGCTGAATCTGGGCAAATGCGAATCGGAATTTGATAACTATGATGATAAGCGTAGCACGCGGAATGCACATCTGAGTGCTCAACGTTTGGAGATCTACAAACAGGATATTTTTAATGCGGTGCAGCCGTTGCCCGTGATACATTGCTCGGCGGGCATTGGACGCACCGGTTGCTTCACAGCCATACTGAATGCTGTGCGTCAGCTGCGACAATCTTTGGCGTACTCCCTGACTGGTATGCTTACCAAAACACTGACCATCAAGGATATGCAGTGCACACAGTATGGCAGCGACGAGGATACTGAATCTAGCTTTAGCTGCAATACTCTATTGCATATCCAGCATATTGTTGAGCAGCCGGATGCTGTTAGCTTCGATCAGTTGCCCAAGATGCCGGACATCTTTGTTGATATCTTGGGCATTGTTTGTAATTTACGGCTGCAACGCGGCGGCATGGTTCAAAACTCTGAACAATATGAGCTAATACATCGAGCCATTTGTCTCTATTTGAAGCGCACTTTGGCGCTGCGACGTTTTTAGATTAGTTACAAATTGATTACATAATTGATGACAATGTTTAACATGACGACGATGATGATTAAGATATAGTTGTAGATGATGATGAGGAAGTTGAGGAAGAACAAAACACCAATTTACTATTTGTAAAAGAAACCTTTTTGTGAACCTTATTTAAAAAACAAAACAGAAAACCAACAAAAAAATGAAAAAAAAATTAGTAAAAAAAAAAAGAAGAAAACCAACAACTACAAATGCGAATAACCATGGCTAAAAGAGTCTCGAACATTATATACTTATATACATTAAAGAAGATCAAGAAAACGGAATATAGTTGTATATAGCAGACATACGCGATGCGTGTGCTATATAAACTTATTATCTATTACTACACATTATTATGATTACGAATTATTATTATTATGATGATTATTATAAATGTTTATTAAGTGTTTTTTGAATGTATGTGGTGTGCATGTATAATGTATGTACATAAGTGTAAATGTTTTTTCCATTTTTTTCGGTGTGAGCAACAAAACAAAAACAACAAAAACCCTATGCTTAAAACAACAACAACAGCAAGAAGAGAACAACAACAACTACAAACTAAATTTAATTCAACTTATTAATTACCTTACCTTACCTAACAAACAAACAAAACAAGAAACACACAGACAACAACCAACAATAACAACAACAACTGTGAGTTGATAATCTTTTGTTGGGGTTTACCGTGAAAAGCTCAAACCCCTTTATCAAGTTGTTTCGTGGCTTCGCGCTTCGTTTCTAACTGACTAAAAACACCAATTTTCACGGCATTTTCCCCAACTGTCAGCTCGACAGTTGTTGTTGTTGTTGCTATTGTTGTTTTGCTACTATAAGGGCCGAATCCATAGTTACAGCTAGAGTTCGTTCATGACAAAAACAAAAAACAAACGAAAATTATATTGAAAAAAAAAAAACAAAAAAAAATAATTGAAACTTGAAAACTTGTATTAATGTTTATGCAATGGAACTAGTCAAATAAAACTTAGAAACATTTTAAATGTAATTATAAATGTGTAAAAAAAAAGAAAATTGCGTTTTAATGGCTTTTACTGGGTTGCAGTGGTTCAACATAGTTAAGGATGTATGTCCGCTATATACAGCTGTGGGCATAAAAATAGTAGTGCGACTGAAATGTTGCACAGCAAAATTTTGTGATAAACATATTTCTTATACATTTTTATAGATCTTTTCATGTTCTTATTGGAAATAAATTTTGCTGTCATTTGCTGAGTAAATTTATAACAAAAATTTAAGAAATTAAAAATTCTCAACTTAAAATTTTTAGATAATTAATATTTTTTTTCATTTATTACAATTTACATTTAAGTTAAAAATACCAACTAATAATTTCCTCTACAATTGACATTTTCAATATATATTTCCTCAGTTTCAGTTTTTCTCTGCTAAAATTTCTGTTTCCGCGTGCAACATCAAACACTTGCGCCCATTGACGGGTTAAAGCTTTAACAGCTGATTATGTTTGGCTGGCTAAAGTCCATTGCGACGCAAAATTCGTATTGGACCGGTAATAATAAGATTATACATTTTTCTGTCAACTGATTTGCTCTAACAATTATGTGGGGACTTATAACAGTCCGACGTGGATATTACGCAGCCAGGTGCTTTAGATTATACAGCGATAGCATGCAGGTAAGCAATGAAGCAATGTTAAAAGCTTTTACGAAACTAAAGCAAATTGTTTTCTGTTTTGCCATGCGCAGGTGAAAGTGTCTGTGAAGCAGGGTGTCCTGGTTGGACGACGGCAGCAGCTGCCTAGTGGCTTGCAGTATGAGAGTTTTCTCGGTGTACCCTATGCACAGCCACCTGTGGGTGAGCTGCGTTTTCGGGTGAGTGCGCTTATTGAGAAACTTGTTGATATTGACTAACACCTTGACCTACTTAGAGCCCTCTGCCACTGGACCGTTTCCAGAAGCCGGAACTAGACTGCAGCAAAGAAGGCAATGTCTCGCATCAGCGAGATCCATTTACCCTCGAAGTTGTTGGCTCCGAAAACTGCCTGTTTCTCAATGTCTATGTGCCCAAGAGCAAGTCACAGAAACCGCTGCCCGTCATGGTCTGGATTCATGGTGGCGGTTTCTGGTTTGGCAATGGCAACAAGGATTAGTGAGTGGAACTAGTGAGAACTATATCTAAAGATATCTATCTAATCTTCCCTTCATTTACTCCCATTTCTTAGTCACTTTCCTGCGCAGCTCATGCAGGAGGAGGTCATTGTAGTTACACTGAACTATCGGCTTGGAGCCTTGGGTTTTCTCAGCTTGCCCGAGGCGGGCATCTATGGAAATGCGGGTCTGAAGGACCAACGCTTAGCTTTGCAGTGGGTGCAAGATAACATTGCCAGCTTCAATGGTGATTCACAGAATGTTACCCTCTTTGGCGAGAGTGCGGGTGGTGCTTCAGTGCATCTGCATACGTATGCGGCACATGCCAATAAGCTGTTTCACAAGGCAATCATGCAGAGTGGAACAGCCAACATGGATTGGGTGTTTCAGGAGAATGCTTCATTCAAGGCGCGACGTCTAGGCGAATTGTTGCAGGGCAAGAATATAGAGGAGGATAGTCAATTGCTGGAATTTCTGCAGTCCACGGCGGCGACACCATTGGCAATGCTAGCGAAAACTTTGGATGTACTGACTCCTGACGAACGTCGTCGACAGCTGCCTCTGGCTTTTAAACCCGTTATCGAAGATCCTAGTAGTCCGGATAGTTTCATAACCACGCAAATTCTGGATCTTATGCATGAAAAGGAACGCTTGGGTGGTATGCCTCTTCTGATGGGCTATAACTCGGGCGAGGGCATAGCTATGATTGTGCCTGCCAAGCGTAAGCTAGAGCTTTACAATGAGGACTTGGCACGCATGGTTCCTCGCAATCTGGTGGTTAGAGCAGAGGCACCTGAGGCGTTAGAAGCAGCCGAAGACATGCGGCAATTCTTCTTTAATGGACAGGATGTGACGGTTGAAAACCTGGTCGATATCTTCACGGATTATTACTTCAATATCGATGCTCAGCACGCAGCTGAGATTCATGCCAACTGCCAGAGGAGCTCTCCGCTGTACTTCTATCGCTTCGACTATGTGGGCGGACGGAATTTATACAAAAGCATGTTCCAGGCGAACGATTTGCGAGGAGCTTCGCACGGCGATGAACTGTTTTATCTATTTCAAATGTCGGAGGATGATGCCAAGCTGGAGCCAGCGGATGCGGAAATGACAAAACGTTTGTGTCATATGTGGGCGAACTTTGCAAAGCATGGTAAGCCATCAGATAGCTGGACGCCAGTGCAAAGGCAAAAGAGAAGCGCAAATGGAGAACTGGAGCCCTTCCAATTGGACTATATGCAACTAGATCGGGAATGCAAAATGCAACGAAATCCAGATGGGGAGCGTATCGATTTCTGGCGCAGCATGTACAAAAGATATAGATCAAAATGCTATGCAGAATTAAGAGCTAAGTTGTAACAGATATTTACCAGAGCTATATATATTTTCCTTTGATATTGCTATTTAAAATTGATTATAAGTGTATCGATATGTTTTTAGTATTTTTTAACTTTTAGTATTTCGATGCTTTACACTTATCGATAACATGAAGATCTATCAGCTGTTTATCTTTGAGTGCATAGATCAGTAATAAACAAATTCAAAACCAAGTTGAAATTGTAAATAGCTATATACATCTATATGTACATACATATGTGCTTACAATAATGCGTAGTTTATTTGCCTTGCAACGTGGCTGTTATACAATCAATAACCTTCGCTTCTACAGCAATGTGAAGGTAGGACAACACAGTCCATTCGGAATAATATGAAATAAATATAAATAATTTATCAATTAATTCACAGGTTAAGGTGCCTGTGAGACAAGGCATTGTTGTTGGCACACAACAAATGCTGCGC
Organism: Drosophila anceps; assembly: GCA_035045945.1. Lineage (NCBI taxonomy): Eukaryota > Metazoa > Arthropoda > Insecta > Diptera > Drosophilidae > Drosophila > Drosophila anceps. The sequence continues at coordinate 5,094,263 of JAWNON010000127.1, forward strand.
AATGGCGTAGAATACGAAAGCTTTCTGGGCGTGCCCTATGCAGAACCACCCGTCGGTGAGCTTCGTTTTCGGGTGGGTGAATCAGAGCAAAAATATTGATCATCTACTGCCATTTTACGTCTATTAGAGTCCTGTGCTGTTGGAACGGTTTAAGGAGCATGAATTAGACTGTAGTAAAGAAGGTGAAGTTTCGCATCAACGCGATCCACTAAAACAGCAAGTGATTGGTTCCGAGAACTGTCTGTACCTCAATGTCTATGTGCCCAAGGTCAAATCACAGAAGCCGCTGCCCGTCATGGTCTGGATTCATGGTGGCGGTTTCTGGTTTGGTAGTGGTAACAGAGATTAGTAAGTGGAATCTGCAAGATTATATCTGAAGATATCTATCTAATCTAATCTTACCTTTACTTACTCCCATTTCTTAGTTACTTTCCTGCGCAGCTCATGCAAGAGGAGGTCATTGTGGTTACACTGAACTATCGCCTTGGAGCCTTGGGTTTTCTCAGCTTGCCCGAGGCGGGCATCTATGGCAATGCGGGTCTGAAGGATCAACGCTTGGCATTGCAGTGGGTGCAAGATAACATTACCAACTTCAATGGTGATCCACAGAATGTTACCCTCTTTGGAGAGAGCGCTGGCGGTTCTTCTGTTCACATACACATGTATGGGCCGCATGCCAGCAAGCTGTTCCACAAGGCCATTATGCAGAGCGGCACAGCCAATTCGGAGTGGGTACTCCAAGAAAATGCCGCCTACAAAGCGCGCTGTCTAGGCGAACTTCTGCAGGGCAAGAATATAGCACAGGATACTCAATTGCTGGAATTTCTACAGTCGAAGGCGGTGACTCCCTTGGCTATGTTAACCAAAACTTTGGATGTGCTGACTGCTGATGAGCGACGTCGTCATCTGCCCTTTTCCTTCAAGCCAGTTGTGGAGGATCCAAGGAGTCCTGATAGTATGCTAAGCAAGCCATTCCTTGATCTGTTGCATGACAGGGAGAGATTGCCTAAAATGCCCGTTCTATTGGGCTACAATTCGGCAGAGGGCACAGTTCTAATTACGAATCCCAAGCAAAAAGTGGAGCTATTTGATAAGGATATGGCACGCTTAGTGCCACGCAACCTGGTTGAGGATCCAGAGTCGCCAGAGGCAATAAAAGCGGCAGAAGACATACGTCAATTTTATTTCAATGGAAAGTCGCCGACGATGGAATGTTTCGACAATCTGGTGGACTTGCTCGGCGATGTGCACTTCATTGTCGACCTACAGCACACGGCAGAGATTCACGCTAATTTTCAGAAGGCGCCCTTCTACTTCTATCGCTTCGACTATGTAGGCGGACGCAATATGTACAAAAAAGCCTTTAAGGCGGAAAAACTCCGTGGAGCCTCGCACGCCGATGAACTTTCCTACCTATTTCAATGGTTTAATGATAAATCAGCCTTAGCTGCCGATGATGCTGAAATTTCGAAGCGCATGGGCCATATGTGGGCTAACTTTGCGAAATATGGCAAGCCGGCGGATAGCTGGACACCCGTTAAGAAGCAAAAGAGAAATGCAAATGAAGAAATTGAACCTTATCAATTGGATTATATGCAACTAGATCGAGAGTGTAAAATGCAGCGGAATCCAGATGGGGAGCGTATGGATTTCTGGCGAAGCATGTATAAAAGATATAAATCTCAATGCTATGAAGCGTTGATGGCCAAAATGTGAAAGGAATTACATTGATATACATTTTTAATTAATATAAACTGATTTTAAATTATAAAACTTCGATATTTATATGTTAATTATTATCGATAGAAAATACTCATGACTTAACATGCAATCGCGAGATACTAAAATATCGTATCACGAGAATTTCATTCTGGTAATTACAAATTTTTAAATATTTAACTTTCATTAAAAAGCAAGTAGACGATTGCTTATGTATATAAAGAATTAAAGAATTAATTAAATTGAATTATTTCGATGGTAATTAAATTGAATTCAATATTATCGATATTAAAAAATACTCAAATTCAGTCGTGCAATAGCTTAATAAAAATATATATAATTAAGGTGTAAGTAAATAAATTGATATCGATAGTTAGTGGTTGTTTGTTGTGAGTTAGTCATGGGTGCATTGTTTGGCAAATCTAGTAAAAAGACAGCTCCAAGTCGCATTACAGACCATGACAAGGCCGTGCTGGTAAATAGAACTTATTTTATAGATGTCTGTTGATTGCAACATGTATTAATCACTTGATAAATTGTAGCAATTGAAGCAGCAACGGGATCGTCTGAAGCAGTACCAAAAACGCATAGAGCTACAGCTGGAAAATGATAGATTGCTCGCCAAGAAGTGCCTGCAGCAGGGCAGAAAAGAGTTAGTTGCTTAAAATGCACACTTTAATAGAAAGTTTTTAATATGCAATTATTTCAGTCGTGCTAAACTGCTGTTGAGGAAAAAGAAATACCAGGAAAGTTTGCTCACGAATGCGGACAAACAGCTGGAGAACTTGGAGAAATTGGCCGCCGATTTGGAATTCGCACAGGTGGAAATGAAAGTGTTGGATGGCTTGAAGCAGGGCAATGCTGCTCTAAAGAAGGTGCACGATATGCTAAACATAGACGAGGTGGAACGTATCATGGACGAAACACGCGAAGGCATCGAAAAGCAACAGGAAATAGATGCCATCTTAACAGATGTATTGACCACACAAGATGAGGAAGATGTGCTGGCCGAGCTCGATGCCCTGGAGGCTGAGGAGCAAAATATACAATTGCCGAAAGTGCCCAGTGAAGAGCTGCCAGCCAAAACTGTCGAAGAGCTGGAGGACGTGGAACCATTAGAGGATGAGGAGGAGAGAGCTGCAACCAAAGCGAGCAAAGCAAAGTCTAAGAAGATATTAGTGGAGGCTTAGAAGCTAAATGCCATTTACTTTATTCAACTAAGCTTAAACTTTTTGTATATGTATTTGTACATATAATCCATGTATGTCGCGAGTCCTATGTGAAACATATATATTTTTATATAAGAGTATTCCAATTGCTATTTGTAAACAATATCGCGAGAATACACAACTCCCAGGCGATGACTAGCGAAAGCTAAGGGCAGAATTATGATGCTGAAGAAGCGGCTGGCGAATTGGAGAAGAAGCTGCAAGAGCGTTACAGATGATGCTGGAGGATTGTAGGACAAACTGCAGGAGAAGCTGCAGGGGAAGGAGGAGGATTGGTGGAAAAGCAACAAGAGAGTAGAGCAGAGGCTGTAAATGTTGCTGGAGAATTAGAGGACAAGCTGCAAGAGAGAAGAGAAAGTGCCTGTGATGGTGGAGGAGCCGCCGAAAGCACGCAAATCGCAAGAGACTGGCTGATGGAGGCCTAAATGCCATTTTCTTTATTCATCTTAGATCTTAAGCTCTGTGTAGATCCGTGTTTATACATCTACATACATATATATGTATGATGCTTTACATGGAATCGCTTGCTCTAGCAACACCCTTGGCAGAGCGACGCACATCCTCCCTGAGCCTTGAACGCAAACTCTTGTTCTCATTGCGCAGACTCTCAATCTCCTCGAGCAACAAACAATTCTCATTGAATAGTTTGTCGTACTTTCTCTGCACGCTCTTGTCCTCGGCGACAGACTTGTAGCGTGCCAGAACGGATTCGATTTGTTTGCGCTGTCTGAGGAACTCATCGCGTACCTCGGCATCCAGCGTAACGAAACGCTTCAGCTCATCATCGCTGGCATGTTTATGGAACAGCTCCTTGACGGCCTTCTTCAGGCCATCGGCCGTGCTCACCTCGCCCGCCACATAAAAGATGTCCGTGCAGATGGAATTGAGGCATTCCCTGGCAGACTTTGCACGATGTCGTTCTGTGCGCAGCTCGGCCGCATTGCTCAGATACTTGTCACGCATCTCCTTGAGCTGCAGCTCCAGTTGTATGTTGTTCTGATTGAGACCCTCCAGTTCGTGCTCCATTTCAATGATGTGCTTGCGTTTGTCGTTGATCTGGAATTCGCGTGGCTCGATCTGTGCCTTGAGCTCGGCGATCTTGTGATTGAGCACCTGCTTGTATTTGTCCAGCTCTTGGTTCTTGTGCAGCAGCTCCTGGATGCGCTTCTCCTTGGCGCCAATGGCATAGTCCCGATCCGAAATATCCTTTTGCAGATCCTCAATGTTGCGCAGTTGCTTTTGCATCTTGACCTGCGACTTGATATGCTCCTCCTTCAACGTTTCCACTTCCTCCAGCAGCGTCTCAATCTCATGGCACTGCGATTCGTATTTCTTTTGGAGCACACCCGCCTTGCCACGCCACATTTGCGTCTCGTTCCGCTCCGTGGTCAGCTTGTTCTCGTATTCCGTTTGGGTGGCGACCATGTTGCGATCGTTTTCGGCCTCTACCTCTTGGCAGTATTTGATAAACTCATCCTTCTTGTCCTGCATCTCCTTCATCAGCTCACGTATGAGATCCTTGCGTTCGTCCAGCTGCTTCTTGTAATCATTCTCCAGTGCCTCAATCGTATCCTGCAGCGTGCCCGTGGAGTTCTTCAGCTTATCCTCGTAGCTCTCGCGCAGCTCCAGCATGTTCTCGCGAAGATTGGTGAACTTCTGGTATTCGATGAGCATGCGCTCCGAATACTGGCTGGCCAGCACGTCCATCTGGGAGCGATGATCCTGTTTCATATCGTTGATCTGGAATGTTATGAGATTCATTTCCTCCGTATGCTTCGAAACGATCTCATTGTTCAGCTCCTTGAGCTCCTCGAGGGCGCTGCAATAGCTGCGATGCACCTCCTGCAGTTGCTGCCCATCAAAGATCTCATTCTGGCTCAGCTGATATTGGAACTCCTCCGCCTGCTGCTTGAGACGCAGCTCCAGATTCGTTATCTGTTCCACCTTATCGCTGAGCTGGGTGCGTGGTATCAACACCTCTTGGCTTTTCATCAAATCTTGATCAATGGGCGCCACCTTCTCGTCAATGTTCTCCATGCTCCAAATGGCCACAGTGCCATGTTTCGATATGGCCACCAGCATCGTTCCATCATAGGTGAATCTCAGCTTATTAATGGGTCCATCGAAGAAGCGGAAGTTGGTGAAGGTGCCGCCGCCAGCCTCAAGGAACGGCAGCTGCATATTGAACAAGCCGCCCTCATGATCCGCTATGAACATGATCAGATCAGACCGGGCCAGGCACATGTCGGACACAGCTCCCTTATTGCGCGACGGCACAGTTATTTCCCGCTGCAGCGTCGCGTCCTGAAACTCGCGTATGGTGCCGTGATTGGTGCCCGCAAAGATGACCATCGGCTCGTTAAAGCTGACACAGATCGCCACATATTCCGTGCCCTTCTGCACTATCTCCTGCAGGCGGGCGCCCGTCTCAATGTCCCACTGATAAATGGCGCCCTCGGCTCCGCCAGAGATCAGATACTTATCCGTTTTCGTCCAGGCCACAGATAACACATTGCCATTGTGTCCCTTCAAATGGATGACCACATCGAGGCTATATACCGATGTCACAGATATATTATTATCGTAAGCCGCCGCCATCAAATGTCCAAAATTCGAGTATTTCACATCATTGCAGTGGGGAAAGTTGTATGTTTTCACGATCTACAGAATGAGAGAAATTTACAGTTATAATATAAATAATGAGCGAAAGAGAAGTTTACAGTTATAATCGGGAATACTATTATTATTATGATAATCAGAGAGAAAATCATCACGATTGTCATAATGAAGATTGAGATGATTTTTCAAAATTAAATAAGTTATCTGCTTAATGATCATTTCCATTGTGATTATTATAAAATAATTAGGTATTCTTATGATTGTAATATCCACCATAATTAATCAAATTATTATCATTATATTTAAAATAAAAGAAATATATAAATGTATATTCATTTATAAACATTTAATAATTATTACATTAAATTATTATTCAAATGCATTAAATTGTTAATAAATACATTAATAAAATACTATTTAACACATAAACTGAAAAAAGCGCACCAGCTGCATTGCGACCGTCCAGCTCGAGCTCAGGCACGCTACTGAAGACGATCTGCACGGGCAGCTAGCGCGCCCTTCGGCAGCTAAAAACGCACTCAAAACTAAACCCACTCGAAATACAGAGAGCGAACAGCTGTGGGTCACTCGAAATGAAGAGCTTGCAAAAATGGAGAACAGCTTAGAGCGCAATTTTAAAATGGCGAACTACTCATTTAGCTCTATATGGAGAACAGCTCAATGCAGTAGTTTTTTCTGAGAGTGCTCAAGTGCAGAGTGAAATGAGTTGATGGATTCTATTAATTCAGTATGGAGAACAGCTAAGAGCGCACATTTAATATGGCGGCGGGCGAATGGCGAACTGCCGATGTGGCTCAATATGCAGATCAGCTCAAAACTATCATTTCTGTGTGTGCTCAAGAGCAGAGTAAAGTGAGTTAAAAACAGAATTCCAGGCGCATAGACAGGCGGACATAGCTATAAGCTTGATTACCCATTAAAACTTACATTGAGTTCATCCATAAAGATCTGTGTGATGCGCAGCTGATCTGAGAAGCCAATGGCTGCCATTAGGCCCGTAGAATTCAGTTCGACGATATTCACATCCACCTGGAATTTGCGCACCAGCTCCACCTTGCCAGTCTCATAGTTCCAAATGCGTATCGTTTGATCCCTTGCTAAAACAACGGATATATGATTATGATAGCATAGTTTATGCGCCACTTACAGGCCGTCATTATGATGGGTTTCCAGGCGCAAACAGAGAGATCGACCACTTCGCCAATGTGTATGAGGACGCCGAGTGGCTCAAATTTGAGTTGCTTCGTCTTCAAGGTCTCTGGAACGATGAGAATTCCCACATAGATCTGCGCATGGGCGCAGGTCACAATCACCGTCTCCTGCTTATGATCGACGGCCATATTTGTGATCTGATATTGGGGCTCCGAATAGATGGTGATGGGCACCGTTAGGACCGTCTTACGCTCGAACTTGAACTTGGAAACGCGCTCGAAGACGAACACCTTATTGAAAATGATAAAGGCAAAGCCACGGGCAAAGGCCGACATGCAGAGGACACGCCAGTCGGGCAGGATCATTGGCTGCACAGCCGAGTAGCGTTGCTCCTGTGCCTCGCGTTCCTTATCGAACATCTCCTGGTCTAGCATCAGATCCACCGTCTCCGCCACACTCGCCTTTTGCGTCAGCTTCATTTCGCCATTTTCTACCAATATCAACTGATCCCGATCCGTGCCCATCATCAGCAGATCCATGCTCAAAAATGCCATCGATGTCACACGAAAATTGATCTTTATATTGTTGCTAATGGTGAATCCTCGCTCCGATTTGCTCAGCAGCAGCAAAGTGCGATCGCCGGCCACAGCGACAAATCCACAATCATTTGGATTGCCGGCAATGCACTCAGCGCCGCCATGTGAGCCGGGCAAAGTGGCTCTGCCCTCGATGACAGTGCTCGTCTTGTCCAGGACCAGCATGAAGACCATCTCATTGGGCGGCTTCGTTATCATTGCAATCGCACGTGAATCATTTGTAAAAATCATTTGCTGTATCAATGCATTGCGATGATTTGAGGGCAACTCCAAATGGCGACGTTTCTTCAACGTGGCCAGTTCATAGATGGACACATAGCGACCACTAAAAAGAGAGAGAGAGGGTGAGAGTGAGAGTGTGTGTAATCAGATTAGCAAACCAAGCGGAACTAGCTAAGCCGCTTACTCACTTCTTTGAGTGCAGCTCGAGGACAGCCATCAGTTTGCGATGTGAGCTTAACACAATGATTTCCGCTTTGGTATCCTCGGGAAAGCGTAGAAATCTCTGCTTGTTGGTCACAAAATCATGAAAGGCAAGAACACCCTCGACCGGATACATGACCTCCTTGGTCAAATTGAACTGAATATTGCCCATGACATCGGTGCGCAAACCATAGATTTGTTTCGGCCTTATGGACACCGAACTAACCACAGAAGCGCGCTTTTCCTCCATTTTGTACAAAATATGTAGAGATATTTCTATTATTTAATTGGCTGTGGCTGATGTTAATGCAATTTTTGTAGTTCGTGTATCTTAAGCTCAAATAATTTCGATCAAACAACGGAAGGAAGAAATTGTTAAAGTAGCCCTGACAGCAAATTCCATGGCATCCAGCCGAGGGCGGCCTGGGAAATCCAACGGCATGTTTGTTTATTTTTGCATTTGCCCTTTTTTTCTTTTTTTCTTTTTTTTTCTTTTTTTTTGGTTTTGGTTTTGGCGCGCAAAGCTCGCTGTAATCAAAGAGTCATGAATAAGTAATTAAACGCCTCTAAGTATGCTTTTAATTTCCTAGAACGCACTCGAGTAGCTTGCAAAAAGACCGCTCGCCATCAAGCCCCCCCCCCCCCCTTCCCTTGCCACCGCTCAGTCCAATAATGCGCTTAAAAACCCCAAAAGTTCGTCTCTTCATTCAATCAGTCGCCCAATCAGACACTGAGTCAACCCGCTGTCAGTTAATATAAGCATACATCCCTCTCCCTCACACCCAGCAATTAGAGTCGGCCGCAACCGCGACCTAACACAACGCAAAAGCTTTACAATTAATCGAAGAGCGCGCATATAAGAGCAAAAGCTCACACTGCAAGAAATTGGGTGTTAAGCAACGGCGCTTGCATCAGCAGCCTGACAGCTATTTCTGTCCACTTGCCGTAATTCGTAGAGTGCATCCCTCGCGCGAGCTCTCTCTCTCTCTCTTTCTCTTTGCTTGCATGCGTAAAGAGGAACACAAGAAACGAAGGCGCGCTGCTGCTGTTCAGTTGTAGTTTACGCGTCGGCCGCAGCACAACGGTTAAACGGTGTACGAATAACGGAAACAGAAATAGCAACAGAGACAGCGGCGACATAGGCGAAGCGCAGCTCCCAGCAGTGTATGTGCGCTCTGCCAGCGTTTGTTCTTCAGTCTTCTGTGTGTGTCTGTGTTATCAGTTGACAGTTGGTGGCAGCCAAAAGAGCCAAGAGCAGGTGGCAGGCAGCTAAGCCGGCGGCAAATAACAAGCCACAAAAGAGCCCAAGTAAATTATACAAACTTATAAGCAACAAATACAAATATAAATAAGTGTGCGAAAATATATATTTTGCTAAGCACTTATGTCCTATACACACATACATACATACATATCCACACATATTCTGGAGTGCCTGTTAGTGTACGTGTGTATGTGTGCTTAAGCTGCCTACCTTGTGTGTGGCTGTATGAGTGTGTTTGTCTGTTCGCGCCTCTAAATTAACGGCCCGGACATAGCGCGAGGCTTGAGCTTGCTGTTGCTGTTGTTGTCGGTATTGTTGTTGTTTAGCTGCATGTTAAGCCAATAAATGGCATTAAAATTAAAAAAAAAAAAAGAAATAACGGTAATTGTAACGAAACAAAGCAAAAACTTAACGAAACAAACGGCCGCTAATGGACTTTGTCGATTTTATATTTCATGCAGGAAGCGGCTGCAATAACAACAACAACAGCAATGAGCACAAAAACCAAGGTGAAACAGCTAGAAGAGATGAACGGCAGCTGTCGTAATTAAAAACTCATTTTATGCACATGTTCAATGCGAATTTCAAGTTAATGGCAGAGCGTGGGTGTGTGTGTGTATATGTGTGCATGTGTGAGTGTGTGCCTGACTGTGTATATACTATATACTATATATAAATCTTATAAATCTTTTTCATCTTTGGCCATTAGCACGTAGCACGTAACGCGCCAAAATAACACGATTCCAGTATTTATAAACAAAGTTGCTGTCAGTGTATAAACACACACACACAAACACACAGCCACACAGACGCCTACAACGGTACATATTCGAATTTAAGTTTTCGAATAGTCAAAACGCGGCAAACAAATTTGCTTCATTTTGTTTTTTTTTTCTTTTTTGTTTTCTTCTCAATTTACAAATAAATTCGCCGCTTGTCGCCACTGACGCCGCAATTGCCGCCGCAGCCATCGCCGCATTGTTGCGTGAGTTGCCGCTGCCGTTGCTGCTGCGGCTGCTGTTGCTGCACATGTGGAAATGTTGAAATGTGGCAATTTATTTATACGATTTATGTTATTTTTGGCCTGAAGCAGCAGCGAAGTAAATTGCACGCAGCGAAATCAGTTCAAGCACGCTACACACGTACATACACAGACATTCATATATACAAATATGTAAAAATACTCTAGGTACGCGCTGCGAAGAACCTATGACAACACAAAAGTACGTGCATATGTTTGTATGTGTGTACACACTGGCAGGCGACACACTTTCGAAATTCCAAAGGGAATGGCTGGGCGAAGACCAGCAGCATGAAGAGAAGTGGCGGGGAGGGGGCGAGAGCTAGCAGCAGCCAGCAGAAACGAAGTGGGGAACCTATAACAAAAGCAACATGGCGCATAGCTGCCGTTAGGGATTTGTTAAGGGTGGGGGAACTAACGAATTTTCAGCAGCAGCAGCAGCTCAGCTTAAAGTGCATGGCCAAGGCACACACGGACACACACACACACGCACATGCATGTGCTAGAGCGCGCTTTTGGGCGCTGAATTCGAAGCAAGTGCTTTTTTGTTTTTACGACCAGCCCAGCAAATAATAGCATTTTATGTGTAGCTCTCTGCAACGTTTTACAACAATACACTGAGCGAAAAAGTAAAAGCTGAAATAATGGACAAAAGATAAGCCACATATATCACAAATTAAGTTTTACGCTCATTTAATTATGCAAATGCAATGAGTGCAACAAAGCGAACAGCTTACGTTTTATCACTCAAACGGTAAACTACAGTTAAGAGCGCACATAAATTTTGCGCAAACAGCTTAAGCTGTCGTTCGCTTTAATAACTCACTCATTAATTGAGTTTGAAATGTGGCGCAAATTGAGCTATTTCTCTCAGTGAATTAGCGAGGCACACACACACACACATACACACACATATAGTGAATGGCTGTAGTTGAAGTTATAGCTGAATTAAGTTAAGCGCTGGACACACACAGAAGCCTTTTGGGGTTAGTCAGCGACTAAGCTGACCTTTTTAGTTAAGAGACACGCACACATGCACACGCACACAGAGACAACGGCAATTGTCTGGGGTACGCAATTTGATGTTAACACAGCTGATTGATTTATTGTCTGTTCAGTGGCTACCGCAAACACCAGTACAACAACAACAGAAATATACAGAAAACAAAATTACACACAAACAACAACGTTGATCAGGAAAATGCCAAAAGTCCTCAATAAGCTGGAGTCGCAACGTGTGCAATAAAAAACAAAAATAACAAACACACACACAGGCTTACAATAGCCGTAGACATGCAAGCGAAAGGGCTGCCTTATAAGTATGTATATGTATGTGAATGTGTGTGTGTGAAGCGTGTGCTTGTATGCGTGCATGTATTGTCGCCATAATTAACAGTTGCGACGACGACGTCAGCGGCGACAGCGCGTACTAGCCGCCATTTTAATTTTACGATAACTGTTTTCACCTACTTGTTTTCACTCATTCTCATTGTTTGGCGGAGTGCATGTGGCAGCACACACACACACACACACACACACACACACATACACTCACACTGTTTCACTGCTTCAGTTGAAAATATTCTCGCAGTGCGTCACCAGCGTCACAGAGTTGAAATTATTTTCACAGCACGTCAGCAACATGCTTTTTATATGTATGTATGTATGTATATATGCATGTATATACTATGTACCCCATTTGAATATATATAAAACTAAAGGGTATTATCCAGTTGTCAATTGTATTGAAAGGACAGCAGCTGAGAGCATGCTTGCGTCGTTGTAAGTCAAAGTTGTTTGCATATAAAAATAATCAAATGATAAACTATATATATATTTATATATATGCAAATACCCTAGAATTTTCATATATGTATATATAAATGTATATATATGTGCATTAAAAGTTTATTTGAAGTATAAACACAAAAGTTATTTAAGAAGGAAACTTTCCATTTTTTAGCAGAGAAAGAGAGAAGGAGAGTGAGAGAGACGAAACTTATTCGTACAGGCTAACTATTAGTCGTGCAGACTCTCGCTCACTCACTCATTTGCTCACTTTTCAAGAGTGTCAAATGAAAATTTCTTGGAAAATTAACATTTAAATTGCGAGTACGCTCACTTAAATTACAAAATGCTCTACAATCATGCCAAGGCGCGCGTGCTATAAAAATTTAATAAAAAATTCCAGCAACTGGTTTACATAATTTCATGCCTAATGACATCACATACATTACAATATATATATATACATATATTTACATCTATATAGTTGTTCATTCATGTCAAATCATTAAGTTTGGCCAAGTTGAAGTTTACTAAAGTAAACTCATTTACAATTGCATCAATTAGGTTTGCCCTTTTGGGTCGAGGCACGTTGCGCTGCCAGTAAATGCCGTGTGACAGTTTAATGATGCCACGTATGTCACATGCACACACATACACAAACACACACACACCCGCAGGTGGAGCGTCAGGTAGCCAACGTTACACATGTACGTGCGACCGTAAATCCCTGGACATCATGCCAGCACATTCAATCAAAGGGCGACGTTATATACCGCATTTAAGCTACTTAAACAACTTAAATGTATCAATATTCAATGTGGCCCGTTGCCCACCCCTTGCACCTGCCCACTACACCCTACACTCTCCACTTATCCCTAACTGAAACCCATTCATGAATTATTCTGTTAGGTATTCACTTGGGTTTTATTTCTTTTTTTTTCTTTTTTTTTCGAACTTCGGAAACTTTTTTGTAAGTTGAGCTAAGCTGCAAATAAATTAACTGGTGCTTAGTTTTGACTCTCTGTGTTGATTTGTTATCGTTTTATGCCTTCGCAGACAATTGCAGACAAAATTAATTTTGTCTGAGCACTATAACTGCTTGAGAATTCGTAATGAAGTACACTTAAATGTGAAGCTAACTGTATTTTCATTGCAGATCATTTGGTTTCTTTTCTGTGCGTTTTATGGCTTGGCCAAGAGGGTGATAAGTGGTTTAGTTTGCCTTAACTGTTTGAGAATTCTAAATGAAGTTTGTGCTAACAGGTAGTCAACGGGACTTTTATTGCAGACAAATTGATTTGGTTTTGTATAAAAGTCGCTTGGCTATTTCAGCTGAGCTACTGCCTGCCTCCATTAAGCTGTTGAGTTTGCTTTGTCTATTTGAGAATTAAAAATGAAGTTTGATTGCTTGAGTTTTGATGTAACTGTACCTTATGGTATGCAAATTGATATGTGCAGCAATTGTAATTAACAAGTGTTTAAGTTCTGATTAGATCTATGATATATACTTAGATCTATATTATTAACTAACAAGTATTTAACATCTGTTTAGATCTACAGAAAAGTCTCGAGTAAACTAGTGAAGCATGAAATGTGTGAGCTAAACAATGTGAAACTGCCTTCCGACCATAAAACGCTGTGAATTCCAATGCTATATATCACTATATATACTATATATATTATATTTACAAACATTATATATATCTATATATAGCTAAGAAAAAATTCATGCTTGATCGAATGGGATTGCGTGCTAATGCAAGACTTTCTAATTGAACGTGAAACGTGAACGTGAGCGTGAATATCAAATGAGATTATGTATTAGAAAAACACATTAGACAGGTGTGTATGAGTGTTTGAGTGTCTGAGTGAGTGTGTGTGTATGTGTGTGTGTGTGTGTGTTACATGTGGCGTATGCGCAATGTGTTTCGGCCCGAAAGTATGCATCACTTTGTTTGGTTTCAATTTTCGTAATGAAAACGAAAGTCAAGCTTATTAGATATACTTATATATGAATAGATTAATGAATACATATGCATAAAATATAATATACATATACATATATACTCAGACAGTAAAAGCACGCTAAGATGGACAGCTAACAGCATGTGCTGAAATGAAGCAGATTAATGAATGAAAATTTTAATTTTATTATTAGGATTTATTCAGCTGCTAGACTTAAAAACTTTTTAAGTTTTATTGCTAATTACTGTTCATTGTTAGAGTGTTCACTGTACTGTAGTAATTGTTCTGTTGGTCTGTTTTCCCAATCTGCTTGCAGCCAATTTGACTAAACCATTTGCCAAGATGCTCATTAATAATCCACAAAAAACTTTGATTTATTGCAGCAACAACAGCAACGACAACAATAACAACAACAACAACAACAAAGAACAATAGTAATTAAGGCAAAAGCGTGCCACGCAAGGCAAACACAGAGCAAAAAGAAAGAAAAAAGAAAAGGCAAAAAAGCGCAACAAGAGGCGCAAAAATTAGCTGCTTAAATGCTGCTATAGCAATTAAGCCAACGAACAAAAAAAAACCGTTAACAAAATGCGCAATGCATAAAATTAAACAGACAGCAACAACAAGAACAGCAACAACAATAAATCAAAAGACGGCGACGACAGGTGGAAAAAGCTGTGCGGCCCCCATGCAGCGCCGTCGCCGTCTCATTGAATTAATTTCAACAGCACATAAATTGGCCGTTTGAAAAGCACGAAAATTGAAAAACGGAAAAGCGGAAAAACTAAAAAAAAACAGCAACAAAGAAGCAAAACAAAAGAATAAGTAAACACTCGAACAGAAAACAAAAAAAAAACAAAATTTTTTTCCAGTCTGAAATCAACGACTGTCAACTGAACGATTGGCGTTTGGCGTTTGTCGTTTGTCGTTTGTCGCTTTTTATTGATTTTATATAAAAAAAAAAAACAAAAAGGAAACAACAACAACACATGGCATTGAGCCGCAGCAAAAGAAATAAACAAAAAACAAAAGCAAACGCAATGTGAATAATTTTTACTCAATTGTAGCACGAAACAATAAGAAGAAGAAGAAGCAGCAGCAGAAAACGAAACAGATATACATATATAGATAAACATAGCTAAAATAAAACGCTCTGATGATTCAAGACAACGCACACACACACACATATACATAGACACACACACTTACACGCCTATAGCAAAGCCCATAAAAATGTGCTATAAAAAATAAAAACGCATAAATTCAAACAAACAAAGAAAAAGAGCCAACTAAAGTTCAAGTTAAAGTTAAAACAAAAGCAAACAAAAAAAACTAAGCCACAACAACAACACTTACATGTACAATGCCTAATTGGCCAGGATAATAGAGCAAAGGCAACAGCAAAAGTCGAAGAAGCAGCAGAAGCAGCAACAGCAGCAACAGCAACAACAGCAGCAGCAACAGCAGCAGCAACAGCAGCAGCAACAGCAGCAGCAGAGAACAAAAAGCAAGACTGATTTTTATGTTTTTTAGTTAGCTTTCTATTCATATGCAAACTGGCAACAACTTAAGTACTACAACAACAAAAATACTCATAAAATACTTAAAATCTACTAAAAAATAATACTAAAACCAAGAAGAAACTACCAGAATTACCAGAGAAGGTGCAATGACGAATGCCAGCAAATGAAGCGGAAACCATAGGAAATCCGACTTTTTTAGGACATACTACAACAACAGCAACAACAAACAACGAACAACAACAAACAACGAACTAGCAGCAACAGCAACAACAACAAGGAGAAGAAGAATTATCAAAGCCATCATCAACAGCAACTGAAATTGAAACTATTGAAGCAATTGAATCGCAATGTTTGTGTTCATTGTCGTTCTGTTTGTCAATACCTGTCTAGCTGGTGAGTGTGTACACTGAACGAAATTAAGTAGTAACTATGCATATATATATATATATATATATATATATATATATATATATATATATATATATATATATATATATATATATATATATATATATATATATATATATATATATATATATATATATATATATATATATATATATGATAATAAATATGATTCAAAGTGCACTGACTTGAAAAAGCTGAAAGCGAATTTAAAAATTGTTTCAATTTTTGCTCAAAGAAAATAAGAATAAAACATGCATTTTTTCGAGTGTAGGGTGGAAGTAGACTAGGGCTAATTTACATCATTTTAATTGCTTAAACTAGTTAAAGACTTTTACTATATAGATCACATAAAGATTCTTTAGTTTATAAGGATTACATAAATGATTAAAATTATTATATGAAAATATTTTTTGAATCTAGCTTTTGTTAATTTTAAAACTAATTTTAAGCTTTTTTGTGATATTTTTTATGATAATCAAATTATTTATTTTATATTCAAAAATTATTTATAACAATATACAATTATCTCAATTGTCAAAAATCAAGGAGTATCTAATATTCTAGCAAATGCCTTATAATAATGCCATATAAATCTGGCAATATAAGTTAAAGGATCATATTTGCGCCATAATATGTATTGTTTCTAATATCACATTCTACTTTAAAAACAATTCCTAACTAAAGTATATTTTTAATTTTCTTTTGGAAGAACTTATATTTTTTTCAAGTGTATCGATTCCGAGTAAATATAAAATGTAAACTCCGCATTCCAATCAATTTGGATCAGACTACAGTTCAGGCTTATCTATAGTAACTATTTTTTATTGACCTCTTAATCTGGAGTATGTTAATTTCAAGCTAAAAATACTTTGTTTATCTGTGCATATGCATATGCATATGTCTGGCTGTTAATTTATCGACATGCGTATTATATATCTATCTTCTAAATCTATATGCAGGCACTATACCAGCTACGCCGGAAAATATAACCGTTACATTTCTAACGCCAACGGCTGTGCGTGTCTCGTGGCAAACGCAGATTGATCTAAAGGCGCATCCCATTGAGAAGTACATTGTAACGTATAAGCCGACAGATGACAGGTAGGTACCTCTGGCATTATTACACGCACACATACATAGTCACACGCACACGCACAGAACCACACGCACACACACACACACAGACACACATATATATACACATCCATTTTGCTTCCTTTACGTTGTTCACAAAGTTGATGCAATTATGCAAAGAGGCGTCGCTGACTTTACAATATTTTGTGCAATTGACAAGGCTCAGCTGTGTGTGTGTGTGCGTATGTGTATGTGTGTAATGGCCCTGAGCTAAATAACGATTCAAGTTAAGGAACGTGGGGGCTAACAGGGCAGAACAGCAAATACAAAGTTAAAGCCAAAATGACCGCGTATAAAGGCAAAGCCCGAAAAAGAAAAACAAAAGAACCGCCGCCGCCGCCGCCGTCGCCGCGTGTACTTGAAGTTACCAGAGTTCTACTACACTGAGCGAAACACACAAAAACAATGTGGAAAAACTTTTTTAAAATGAATGGAAAATTCGAAACAAAAGGTTATTATCTTATTGTTAGTTTGGTTAATTAATATAATAATTCTCTAAAGTTTTGGACTGAGAGAGTAGGGGAAAGATGGAGAAAGAGTGAGAGATAGAGAGGCAGAGTGCTAGAGAGAAAGATAAAAAATAAAGCGTGAGAGAGAAAGAGAGAGGGAGAGAGAAAGATAAAGTGAAAGAGAAAGTGTGTGAAAAAGATAGAAAGAGAGTGTGAGACATAGAAAGAGAGTGCGGAAGGAACAGAGAGAGTGAACCAGATAAAGAGAGATAAAGAGGAAGATCGAGAGGGAGAGATTAAATGAGATAGATAAAAATAAAGAGAGATCAAGAGAGAGAGAGAGATAGATAAAGAGAGAAAGATAGAAAGAAAGAGAGAGTAGAAAAAGAGAGAATGAATGCAAGTTAACAGAGAAAGACACACAGAGAGAGAGAGAGAGAGAGAGAGAGAGAGAGAGCGAAACACAAGCTTGGCACTTTATCAACATTGAACAACTTGCCAAAGTTATGATGATGAATAGACTAAATCTCGCGTATTTCCCTCAGTGTATTGCGCTGCAAGCATGCCAGCAAGCGTATAAACTGCTGCATTGGAGCAGCAGGGCAGGCGAGATGGAAAAAAGTGCGACGGAGCAGTAGCAGGAAGAACAAAACATGCTTGTAATCGTAATATTTTCCGTGCTCCACGTCTCTCTCGCCCGCTTTTACTCTTCCCTCTTTGGCTGCGATTTGACTGTAGCAAATGAAAGAGGAGGAAAAAAAATAGAAAACAAGTCAAGTGGCGTTGCATATTTCGACTAGAAGTCGAACTGCGACCAGGCAGGACTCTCGGCTAACGACTACAAACTAAGGACTTCCGCTAGCGCGAGACGCGCTCCGCGGGGCGTGCCACAACGAAGGCGGCCTGGCTTGTGTAAGGTAGCGTGGCGTAAGGGCCGGTGGACTGAGGGGGCGTGGCACGTCAATGTTTTGGAAGGACATTGGAATGCCGTGTAATAAGTTAAGTGCTTGGCTTTTGTGACTTTTTGACTGCGGCTGCAGTTCGGTTAGGCTGGCTGCTGTTGCCTACCTTTGTGCTTGTTGTTCTTCAAGGTGTTTTCAATTTAATGGCTGCGTGTGTGTGTGTGTGTTTGACTGCATGCGCGTGTTTGTCTTTTAGTGACCATTGTCCGTTATTGTTGTTGTTATTTCTTTGTTATTGTTTCATAAAGTTCACGCCTATATCAAAATTTTATTACATTCATTTCGTTTGCTGTTGTTGTTGCTGTTGCTGTTGCTGTTGCTGTTGCTATTGTTGTTGGCTCCATTTCTCATGGCCTGGACATTATTTATAAGTCAGTTTGTTTTTTAATTTTTGTGTTTTTCTTTAGTATCGATTTTTAGTGCTCGCACTCATTACAAAAAGGGCAAGCGGATGGGATCGGGGCAGGAGTCGCGGTGGTGGTGGGCTGGCTCTAGGGGGAGGCGGGGCCTAGTTTTGTGTTCTATCTTCTAGCCGTTTTTCGAGTAAAATTGTGTTGATGAATAATGTATGATTAGTACATAGACACGTTGACGATGACTCGAACTCGACTCAACTGAATGGGTCTATAACATAGTCATAGTGTCTACCTACCCAGTGGGGACTACACACACGAACTTCGTGTATGTGTGTGTGTCTCTGTATGCCTCTGTGTGTCTCTGTATGCCTCTGTGTGTGTACACACCCTTGTGCTAGACGGGCAGACAAAAATTACATATCTGGAGCTGCATACATTTCTAGTAGCTTTATAATAAAAGAAAAATATGTGTTTGTACATATAGATACACTGAGAGAAAAGAGATGAAAGCAATGCTAATATATTCTTGAGCTAATTATGAGTTTTGATTAAAGTAAAAAGGAATTTCTTAAACAGATGTGTTTGCTTATATTTTAGTAAAGCTATATATTTATATATATATTTAGTTAAGCTAGCTAAGCAAACGTAGAAGTATAATACAAGTACGATATATCTATGATATAAGTTTAGCATAGACAAGGTACTGTATAGCTTAAGTACAGTACTTATACTGTGTGTGCACTGTGTGTGTTTGATTTTGTATGCTTAAAAACGAATTGCTTCGCCTTAATCATAAATTCTCCATAAATTAGATATATTGACATAGGCATATACCCAACATTAGTTGACTATCATGTTTAAATTATTATATAATACTCAATATAGATCGAGCATTTCATAAATTGAATTTTTCCATAATTTTCTGACTGTTTATGCATCGCGCATTTCTGTGTGACAGAGGCGTGTACTTGATATTAGTTGAACATTTCAGCGTATACTTAATATTGGATTTCTGTTTGCCAGTGTATAGTATTAATGCAAATTTTTGTGCTTGACATAAGCGCATACTTAATATTAGTTCATGGCATGGCCATATACTAAATGCCACGCACACACACACACACACATACACGCGCACGCTTAGTGCTTGTGGCTCTTCTATGTCTATGATTACCCTGTTAAGTTCAACTCTATTTTCTCACAGTGTTCACATATACTGTTCTGTTTGTCAGTCGTGTTGTTGCCTGGCCATTCCTGGCCAAAGGATACGTGGAACAATTTGTCAAGCACCATCAATAACAATAATAATTAATAACAATTACTGTCTAGGCGCTAAGGGCTAAAGCTAAAGTGCTCTGGAAAATTTTCAATCAATATTGAATGAATATATGTCCGTGTCTGCATTCAGATTCTAATATACTATGTACAAAGTGGAACAGGATTTTTTTCCAGCATTTATTTTACATATTTTGAGTACTCGCTGCGCTGACAGCTTCTAATTATTATCGTAACGTAACCAAAATGCAGCAAAAAAGGTCAAATGTCATGGCCCCGCTAAGAGTGCTAGACTATTTCGCTACTTAACTTGCATTTTATTACTATTTTTTGGTTCACTTTTCCACTTTTTCACTTTTCACATTTCCACTCGCAATGCTCGTTTAATTGGTTTGGATTGTATCTGCTATATCATTTTTGGTGGTGGTAAATCATTTTGCATATTTTCAAAATGAATAATGTCTGCTGTCTGCTGCACAGCATGACGTATACTTAATTAAGTTCTTCTTTTCATCTCATTCGAGCTTAAACGAGAGCAACTTTTAAGTCATTTAGTTTGGCACGAAATCTAAAGTCTGTAACACCTGAAGCCAATTAAATGCTTAAGAGAGCTTTTCTCTCGGGCGGTTTTTTCCATCAAAGACTTTGAGCATATTAAGTAAATGTGAAATATATATATAAATATATGTATCTACTTACAAGTATTTGAATTTTTAAGTCTCAATTATGGCGGCAGCTCGTATGAAAGTTTTCATTGGACCTGCTCTCCATAATTGATGAGCTCAGTTAAATTATAAGTTTTTGGCCTTGCATGTGAATGTTTTTCATATTATTTATTATTTATTTTTTATTTTTTTTATTATAATTAAATTCATTTTGGGCTTTGAACTAATTAGTTAACTTTGTTTCCATTGGGTTTTTCGTGTTGGCCAGATTTACGTATAGCTGTGGTCATAAAAATAGTAGTGCGACTGAAACGTTGGTCAGCAGCATTTTGTGATAAACAAAATATTTATTCAAATTGTTTTAATACCAAGTTGGACAGCAACATTTTGTGATAAACAAAATATTTATTCAAATTGCTTTAAAACAAAACATTTTGTCGCACTACTATTTTTATGACCACAGAAAATTAATTGAGTAAAAGTTTCGTAAAGCCTTTTTGAGTTACATAAAAGTTGCTTGTGTCATACTCTATATATATAGGTAGGACCTACAGCACTATATATGCCATACGCATAGCCAAGCTGAATTGTAGCAAAGAGTTAACGCTGTGCATCTGTTGGGATTGGCTTGAATGAGTCGTATACTTTGTATATCTTCATTATGTTCTTTCATTGAGAAAACTTCATTAAAAACTGCCTAACCCATTTGGACTATTCAGCCAAGATTGGCCCTTCCCAGTCTCATTTGCGTAGCTCAATCGCTTGTTGTTCGAGTGAACAGTACTGAAATTCTCGGAAAACAGTCAAATATTAAATTGATTCTGAGTACATACACAAAAGACGAAAGATAGTTTTACAACACTTGCTGACTGAAAGGTGGAAAGGGTGGCATGTATTGATAGACATTCTTTATGAAGTATATTGTTTATTATACTTTATTATATGCAGCTGTGTTCATAGAAATAGTAGCGCGGCTGAAATGATGAACAGCAAAATTTTGTGATAAACATAATATTTTGAAAACAATTTGCAACGAGTAGTAAGATATATTCAAAATATATACCCAAAATATTATGTTTATCGATTTTTGCAACATTTTGGTCGCACTACTATTTTTATGAACATAGCTTTATGTAAAAGATATATACTATAAATGGAATATACTTTATATATGTAACATTTGTGTACTATATACTAAATAAGCTATACAAAAACTATATATATAAAGACATACTTTGTATACGCTGAACGCATTGGAAATGAGAATTCTGAGTACGTATGTAACAGGCCGACGGCGACGAGCTGAGTCAATTTGGTCATTTCCGGCCGTCCGTTTCCCATGGTAAAGCTTAACCTGCAGCCGCTACCTAATGCTTGCCGTCGTTTGCTATGTATGCTATGAAAGGGCACTCCCGATTAGGGCAGGCTTACTTGTTTCAATTTGCACCTAATGCAACAAAGGTGCGAATGGAGCATATGCATCAAATGTTAAGTCCATTGCTTCAATAGCTGGCTAATGCTGTGCATTCATAGAGTTGGGCGTATGAACAGCAAGGTGCATACTACACTGACATCCAAAACATTCATTTCAGCTCATGAAGCAGCATAATAATTTGAAAAATAATAATCTATAGACTATAGTATAGAGTATACTCTATACTTTATACAAACATGCCTGTGTTGGCAGGTCTGTGTGTGTGTGCATGACAGCAAAACAAAGCTTTAACTCTGTATGCCACACACAATGTATGTTTTGCGTGTGTGTGTGTGTGCATCTGTGTGTGTGTGTGTTAGCCCTTAATCCTGCTACTTCAGTTGTTACACATTTACAATACAATAAACTCAACCAGCTTATATACAGGAAAAAAACCCAACGAACGTAATGTAAAAATAGAAAAAAAGAGAAAAAAACAAGCACACAATGTGCAACATAAGTTATTAAAAAAATGGCAAGCCAAATGTTTTACACACTGCACACACACACACGCACACACACACATACACACACATATCTACACACATATACACACAAATATAATATATAACATATATACATATATATATATATATATATTTTTATCTTGAATTTTTCAATTTTGGAGTTTGAGTAATGGACACAAAAAATGTTGAGCGTAGCCAAATTGTAAGCGCGCTTTCTAAACTGTTTGTTTATTCAACGGCAAACGGAAATCCATTGGCCTGGAACTTTAACAACAGCAAAGCAAAAAAAAAACACAGTTGGGGGAAAAAGCCAACAGAAAGTTTGACTGGGTCAAAAGGGTAAAGCTAAAGAGCATATATGAAATTTTTGGC
Organism: Drosophila anceps; assembly: GCA_035045945.1. Lineage (NCBI taxonomy): Eukaryota > Metazoa > Arthropoda > Insecta > Diptera > Drosophilidae > Drosophila > Drosophila anceps. The sequence continues at coordinate 5,117,145 of JAWNON010000127.1, forward strand.
AATATTTATGAGCGTTGCGCGGGAGAAAGAGAGAGAGAGAGATAGAATGCGAGAGAGCGCGCGAGCCTGCTCTCTCTCAATTCCCTAAAGTTAAATGTTCTAAGCCGCACCACCCGAAAGCCACATAAAACTTGGCTTGTGCGTGCAAATTGTGGTGGGCAATCAATGTACCGACAGCTGACAGTGGGGCTTAAACTTGATTTGAACCGTCGACCTGGCCAACTTTAGACATTGTCACATCTGTTGCCTTGCCCAACGGCAAAGTTTGCATAAACTGGCAAACAAATATAAAAGCAAACTGTTTTTCGTGACACTTAAGTGGTGCAAGGGGCATATTAGCTTAAGCATTCCATACACTGTGTATGTCTCTGTATATATCTAAGCCAGTAAATATATACATATGTCTGGTCATATCTAAGTTGGATGGTTATGCTGGGGATACAGCCAGCCACATTAAAGTTAAAAACTTAAGCGTAAACTGTCAGTGAGACACAGAGACAGAGAGAGAGAGAGAGAGAGAGAGACAGTGTCGGGCATATTAGTATAAAGGAAAATATTATTTGTGAAAAACATTTTTGGAAATTAAAGCGAACATCTGATGAACTGGGCTAACATTCGGACTTGTGTTTGTTGTATTCAAAAACTATCAGCGAAATGTTAAGGCTAAGCAAAGTTGCTTAAATGGGTCACAAATGTCAGTTAACTGAAATGAAATGCTTTGTATGCTGAGTGAGGATATTTAATACCCTTGCAGACACATAGCAGCTGTCTATATATTTACCTTTCATAAACTATATGTAAACATTTCGATATTTATGTTTACCTTTTATGCCTGTCTCTGATGCTAAAAGCGAAATAGATTTGGGGAACTTTAAACTAAAACTAAATGAAACTGAGCAATTAAAAGTGCTTAAGTTGGATGTGCCTGACTAGGGATATACTAAAACTTGTATGGCAAAAAAGTTATAGATAATTTGATTTATAATTTTTACAAATTAGAACTATGTATAGAGTTTGAAGAATTTGAATTTGAGAATTAGATTAATAATCGACTTCATGGAAATAAATGCACAACAATTGATCAATAATTTTAGGCAAACTAGAGCTACGAGTGGAGCAGCTGTGCTTAAAATTTGATGAAGTTTAGACAGATAAGTCTTTGTTCACTATTAAAAATTCGCTCTTCTTTTTCATTTCAATTCAAATTTTTTTAGGTTCCTAATGTAAATTTCGTTTCATATTATTTATTGTTTAAATTTCACTTCTTTGTTATATTAGAATTTTTCGAATTTGCATTATATAAGCTCTACAACATAACATTTTACCAAACTAATTATTAAGACATTATAATATTTAATTTTAAATGAAATGAGAAGAGAAGAGTAAAAACTACCTTTGAGTAAAATAATTATATATAATTATTGTTAGAATATTTAAATAACGAAAATAAACCAGAAAATCAACCTTGAAATATTATAATTACATATAATTATTGAGAGAATATTTAAGTAGTAATTGTATGTTTGGACAAATCAAAATTTGTTAAGCTAGCGACGCACTAATTGTTATGTGCAGGCAGGTGTTAAGAGATAGCGCACCTGTCTATTAAAACTAAGTTTCTTAATAGAAATAAAGTTCAAGGTTCAAGCTTAGTTAACAAGTGAAAGCAGATTTTACAGAGAGAGAGAGAGAGTGAGAGAGAGAAAGAGAGCTCAGGTCGGACTTTGGAACTATATAGGTCTAGCTTAAGGTGCAGCTTAATTTACAGGGTATTAATGAGACAGTGCATAGCATAATTATCGACATAATATTTTAGTCAGATTAGTATATTTGTTTGTATATTTAAATATTCATTTTTTTAAAAATATTTTACAGGGTATTCTCCAGGGCTTTTACTGCTTTGCTAACACATTTTATGTATATTCCTTTGGTATTATATTAAAAATTAGATTTTCCATTTGTTTTTGCTTTCACAGCACTTTTACTGGGTATTTGTAGTCGTTCATTGTTTGCCTATTGCCACACTTTGTGTTAGTTTATGTTTTTGTTATGGCTGCAGGCAACAAAAGCCGAGCCGCGTATGTTTTTTGGCCTCCAATGGCTGACGCGTCGATTCCACTGGGGCCCATTGGCAGGCAAGGCGTGTGCGTGTGTGTGTAAGTGAGTGTTAGTGTGGGTATTAACAGTAACTGCTATGTGCTGTGTATGAATAATGAATCATTTGTCAGGCTGTTGTATAGCGGCCGCACTGCTGTAACAGGAGACATTGCACCAAAGGCCAGAAGTCTACGCAAAGCTCTGCGACTGGGCTAACCACGCACTTGTTAGCTTACAGCAGATATATACTATACATATACATACCTATATATACATATACATATATTTATATACAGCTAGAGAGGGAGTGTGTCCGTTATACGAGCTAGCTCAATTGCGGCAAAATCTAGGACATGTTTGGCTAACTGCCTGGCAAAGTGACAAAGTGAAATATTGGGCCCATACTGTAATTACGAGCTACAAACCTGTCCTCATATTTCACGTCTTACTCGCAACTATTTATTGTAGTTTTGTGCAATTAGCTACACACACACACACACACACTCACACACACCCACACACATACGCATACGCATACGCATACGCGTCCAATACACATTCTTACATCCTGTCACACTTAGCTGCCGTTCGAGAGTGGTAATTGAATTAATTTAAGTTACAGGGTTGTACAGGACGTTGCCGGCAATAGCGAGGCCATTGTCCTGGACCGTCTGCTGCCCAGCACACAGTATTCACTCTCTGTGACGGCCATCTGGATGGGCAAACGTTATCGCAGTCGCGGCCAAATCAAATTTCGCACACTGGGTAAGTCCATGGCTATAGCTAAAAAATCTATATAAAATAAATGTTGGGCAATATAAAAATATATCTTTAAGAGTTTCCCATCTAAATGTTTAGAAGTAAAATTGTTCCAATTGGGCGTGTCTGACTATACTATAGGCTATATAAACACTGAACAACGTAATGAGCTATTGTCTGAAACTTTCCTAAGTCCTTTATGACTTCAATCGAAATCTCTGGATAGTATTCAAAGTCATAGTAGTAGTAGCCGTAGCTGTAGTAGTAAAAGTAGTAGTAGCGGTAGTAGAAGTCATAATAGTAGTAGCAGAAGTAGTATTAGTCATAATAATAGTAGCAGAAGTAGTAGTAGTCATAATAATAGTAGTAGAAGTAGTAGTAGTCATAATAAATAAATTTAATATCGAATTTAGTCAATTCCTTATACAGCCCTCGAATGTGTTTTTAATACTATATATTTTATTTATAGATCTCCCTCGGAATACATCACAACAGGACTTTCCGCCTGGCATCTACGGACGTAATGGCTCCGGCAATGGCACGAGCTTTGGCGACGATGTCACCTCCACAGCCACGAATACGCTAACGCACAGAACCTCGCGAGAGCTGCCAACGGTAAGATAGAGTCTACAATATACGAGTATATCTAAGAAAGAACTATCCATATATAATAAACAATCAACACTTGGTAGAAACAGTTGAATCATGAAATGAATTCTATTTCCTTTCCTCTACAGATACGTGGCGTAGAGATTGGCATTGTATTAATCGTTCTGATGGTGTGGGCAGGTGCCATAGCACTCTTCTTCAATCGTTGGGGCAAAATACGTATGCTGTTGCCCTATCAGCCAGACTACAAACACGAACAGCTAAAGGTGCCGGGCACAGGTGTTTGCAGTGCCAGCGGCTGCAATGGCCAGCACTCACATCAGGTATGGATCGTGTGGAACATATGTATATATATACATAAATATATATACATTTATATATTTATAGATATATACATATACATATATGCTTACTATAGTGGGCTGGCATTTAATGGGTATTTATTGTGGGCGGTTTACGCAGGGCAGACAAAAAAAAACAAGTATTTGTTCTGTTTTCTGAGCGCGAAATGAACTTTAACTATGTTTCCTTTTTTTTGTTATGCTTTATTTATAGAACCTACACCCCGATTTCTTTGTCAAGGTATACAAAAATCTTTCATTTCTCAATTACTTACTGCATTACGAACCAAAAAAACAAATATTTTTCTTTTGCATTTTATTAGCTTTGTGCAACAAGTCAAGTAAAGACTATTTGAAAAGTTTTATTAACGAAAAAATTATAAACAAAAAAAAATGCGCACAATTTTCTTAAACTAGTGCACCTAGCCCTGCTCTATCAAAAATTTACCCTTCTCTCCTACTTTAAAAACTATTTGAATCTGATTATTTGAAAAGCTTCAATTAAGGAAATTTTCTATTTTTATTTCGTATATTGAATGTAGAAAAGTTTGTAGGTCTTCTCAATCAGAGCTGTGCAAATCCTGTATATATTTGTCTGTTTCAAAGCTATAGCAGATCATTTGTTAGATACCCAAACCTATATATGAATCAACATCAATATTCATAGCATACTTTAGCGGGTTCTCAATATCATGTTTACGACCCGTGCATATTTACACCTTGTATATTGTATATGATTAGTGAAACAATTATATATATATATAATAGGCTTCACCATCCTTTCTCAACTTCTACTTAATTATAATTTGCTTAAGAATCAAGCTTTTTTCTAGTTTAAATATGATTTTGCTTTGACCGATTTTGTAGTATAAATATATACTCTAACACGCTTACTTTTAAAGTTTCTGTAGAGTAACCTCACTTCGGTGTGCACCGAAGATACTTTTTTAACTCCTCTTCTTCTACTTAGAAATGTGCGATTCAAATTTCTTCAATCAAACAAAAAACAAAAACAAATTCCATAAATTATTTTAGTCACATTTAGAACTGCACCCAGGCGGTTGACCCTAAATGAACTGGTTCCATTTGAACATGTTTGATGGTTCCGCGCATGGAAGCACTCTTTTAAATATATACATATATACTTATATATATGTATATTTATAAAATCGAAATCAAGTTTTTAACCCATTTGCATTTTCTATACATATTTCGTAATTAGTTTAGCGGTTTTGGTTTTAAGCTTTTTGTTGAGCTTTGTTGAGGTTCTTCGAGCTTTCAATGAAAATCACTGACAAAAGTTTCTTAATATTCCACCCAATCAATACACTTGGCTCGCTCTCGCCTGCTCCCGCTCTCGCCGCTGTCTCTTTCTCCCTCTCTTTCTTCCTCTCTCTCTCTCTTTCTCTTTCTCTATTTCTACTGGCAATGTGCTGCACTCAGTGCTTGCCCCGTTGCGAGGGCTGCGGCATCTTCGATCGCTGCTTTCAGTATCCGCGACGGGAGCTCGAGCGCGATTGCGGCTGTCAGTTTGCGCTGCTGCACAAAGCGGATGTGGAGAGCTAGCAACCAGTGCATCGTGAAACGCCGGCCACGCCCACAGCGGCCGTTAGCCATAGCCATGGCACGCCCACCAACACGTATGTGCGCGGACTCAGCGTCGATAATCAGTCCAATGTGCTGGAGCATGTGGACAGCATAGATAGCGCAGTAGCAATTAGAAATGCTGAAACAGATGTGGATGCAGATGGCTGTCAGCCAGCTGAGGATGAGAAGCTACTGTTGCAACGGGAGCCAGCAATGCCGCCACAGGCACAGTCACAGCCACAGCAGCGTGTGCTGCCTCTCTCGGTCAATAGTCATACGAAGCAGCGTCGATTTGCGCAGCAGCGCAGCATATTGAAGAACTCACAGGAGCGCACCTTTGTCGAGGAGAACGAGGTGCTCGAGGCCAAGAAGCAATTGATATTGCGTCGGCGGCGCCTCTTCAGCCATTATCGGCAATATGATCAGTGGCGACGGCGACAGTTCAGCTATGATCCCAGCTACTTTCGCCCGCCTCCGTTGCCGTCTAGACCGTTGGCATACGCTGATTATGGGCCAGCTGCCGTTGGCACTGCCGGCGTCGGCTATAATCACGGCACCATGGGATATGGAGTTGGAGGCTCCACATCCGGTGCGGGCAATGTGGGACGCCGACGACGACAGTATCGGCGGCAGTATTCGTGCGCCGATCGCAGTCGAGATGGATCGCGCGAGAGTCGTGGATCGTCCACGCTGCAAAAGTATCACAGCATGGTCGCCAGCGATACCATACACACCGAATCATCCATGCTCAATCACAGCAACTACAGTGAACCGGCCAGCGTAAGTGCTTTTCGAAACGCCAATCGATAAACGATAAAGCGCATCCGATTGCTTGTTTGTGCGTTCGCTCACATTTATTTGTGCTCGTTCGTTTCGTTCATTTGATCGTTGCGCTTGCTCGTTTCGTACCGTTTCGCTCGCCTATCGATTCCGATAATTGCACTAAACGCCATGCACTTCGTGTTGGGCACATTAATCGTTTATCCGTTTAAACCGTTTTACCGTTTGTTCGCCCGGCGTTTGCAGCGTTGAAAAACAAATATTTTAGAGCACCCAATACAAATACTTAGCACATAAACACCAGTACACCTTGTACAATTAGAGGAGTCGACTCTAGACTCATATTTCACTAGAGCACAGCCAAAAACACAGCCGCCAATTCCAAAAGAAAAAAGCAAACAAAACAAAAATAAAAATAAAAAAAAACACTAATTCACTCACAGTTTTCGTATCGCTTTTTGTAGAGTATTGTGCAGGTTGTTGCTTTACGCTTTTCGCTTGCTTCTGTTGTTGTTGTTGTTGTTCTTATTGTTAATCGCTTGAAGAGGATATATACTTCGTTTCGTCTCTGAAATTCCTGTTCTTCGATTTACAAATAGTATGTGTGTGTGCGCGTGCGTGCGTGTGTGTGTAAAGTCTGACATTTTGTTTTTGTTTTCCACCTCTGGGTCTCTCTCTTTATCTGTTCTTTCTCTTCCATGTCTCTCTCTCTCTCTCTTTCTATTTCTATATATCGTTGAGAATACAGTTCGACAGCAGTGAATGTGGCGGCACCTTTGCTCACCCACCGTTGCACTGCAATAGCCGCGTAAGAGAAACAAATTGCAAAGATAACAATAATTCATCAATATTTAATGGCTTTGCTAATGAATCTTTGTCTTGCAGCATATCCACATGCTCGCCGAGGAACGTTCCACATCGATATCGGAACGCTGCACACGCAGTCGCATCAACTCGGCCATATTCGTCTCGTCGGAGGGTCGCGGATTCGACTCCATCGAGTTCCTCCGTCGCCATGGGTCACAAAGTGTGCTCTGCCGGAAGGCCAAGAGTGCCGAGAATATTACCGAAAACGGACGCAGGGTAAACTGTCATGATATAAAAAAGAATCTTAATAATCATATATATATTTACCTTGTAGAAGAGTTTGCGTCCATGGCGCACTGACGATGACTCCGTCCAGCAGCAACAGCAGCAGAACTCCTCCCAGGACATAGAGATGAAGGAATGTGGCGCCAATGCTGGTGAGCTGCTCACGCTGCCCGTACTCCATGACGCCAAACAATCGCCAACAGCCGTAACTAGCTTATTAGCACGTTCCTCTGCCATAACCACGGCCAATGTTATCGTGGGCAGCATTTCATTGGAGGCACCGCCGCCGTATATGCAAGATGATGACGCCACCTCCATATCAGCTCTCATACACAGCGACACATCGGCTATGGTGCACGACTCACAGGACTCGGCGGAAACCGTGGAGGAACTGGTGCATGTTCCACTGCTGGCCAGTGCAACGGCTACAGCATCCTCCGTTTCGGCCGCCTCCACGCCCAGCATTGCCATTGAGGCCAAGCCGCGTGTGCTGGTGCATCAGCGCTCATCGACGGCATCCTCATCGCCGCACAGTAGTCCTAAGAATTTGGGACTTGGCTTGAAGATCATCAAGCCGAAGATTAGCGCCGTGCCAATGGTTTCAGTGTCGGGTCCTTCGCCGCCCATTGAGAAGCCGCCGCTGGCAGAATGCTTGTAACAAATGGCAGCCGAAACATTTATCTAAGCGCGCTCACTCAAGGCAAACTGGACACCCAGTCACAATCACAGATATTACACTCACAAACACATATCTATTCACACACTCACTCACACACACACACTATCTTTGACTCAGATGGAAAGGTGGTTTAGAAGTATGCCAGCTGCTCAAATAAGTGTTTCGGTGAAGCTGAAGACGAGTTAAATGCCTCTTCAGGCAGTTTAAACTAGTTGTAAACGTATCTCTAGAAATAGACGTAGGCATAGACGTAGTTTATGTATCAAAACAAGAAAGGAAATGGAAGAGAGGGCATCAATATATTGCAAGAAAGCTTTGTATATTCAACAACGACTGAAGTATACATATACGAACTATAGATGATGTGGTTTATAAGCCATTATAAACAGACAAACACACACACAACTGATAAATCAGCTTTAACGACAAACAAGTAAACTATCAGGCTTTAATATATTACGATGAATTTCTGGTTTAACCCTAGACATAGGCAGACTTAAAAACCTGTTGACGAAGTTATATATATATATATATATCTTTACATGTTCTCTTCTATATCTATATACATATACACACATACACCCAAATATTAATAGTTATAACCAAAACCTAGGGCACCAACACATGTTTATATATATCTATATATATATACACCTCTATAACTATATGTTTTTCACTAGTAGTCTATACACGTATATACCCTAGAGGTAGTTGAGAATGAACCCCACTATATAGCTTGTAGGCACAAAGAACAATTAAAGATAGTCGAAAACGTTACTAACCTACTTATTCTTACTTACTAGCTAACATATCAAGTACCCACGACCAAAAACGAAACGTTGAAACTGTAAAACTAGTCTATAAACTTAAATTCCTACAATACGATATTGTAATATAGAATTGTCAAGTAAGAAAGTGCCCAGGATGAGTTCTAAGTGTTTTTAAAACTACTTGTACTTGTACGTTGAATATAAAGACGTCATTTTAAAGATATATAATTCTTTATAGATATATATACATATATATAAATATAGGTGTATGTACGAGAATCCTTTTAGTTGTTAAGCATGCATTTTCAAACAGTTTCACTTGATGTACCTATATGATAGTTATATGTATGAATTATATATAGAACTGATGGCAGCACAGAAAACCATTTGCTCTCTCTTTCTTCTCTAGGTAGCTATTTACATTTTAGTTATGTTACTTCAATTCTCTGAGCAATATGTTTGCTTAATTAAGCCCCCTAATAACTTATACTAAATATATTAACTATATACTGTCAACTCTCTGTCTAAAACAATTCTTATGTATATATACACCCGCACATGTACCTATTTAATAAGCTCTTTAATCCCTACTATCTAAACCAGACTCCATACCAAATTTACGAATATAACATTTCAAAACGAAAAGAAGAAAAAACTGGATTATCGAATGGAACACGAATGGAACATGTTGTTATTAAGGAATTGTCAATTTATGGTCCAAAGCTACAATAATAATAAAAATACGAAATAATTATAAACAAACCATTTGAATGGGACAGAATTAAGCTTAATTAATTTGTAATTGGTCTACGTTCAATTCGCTATCAAATAAATATAATGTGGATGTGTATTTTTTGAAATCAAATAAACGAAATAATTCATTAAACTAAAAGCGTTTCAATAATTTATAGAATTTACATTATATCCACACATTTTATTGGACAGATCTACAATGTTTGTCTTCTTTAATAGTTCAATTTCAGCTCTTTTCAAAGATCACACAATGATTGCCCTGATCATAATAACTTTTCCTAATCACAGCTCCTTCTACTTGGTGGACCAACTTTTCCAATTCCTGCTCCTCGAAAACATGATAGTAGCGTAGAAAAGTTGTGCGCTGTTCATCTTTGGTTTTCCATGGCACATAGACATCTTGCTGCTGAAACTCCGTTCGATTCGTGTGCACTGGTAAAGCGACTGGCAATTGCTGATCCATGTTTTCCAGCTGCTGTGCAAGCTTCTGACGCTGCGCCTGCTCCGTGGTATGCTCCTTATTGACGGCTGTATTTTGTTTTAAATACGTCGACTTTTTATCGTTCCTTCGCTGATCCTTGGCCCAGACATAGACAAGAGCACGTCCACCTGGACGCAGCACACGATTAAGTTCACGAAGTGCTGCCAGGCGTCGTTCGCTGCTAGCCAGATGATGAATGACCGCAATGCTAATGCAGCCATCGATGCTGGAGCTGCGAACCGGCAGCTGCAAGCAATCGCAACGAAAGACGTTCTGACCACGGGAGTTGCCCACGCCCAGTAAACCTATCGAACGATCACAGCCAATGGATAGCAATTGAGAATTACAGCCCAAATACTTTCCATTGCCACAACCCACGTCCAGCAGTACAGACTGCGGCTCAAAAGAGTTTAGGAACTCGGCTACCTGTGGCCAGGGTGTATGACGAGTATCGCTAAAATGATTTGCAATCTTATCATAGACTTCATGCACATTCTGCTGTTCCAGGTGGCTGGCATGGGTTGCCAACTTATCACACACCTCTTGAGGAGTTGCTGTTTGCTGGGTATCACATAGCGTAGGATATTGACAATCACAAGGACCACGACGCAGACGTCTGAATGTAAGCGAGGTTCTTTTACTACGCGCCTGCGTTGTCAGGCTGCCTGATGGCGTGGCCAACACATCGATATGCTTGGGTCGAATACCATGTGTCCAATCATACCGTGATTCTCCAGACATGACCAGAAGCGAACGACGTGGCAGTAGCACATGAACCAGCTGCTTTCCGCGACGAAAGTCCATGACAACATCAGATTGCAGTGATAACGACAGTATGGGATCCTTGAAGGCGCTATGCGTGTCCACATGCGGCGGTATACCCTGTCCCGGTTGATACTCATTAACAGTCAGTTGATCGGGTGGCTCAAATACTGGCAACTCCAAACGCTGCCACATAAAATCACAAGCAGCTGGAATACCCTGATCGAGGGGTTGTAACGGATTCACATTGTTGCTGCCATAGAGAAACTCATAGCCAAAATGCTTGACTTGCCTGTGCTTTAGACTGTCTCCAGTGCTAGCAGCACCAACAGAAATTGCCTGTAGCAGCACTGTTTCCTCTTCTTCACTGACGAAATTCGGCAGCAACACCAGTCCGCTAGGCAGTGGCTTCTGCCAACCATTCTCTTCTCTTTGCTGTGGCAATTCCAACACATAGCTAAGATAGGCAACGGCACCCTTCTGACCAATGGTCGCTCGATTGTGCATACCATCGTAAACAAGCTGCGCGTCCGCCAATGTGGTACACATAAGAAAACAATACGATTTCGAAGGCAACATCAGCACCTGTGCCACTTGACCGCCTGTTGCAGCTGCTGCGGCCAGCAGCACTTCTTCGGTGAGTCCATTACTAAGTCCCACGTTGAGTATGGCCAGGTAGAGTGTGGGCAAATCACTTTGCGAGACATTGCAGTCGGCTTTTATAATTGCCAGGCTGCGTCGTTGCTTTTTCTCTGCCTTTTTCACCTTGTTCGATTTTTGCTCAATGTGCATCGTCGTCCAGAGTGCGCCTAAAAAATACCAAAAAAGTAAAGTTTTAGAGTGTGTACACACCAACACGTTCAAGCGCTAAGCATGGTATGCAGCTCCCATTGTTTCAAATTTAACAAACTATTAAAATATAATTATTTTGTATGCAAATATGTATGTATTTACCTTGATAGCAGCTCTGCTCATTTACAACCAGTTCATAAAGTACTTGAGTTTAAGTTTTGTGTGGAAATGTCTGTCATTCAAGCATTCTGCTTGTTATGCGCACTTACAGTATATTTAAAAATATTTTTGTTGATATACATTTAAATCTGAAATGTCTTCAAATCGTTGCATATACAGTAAATTACAATTGTATATGTTCATATCTAAACTTAATATAGGGCTTACAATCTACCAGACTCTGTCGATCATACTATTATCCTGCGGCTTCTGATTCATTGTCGTTAGCTGCTGATGATAATTTCGCATCTGATTACTGCGACGTGGTTGCGCCAGGTATTCGAACATGCTTTGCAAATGCTGCGACAACATTTTGCTCAGATCACTGGGCATAGGATCTGTCCAGAAGAAGTCATGATTCAGTGCTGTGTCTGCATCGATACGCTTCTTTGGATCCAAGGTTAATAGTTTGTCTAGCAAATCACAGCCAGTGGGATCTTTGACATACGGACGCAGACGCTCTTTGACGCGTCGCTTTTGATTCTTTGGAAGCTCAATCGATTTGTACAGCTCTAGCTCCTCGACGCCCGGCCAAACGTCTGGAGTAAAGGAACCGCACAGCTGTGATATGAAGGTCAGCTGCTGCTGCTCTGTGTTGCCCTGCATAATGGGCGAACGCGTCCACATCTCGGCCATAATGCAGCCCGCGCCCCACATATCCACAGGTGGACCATAGTTGCGGTCACCGAGCAACAGTTCCGGCGGACGGTACCATAAGGTAACAACACGATTTGTATAACGATTTTTGCAATCATTCTTTGGAATGCTAAATGCACGGGCCAAACCAAAATCGGCCAGCTTTAAAATGCCATGTTTTGTGATCAGTACGTTGGCGGCCTTCATGTCGCGATGCAGAATCTGTAAATTAGTTGTAAATAAGTTCAAGTGTTTATATGTAAGTATGTGATATGTACGAACCTTATTGCTATGAATGTAGTAAAGTCCATTGAGCAGCTGCTGCATAACTTTCTTGATTTCTCCCAGACTGAATTTCACATTCATATTGGAGAGCAGACCTGCTAAATCGTGCTCACAGAAATCAAAGACCAAATAGAAAGTCGATCTATATCCATTGTGCACGGTGGCCTTGGTGCGGCATATCTCTATGAGATTGACCACATTCTCATGCTTTAGCAGTTGCAAGATACGAATCTCGCGCAGAGCCGTAATAGGAAACTACCAAAGAAAATAAATAATATATTACTAGTAGTAGTTCCGAATGATATCCGTGCCTACTTACGCCTTCTTTTTCATTGTCCATGAGCACCTTCTTCATGGCAACAAATTTTTTGTTACTTTTCTTTTCGCGTGCTTTGAACACTTCGCTGCGTAGTAAACAGAAATAGAAATAGTAAGTAAATGCAATGTGATCAATTTTTGACATATGCTAGTATTGATTACTCACCCGAATGTACCCTGCCCTATTTTTGCCACTTTCTCGTATTTACTGCTTTCATCGCAGTAGGGAAAATCATAATCCTCGATATACTTTTGTTTCTCCATGAGGGACATTGTACGGGACGAGCTGCCGGATGAAACGCCTGATGTTGTTGACGTTTGCGGTAGCATATGTGACATGTGCGCCATTGCAAAATATTACAAATCCAATATGGTAAAAAAATTAAATATTTCCCAATTTCACAATTATCTTAATTTCTGGTCACAACAAACACAACACTCTCACAAAAAAAGCAACAACTAATGCAGCTGTCTTTTAGCATTTTCGCATGGTACGTGCACACTGTTTACAATCAGCTGGTGCGCCGTAAGCGAATTTAGTGGGGAGTGTGCACACTGGCCCGGTGATATAACCTCAAGCAGCGAAGTGCAACATTAAAAAATTGTTATTTATGAATAAACTATTAAATATAGCACACGCAGTGCCACGCCAATTTGTGCGTGACTATGCATTCAAGTCGGATCTGAAAATCAAATGGGTCCGACCCGAAAAGATATCATGCATCAAGCCAGAGAAAAGCGGCGATCTGGCACAGCTGCCGCCACTAAGTCCTAATGAACTGTTGCCGGAGTATAAGGACTGCAAGGAGTTAGCCAAGTTAGTTTGTTATGTTATACATGCATATAAATATATATAAATATATTATATATTCTTTATAGTGCCAATGAAACTGTCAAATCAATGTTTATGCTGAGTAACAATCCGAACCATATGACAACGCGCTATTATCGTGATCAAATGATCAAGGAGGTGCAGCGGCATGCACAGGACTATGGCTCTATGGAGGCCAAATGTAAGTAGATCAGAATACCATAGACCATATGTAAGCCATATAGACCACATGGTCTGAGTGATCATCCCATACCTGCCATTCATTTCGCGAGAGAATTGGGAAGAACTTGATTGAGACTAGATCTTTTTACACTATAGTCTTTCTCTATTGTCTATTGTAACAGTGGCCAAGATGACGGCACTTATACGACGCTATCAGTCACACATGGAGGTGCATCCACGAGACAAGATGATCAAAGTGCGTCTAAAGGAGATGATCGACAAGCGTAAGAAGTTTCTGAAGTATCTCAGACGCTGGGATTATCGTCGTTTCGAGTGGATTTTAGAAAAACTAGACTTGGTCTATAAGCCACCGCCAGCGGAATTCCATTGGATAACGCGCAAAGAGTCGTTGAAGAAACTAACCGACATTTACTGCGAGAATATCAAAGAGGAGCGTCTGGAGGCTTATCACAAGCAGCTCCAAGAGCAACAAATACCTTTTTTGGAGGATGCCATCAAGAAGATGATATTCGTCCGTCAAGAGCAGATCGATTGCGATGTGCCCGTAACTGTGACGGAAGAGCAGATCGAGGAGGCGCGCAAGGAGTTGGCGCAGCTCCAAGAGCTACGTGAAGCAGCGGCTGCCGCCACACAGAAGCAATCGGATGAAACCTTCCATTAAATTACTTGCAAATAAAGTTGAGTCGAGTGACAATTTCTTAAATTATATGATTTTTATTGATTTCCTTATAGAGGGATTGGATTGGAGGAGTTCAAATACATGTCATGGGCGAGTGGCGCAGGCTTAGAAAAATAAATAAACAATTGTTAGCTCTCACAATAATGTGCAGGAAAAACAAGATGAATTCCTAGCGGAGATTCGAGTCGGAACGTTCGTTCCTAGCGAGAACGTCCGTCTGATCGTTTCCTGTCACGCTTACTATTGGAAGCGTTGCTGCTGCTAGAGCTACTCGATGAGGAGCTTGACGAGGAGTCACTGGAACTGGACGAGCTGGATGAGGATGATGAGGAAATGGATGAGGTGGATGCACGCGATGCTCTTTTACTGCTGGCAGTTGTTGCTAACATTAGCTTCTCCTTGGTGCTGCTGTTGTTGGTAGTCCCATTGTCTGTCTCCTTGCTCTTAACATTGCTGGAGCTCACTTCATTGTCGCCCCATAAATCGTATTTGGACAAATCTCCGTCATCGTCTTCATCTTCCTCCTCCTCCTCCTCATCGCCTTCGATATCACTGCGTCGTGCACGTTTCGGCTCATCTCTGCCTCTGTTACGGCCACCCTCATCGCCACCTCTGTCATTGTTTTTACGCTTCTTGCGTCGTCCAAATTCATCGTATTCACTATCCGAATCCTCGCGCTCCTTGTACTCCACAACGCCTCGATCATTATAGCCTCCACCGAACCCTGCCAGTGATTTTATTCGGTTATCTATCCCAATTTTTCCGTATATGCCGGATCTACTTACCTGTTCGCTCCTCCACATCCGTGAATTTAGGCGCGTTGCACATATTGCAAGTCTGCCGTCGCGCCCAATTCACATTTGCACATTTGCTGCACTGCCAATCCTCTGCGCTGAACAACCCTCGCGATTTGTCTGCGGCTACTTTGCCAATCTCTGTGCCCAGTTTCTTTTTGGAAGAGCTGCTGCTACTGCCGCTGCTGCCATTGCCGCGTTCTCGATCTCGATCTCTGTCAGGTTTTTCAATGTTGCTATTTTCGCGTTCCCGATTGCATTTGTTGCATTGCAGGCGACGCGCAAAGTTCAAATGGCGACAGCTGCAACACACACATACAGTGATAGAGCGAGAAAGAGAGCGAGAGACGCATGCCACACACAGATACGGATGGAGGAAGAATAAGAGTAACAAAACAACAAATTTATTGTTATTGCATTTTGGTCGAATATGTTAAAAGGGAATATAGAAGGGAAGTATGTGGTTTGTTGTTGTTGTTGTAGTGCTGGATGCTTTGCATTTTGGCCATAGATCTTTACGCTTGAAGCTTTACGCGCACTCACTCAATATCTGGGCAAATCCAATCGCCAGCCGAGACGCTTATGCCGCCGCCGCCGCTGCTGCTTCCACTGCCGCCACCTCCACCCCCACAATTCGACATTTCGCTAAACTGAAAGTTGTGTGGCCGCTGCTACGAATAATTGTCAGTTATGCTGGCCAGCCGAGCAATTGACATTTATAACAGTTTTATACAATTTCTGTATATGAAACTTTTTCCGGTTTCGTTTTTTTTTTTTTGCAAATAAATTTTTGTAGCGTTGCTAGTAGGGTTGAAATGCTCGACAAATGTGACCAGACTGTCTGTCACAAATTATGTATTGCCATTTGGACTGTGCTGATCTTTGACAAGTCTGGCAGCGCTGCCGCAGCAACTATGAATATTGTATTTGTTTACGGAAATTGATGCCTTTAGTTAGCAAAATATATGTATATAATTCTGTATAGTACTAAGCATACATATATACAAAGACATGAATGTAATTTACTTTTAGAGTTTTATTTCCTTAAGCATATAAAACAAAAGCCGCTCCAAAAAGTAAACAACGGATTTTTGTGTTGTCGTTGGATTTATAAAAGAAGTACAACTAACGCAGCATTTAAATTTGGAATTGCAGGTGCGCGCCACCAGCAACACACACACACACAATATCATATTGATGTGCCAGCTATAGTGTTTTACTTCTTGCCGGTACCGATCTTGGCCTTGGCGGTACCACGGACCTTCTTCATTCTGTTGCGACGTTCCTTGCGCTGCTTGCGTGTCTGCTTCTTCTGTTCGAAGAGACCGTGACGAGCCAGACGGTATTTGGGCTCGAACTTCTTGGCAAAGTCCAGAGTATCGTAGATCAGGGCGAAGCCAGTGGAGCGGCCACCGCCAAAGTTGGTGCGGAAACCGAAAGCAAAGACAACATCGGGTGTCACTTTGTACATGGCGGCGAGCTTCTCACGAATCTCGGTCTTGTTGACCGATGAGAGTCCGGGATGGAGAACATCGCAGACCATTTGTTTCCTGGCAAGCAGACGGTTGGTCATGAACTTGCGGGTGCGAATTGTGGCAGTTGTACCAGTCGACATATTGACGGAGCTGCAAGATATATACACACACAAATTAGACTATGATTTTATACACCAAATTCCATGTTGTCACAGTTCACAGGCTATTTATTGTTGTTTCTGTTTACAACATAACCTCAATACTTTAGCTGCTCCGCTGAGCAACTCGAGACTCCACGTGTGACACAATGCGTTCACCACACGCCGTAAACACGCTTCTGTCAGCATGCATTCATATTTCGTAGCATTTGCACATTGGGCAGGACATTTTTAAAGCATTTGCGCATAAATTGAAACATTTATTACCTTTTAAAACACTCGAAAACGTTTTAAACACGTCTGCTGTGCGAACGCGATTCTTTAGAAAGGAAGATGGCCACCGTCGTTTGCCGAAAACTTGGCAGCACTTTTAATTCGACAGAGTTGTATTGCATGCCCGACTATCGGGCGCAGTGCAACTCTGTAATTGGCGCACATTCAAATCGATAAAAAAAAACTATTTAATCAAGTATAAAAATTTTATTTTGCTGTAGCTTTTATTAAATTGGTGCGACAATTTAACTTAGTTTTGCTAATTTTCCACCATTGCGTTTTCTTTGAAGTGCATAAGTGACACCAAAGTAGGTGGCTATCAATACAGCACAAAAAACAGTTGCCAAACCAAAGTAAAATACAAACAAATCAAAAAGATGCAAATGATTAGAGGCAATTTCTATGCCGCGTGTTCTGATCGCAGCGCCTCCCTTGTGCCGCACTACATAGTTCACCCAGAACATGGCATTGGCCAAGGCACCCAAAGGCCTATCCCGGAATTCACTGGAAACCTCACGAATGGTTATCTGATAATGCTGTTGCTTTGTCAGTTCATCCAGTGCCCAGTTAAGAGCGTCTTTCGTAAAGTTGTTCTGCTCCAGCTGCAGCGCAACGCCCAGCTGCACAGCCAGTTGCATATTTTTACGTTCATTCCGGAAGTTGGGTAAACCCAGCATCGGAACATGACGCATAATGCCCTCCTGCAGACTTAAAAGATCGCCGTTCATGATAAAAGCTCTCACGCGAGGATGTGCCAGGATGTCAATCTGTGGCACAGAATGCTGAATGAGCACATTTTTGGGTAGGCCCTTTAGCGCCTTTACATCGTGGCAGGTCCATATGAAACGCTCTTTGCGTGCAGCCATAAAATCAAAGAGTATTTTTAGCTTCTGCTCGGGCAACTGGCCGCAGGGCTGTTCATTGCCCAACTGAATATAGATGACACCATCTCGAGACTCCTCCACATGGCGTTTTACATTCCAAATTAGTTCACGAGGTCCGCGTATATGCAGTCCCCCAGCTGGAACAATTTGGGGCAGCAACGGACGTGGCGTCCAGAGGGGCACGTGATTATTGAGCAGCAATAGCGCCAAATGATGTGCCTGAAGTTCCGGTATGTTAACGGCAACTGCAAGAAATTTAAAATTTGATTAAAATTAGTCGCTTAAAATAATCGGCAGGTGGGAAATAAATACATATCGAATTTATTATCTATAAAACCATCTTTGCCATTCTATTCAGCTATAAAGCTAAATAGGCATAAATTATATCAAATTCAAATTCGATAATTGATAATTAGGCAATAAATCGATATAGGTTTTCTCTGCTTAGTGCTGCCACATCAATAAAAAACTTTTGCTATTCACACAGTTTCTGCCGCCACTCGAAGAGGCATAAAACTTACTTTTAAAGTGTTTGCGTATTATTTGCTCCTGTGCCGCGTAATGTTCATTGTAAAATTGTTTACGTCTCGCCATACACTCGCGTATATTGCCCAAGCGTGCCGAGAATCCCAAATCCTTTGTATACGCCTCATAGTCTATAGGCGAACAGGCGACGGGCAGCAAAGCCTCTTGCACTGCATTCATATAGTTGCCAAAGTCCGTGCTTATTATGCCAATTGTAGGCTTATTATGCTTGTAGCCTAGTGCCAGCAGTGCCTCTGTATAGAAATAATCTACAATGATTAGATCATAATCGAATTCCACAGTGGACAGCTGCAGCAGCTTCAGTAGAGGCGCCTGCACCAAAAAGTGTTCCACTGCTCGAGCTCCAACCAATGCCAAGGAGCTGCGCAGTTTGCTATCCGGCAAAACGGCCAAATCATGCAGGCTGCCACCTGCTGCTGCCTGCGCCTGCACTACGGTAGAGAGAGAGAGAGAGAGAAAGTGAGAGATTTTAATTTACATTGTTAAGTAACTCAAAGTTCGTTTCCTTACAGTTGCTCCAAAAGTCAAATTCCGGCAGCACCACATGCTCCACAACTCGCTCCAATTGCTCATTCAGGCCGTGACCGCTGTAGACAGTTACCTGAAATGTATTTTTAAATGAATTGGGCATTGCTTGACATTCCTGAGTTGGCTTTACTTACATTATGCTCCCTGCTGGCCAGCTCCGCAACCAGAGTGCGCATCACAGCAAAATGACTTTCGCTCGCGTGTGGAAAGAGCACGAGTATATTGGCGGCATGACTGCTGTTCAAGCCAAGCACTAGACTGAGCAGCATTACATAAAGCATATGCCATGATTTCGATTGCTGTTGAAGGAGCGGATAGTGGAATATATTATATATATATAAGGATAGGTGTATGTGGATAACAATATGTATGTGTGGAGAGCGGGTATGTTAAATATTTTTTATGATTCTTCTGACTTTTTAGAAGTATATCTGTATCTATCTAGTAATATCTTTATATTATATCTATCTGTGACTTTCTATCAATCTAGAATTTGATATGCATTATATAACATCTGGGACTATCTATCTCGAGTTGTATTTATATTATATCTATCTGTGACTCTCTATCTAGCTAGAATCATATCTATATTCTGTCTACCTGTGTCTGGCTTTAGTCTGTCATGAATTGCTAAAGTGTTTTAGCCTTTATATGGTGTGGTATACAATTTCTAAAACGTTTTTTATTGTTCCGATATTACTTAGTGCTGCATTTACTCTGCCTTCCCATAAGACTTACCTTTCTTCTAGGCTTTAGCTTTGTGTAACTACGTCTGCTGCCTCTGTTGCTCTTGCAGCTTCTTCGCTTTTTGTTGTCCTTACAATTTCTCTACTTGCTTTGCTCTCTCATGAACTTGTTATTTATCGTTTTATAAATCATTTTGTTTCTGTTAACTAAGCTTATGCTGATAAATCAAAAGCTTTCACCTGTATTTTACGACTTTTGCTCTTGTAAGACTTTTTCTTATGCTAATTTCTGTTTGATTAGAATTGGATTAGCTTTTACACATATTATCAAGTTGGAGTGCATATTTAAATATATTTACTAATGTATTTCCTCATTTGTTAAATCTCTGTGCTGCTGAGCAACAGAGTTAGCTTATAATAATGTATTCATTTTAGCATAATAATTGTGCTGGCTCTGTTTAGGCGCGTTTTTTATAGATATTTATATATGAAAAGTTGCACATTTTATGCATTTTCTGGTTCATTTTTATATTCTTCATGTTTTCTCTGTCTGCAGCTCATACAAATAAATCTAAAATTTCATTTATGTATCTTGAAATTGAATTATATTTGTCTTAAACTGATTTGATTGGTACACATCAGCATCAGCAGCAGCGGCAGCAGCGGCAGCATCTGTGACTGCTCTCAGTTCGTTTGCTTATCAATAAAATTGTTATATATGTAAATTGCTGGATCTGCGCTGTCTTGACAGTTTATGCACTCGTAACTCACCATGATAAACTGCACAAACTGAATTTCCTTTTGTCTTTAAAGCCTTTAAGTCTCCAATTAAAATTTTCCAAAATTTTCGTTTTACAATCCTTTTGCTTTTGTCTTTTTTGTTTTTAATATGCCAGCCGAACGCTTTGCCGCCTCGTTGCGATTGCTCGCAGTAAATAATCTTAGAATTTCTGTGGTCATTCTAGATGTACATATGAGCAGCTCTTCCTCTTGCCCCCTCCTCTCACTCTCTCTCTCTCATTCTCTGTATTTCTCTCTCTCTCTCTCTCTGAATGTGGGAAACATATGTGGCACAATCTCATGTGAGCCGACATAAACAATACAGAAATATGTATATACAATCTATATAAATGGGGGTATACAATTGCACTGACTGAGGCAATTTTTTATATATTGGGGAGCCACTCGTAGCAAGATCCACTCTCTCTCTCTCTCTCTCTCTCTCTTAGCTCTCTGTTGCATGTAGCTGGAGGGAGCTCTGCTTTACAGATATATATATATATATATATATATATATAGTATATATTTAATTGCTGCAACTGCTTTATATGTACACACAGTTCATGATTACTTTTTTTTTTAGTTAAAATGCATTTTGTATAAATATTTATACTATAATTCCCAATTGGATTAGGCGTTCAGTAAGAGTGGAAACTGGAAAATCTGCTGGGGGTTGTTGCACTCTGTGCGGCATTAAAGTGGGGAAAATGTAAACATTTAAGTGTTTTGTTTAGTTTTTGTGGGTTAAAGCATAATAAAAATGTCTGATAACAATATATTCAAATGGGATATCAGACAGTCTGATTAGCATGCGATTAGATAATATTATTATTGATATATTATTTATAATTCAATGCTTAATATATTGAACTTAAGAGCTAAAGACAGCAAATGCCTGATAACAGCGAAATCATATTTAGTTTTTGTTTAATTAAAAGAGGCAAAGATAAGAGTTAAGCCTATTGGAAATGAATATGTGTCTGATTGGAATATGCTTCGTTAAGTTCAGTTGTTCATTTACAGAGCTAAACAACGAAAGTGCAGCAACATCTTATTGGCAACCATTGTTCTGATTGGATACGTGCAAGAACTGGTTTAATGCCACTCAGCAAGTGCTTCACCTTTTTGTTGTTGTTGTAAATCAAGGCTGCTTTAGAACTTCTCATGAGCTAAAATTGGCATTGACAAGCGAATAAATATATACATATATATATATATAAATATTTGCTCAGCTAATTGACAAGCTGCCGCTAAAGAACGTGACACGCATCGCAAACAGACAACTGTGTCAGCTTTTTTGATAAATACAAAAAAAAAAAAGTAAAAAACAAACAAAAAACAGCGCAGCAAAATAAGGAAAAGAAAGAATGAAAAAATTAGCGACAAAGTCAGCTGCAAACGCGGCAGTAGAAAGAAAGAAGCAGAGGTTAAAGATGAGGCTGTTGGTAAACCGGTTCCGTTAGAGCGAGATAGCGACAAGTAGTAAAGAAAAAACCAGTTCAATGAACCGCAGCAGCATCAGCAGCAGCAGCGAACAATAACTAAAACACAAATCAATTTTTCTTTTTATCACAAAACTTTAATTATAATGCATTACAAATTTGAGAGAAAGTTTGTTTTTGTTTTGAGCAGAGAGTATTTCGCTTACAGTATAGAATCTTGTTATTTTTATTATTAATTATTAATTTAAATGCAAAATCTCAACTCAAACGCTGAGAAAAATCGATTGCTGCTGTGCTCTAGAGCACGCTCTAAGACAATAATTTGAATGGATTATGTTTCAAAGAAGACATTTTTGCTTAAAAACCACCAAAATATGTGGTATATATAGATATATATTGTTGCTTAATCTGTGGCATCAGTCTTGGAAACGGCGAAGGGCTCAGCCACAGCAATGGTGCCGCTGTTAGCGATGACCACATCCTTAACGGGACGATCGCGTGCGTCGGTGGCACTCGATTCGATCTTGCGCACCACATCCATGCCGGACAGAATCTTGCCAAAGACAACATGACGGCCATCCAGCCAGCTGGTCTGCTTGGTGGTAATGAAGAACTGGGAGCCATTGGTGTCCTTGCCAGCATTGGCCATGCTCAGCCAGCCGGCGCCATAATGCTTCAGCTTGAAGTTCTCATCCTCGAAGCGTTCGCCATAGATGGAACGGCCGCCAGTGCCGTCGCCCTTGGTGAAATCACCACCCTGGATCATAAAGTCCTTGATGATGCGATGGAACTTGCTGCCTTTGTAGCTATACAAACGATAAGTAGAAGTAGCACAACAGCACAATTGACAAATTAGTGTCAGCTCTCAGTTGATTAACAATTTAATTTCCTTTGCTAGCTTTTGTTAACTAATTTACAGTTAAACGCCACGTAATTGATAGCAATACACGCCGGCTCTAACCTATAAATGCAGCTACATATATAGACAAACACACACGCACACTCACACATAAAGAAATAGTGTGTACACATTTACAGCTCTGTTAACTATTCGCATGTGTGTACGTATACATTAACTGCTCGCTTGTATGTGCGTGTGTGTGTGTGTGTGTGTGAATACCAACTAACTGTGTTTATTATCGCTTACCCTTCGCCTTGTGGCTTTTCAGCCAGCTCCTTGAAGTTCCTCACTGTCTTCTCCACAGTTTTGCCAAACAAACCGACCACAATGCGACCTGCAGCTTCGCCGCCAATGGTGATGTCAAAGAAAACCTACGCAACAAAGACACATTCATAAAAAACACTTATTGAATATTTGAGAAAAAAAAAAACAAAAACAAGCGCGCAGTTGATTTATGTGTTTGTGTATATACCAAGTGACGCAGGTACACACACACTATATGCATACATACGTGTGTGTGTGTGTGGATGTTTGTGCCTGCCTACCTTGTCGGTCACTTTGGGTCCTTTGCTCTCATCAGCAACCACAATGCCGGTTGCAATGGCAATTAGGCATACAGCCAGAGAAAACTTCATTTTTTTCCAATTTCTTCGCTCTCACCAAACGAAAACACGTCCGCACAATTCAGACGCTAGAAACAGACTGAGGGCGCGCACTTATGTTAGTTGCCGTTGAAGCTCTGTAAGTAACATAAATTCAGTATGTTATTTAACAGCGACGGGAGCATTTCAGTGCTGTAAAGTGTAGTCGTGATATATCGATAACAGCTATGTTAGGTATGGGCGCGAAATTCAAATATTTTAAGAGGTTTTCCTTTTATTTTCATTAATTTGTATTGCTTGACATTAGTAAAACAGATAGTGTATCACTTTTATTTTGGGCTAAACATTAATTGTCGTTTCTCTTTGTTTATTGTTAATAATAGACAACTATACATAAATATATATATTTCTGCTAAATTAAGCACACTTCTTAAATGGGACTCAATTGCAAAATTAGACAAGTTTACATTGTTTTGAACATATATATAATTGTGTGTAGGTATTTATATACGATTATTAACACATTTTGTGGTTTATATAATTCATAAATGAACTGTACCAAGCCTGATATACAGGGTATATCAGGCCTAACACATTCGAAATGTTAGAATTGAGTATGGAGGGTATGTGTACATTTATGTATATATATATATATGTGTATATATTTATGTCTATTATAAAGTCGAGCACTAAAGCAGATAACATTAAATTTAGCATAAATTATAACTGAGCTTCAGCATATCGAAAGACCTATCACATATAGAGAGATAAACACTAAGACTAAAGCTATTTACACAAAAAAATAATATATATAAGATACAAATATATATATATATATAAATATATATTAGCTTAATTGTACGTAAAATTGCAAATCAGGATAATCAGCATATTACAACTTAAAAACCAATCAGGAAAAGTTAGCTATAGTTATTGTATATATATATGAGAGTTGTGCGAAATATCAACTACAACTACGTACATACATACATATATGTATATTATGCATATATATTTAAATATATATATATATATATATATATATATATATATATATATGTATATATATATGTATATATATATTTGTCGCTATGGATTAAAGAACGATTCGAAACGAAGTCGTGAACAGCCAAGTTTTGGATTTGCATTGCAATTGCAGTGAGCAATTTTTGAAATTGTTGAGAAAGCGCGTTTTCCAAAAGCCTTTCCAGAAAATCAAATGTCAGACTTCAATCGCTGCTATTGATCAGAGATTCCTGTTGCTCATCATCGGTGACTCTGAAAAGTTAAGTAATTTAGTTGAATATTCAAATAAATAAATTGAGCAACTATTTGGTTATTACCTCACAATGTTTGGCTTACGGCAGCCGCAGATCTTTCTATATAGAACTTTGAATAGCTTCATAAGCGGATCTGAATCATCGTTGCGCATTAGCAAAACAACAAGCAGTACGGACACTATCAGGCCCATCGAGCCCATGCAATAGAACGAAGAGTACGGCTTATCGTTGAGCAGAACATCAAATCCAATTGTCAAAGGTATTTGCAGCGACATGGTTAGCGTGCCAATTAGCGAAGAGGTGAGGAAACAGCCCCATAGCCATAGAGCTACAGCGAGCACTGTGCAAATGAAACCATTTAAGAAGAGCATACCAAACTGCCCCTGGCTGGGCATCTCAAATGTTTCGATCTTGGTGAAATGCAATATGAAGAAAATGGGCCACAGCAGCAACAGATTCCATAGACCAACAAAGCCTGTAAGACAAAGAAAATATATACTATCCAGAAATCAGAATGGTGCAGTCGAGACTGTCCGACTGGCAGATACCCTGAGTCTAGCTGTCGTATTTCAAAATTTACCAAAGAACAACGGAATGTCCACCTTTTCCTCAGTGTCACTTTTTCGCTTGACAAACACCAAATACGAGGCATAGAAGAAAGCACTAAATAGAGCCAAGAGAACGCCACGCGTCATCTTCGAGTCGTGCAGATCGTTCATTCTGATGACCACCACTCCGCCAATGCTCATTGTGGCAGCAATTAGTTTCGTTATGGTCAGCTTATCGCCCATGGCAGAGGGAAATAGGGTAGCCAACAATATGGTAAACACTGTGGCCGAAGTGGATCTGCAAAAGCATATAACATTAGTTAATAACTTGATTGATGTATGAAGTCTATAGGACACAACCTGATGAGCGTTATCATGGGCTCCTCATCCATATCCAAAGCGAGCTGTGAAAAGTAGTTTGCAGCAAACCAGAGTAAACAGAAGAGCAACGCTGTCTTTGCTGTCTTGTGATGCGTCTTCTGTCTTCTAATCCGCATGCTCGCGGCATAGGATAGTCGTGCCATCAGCGCATCCGTTGCCTCATGTGCCGACATCTCACGCACCTCTGCCATTTTGCAAAAGCGAACGCTGCGCACACTCGAATCATCGCTCTCCGTGCCGGATACAATGCCATTTATGGGATTGGCCACACGTATGGGCACAAAGGTCGAGTCGCCCTGTAAAGGCAAATGAAACGCGTTAGAGTCCTGCAATGAGTCAAGAGTTCTTTTGCCTAACCAAAGCAGCTTGATTGGTATAATAGTTCTCCTCATCGGCATGCTGTTCCATCATCTGAAAAATGCGATTTCAAACAGATTAGTATAATTATAGGGTATTATGTGGACTATACAGTACAGACCGCATAATTGCCATGTTGACGATCGCACGATTCCTTCCAGGGTGCTATGATGCCAATAATCAACAAATAGATGCTAAACATCGACGTCTTGAAGTAGGTGCTAAAGAATGGCTTATCATATTTGTCATCCTCGTAGAGAAACTGTCGAAGAAGTAGTTCATTAAATATTGTTCAGATATGTATATGTATATAGGCTATATACCTTGCTTAGCTCGCTGGATGATACCCAGAGCACATTGACTAGCAACAGGATGGCCAGTCCGAGTAGCAGCTTCTGTGTGCGTCCAAGCATGTTCCTTTAGCTGAACTTCTTTAATTGTTTCTTTCGCTTTGGTAACCTTATTTACCGTTACGTTAACTTTTATTTATAGTTTAATTAGTTATTTACGCTTGTGCCACCAACTTTTTTGTTTCATTTTTGATGTTCTGCTTTGACAATTGATTAGATTTTGATTTTGATTAAACAGGCATTTCTGTAATTAAAATAATCAAGTCATTAGTATTATTAAGCAATTCACTACTTCAATTTTTGTCGGTTGTTGGGCTGCTTAACGGCTTTGATTGAGCCACAAAATCGTCGACGAAATTGATTAACAAGCAATTGGATCAATTAGCAGCTCGAATCACTTAACAGCTCTTTGGCTGGGGGTGGGGCAGAAGGCGTCAGCATGATAATCAGCGGCACTAAATGCGTAGCTGACCGATAAAAAAAACACCTCAATATAGAATTCCCCACGCTCCTGATAAGCGGCTGACTATTAGCTTTTGTTTAGCTTTATTTAAAGCCATAACAGCTGTCAAAGTTGAGAGATTTGCTGTGGCGATTGCACTTCTCTAAGTTATATTTATAGAACTGAAGCATAAAAATCAATAAATGCTCAACAAGTCACATGTTGGACAGTGTACAAAATGAACTGTACAAAGTTAAATCTTAATTTTATGCTAAATTTATGCAGTTTTTTGGTCTAGTTTTTTTTTCGTTTTGCTTTACCTGGCCGTTTTTTTTGGCCCTTTCCAAGCTGTGTTCCGCTGCAGCGGCGAGGCGTCTACTAATACTATTTAATTCACGACAGCAGCATATGTAGTCAACTCTATAAACACTTAATTCTTATTGCTTATGCAATAGACTTGTGTTTAATTTCTGCTAATTGATATTCTTAATATTCTTAATTTTTAATACTGTTTGCGTACAATAACTTTGCTTACTAAAAGCGCACACACTAAAAAAAAACAATACAGCTGTGTGAATTATCGATTGTCAATGTGGCGGCAATTCGATAAAGACAACTCTGTGCCGTATGTGCTGTCAACCTGCTTTAATTTGAGCTAGCTTATCGTTAAGTATCGCGCCAAATTTAAATTGTAACTTAGCAAGCTTTTCGTCAAGTTCCTCGTGCAATTTAAATTGGGAGTTAACTAGCTTTTCGGTTAGCTGCGCGCCAAAATTTAAATTTCTTATGTTTTATGTTGGCTGCGTAGCTGCTTGTCAATCAATTGTATTAACTTGTTCTCGTATGTAATGCAAATAAATGTTGACAAATTACTTGTCTACGCGTACAACTTAATGGTAAATTATGTTGTCACGCGCAATCGACAAGCTCTTAAGGAACTGATATACAAATATTAAGTTGTTACCTTAGATTTATGCCAAAGACAAATACACAGCCCCCTTGGCGACAGACAGACAGACAGACCGACGGGCAGAGAGACAGACATACAGACAGACAGACTGGCAGGCAGACGGGAGGAGCAAGCACAGTTTCACTTTCATCACTTCAAACCCGATTAAGCACCTCATTTTATGTGTTATTTATCTACTGATTGGATGATGATAAAACGCCAGCAGACACAGGCTCCAGGCACAGGGGTTGGGTGTGGCCTGTCTGCCTGTGTCTGTTCGAGGGGGTATTCGTTTTCTTTCCGCTTTTTTTTTATTGAGTAGGTAAAGTAGCCCCAGCGCTTGTTCGGCTGCCTTTGTCTTTTGGGCGCACTTTGCCACGTCTATTAAAAGACAACAAAAATAAGCGTATAACTGCCGCATAAAAACAATACAAAGAATAATAGGGCGACATTTTTCATTCCATGCCAACTACCCCGCGAGGCACACACACAGAGAGACCACGCCCCCACACACACAACCAACCGACCAGACCGCCCGTCCGCCCGCGCCGCTCTTATCAGGCAGCCACTCAGTCGGCGACACCTGTCAAACTGCTTGGCGCGTATGTGCGTAGGCATAAAATAAATAAATAAAAAATCGACAGAAGGAAGATGATGATGAAGCACACACACACATACACACACACATAGGGAGAGCGCGAGCTTGCACGTGTATATGGCTCAAACAGTGGGTGCGCACCAGAAGAAGAGCAAAAAAAAAAAACAGAAAAAAAGAAGGAAAATAATATTATGTCGACCCATTGAAACGAGCATGATGTAATTTTCTTTTCCGTTAAGTTTCATTTGCTTTTCCTACAAAATGAAAGTGGCCTTCCGTCATTGACAGCCAACGTGATGGGCAAAAGAAGAAGAGGAAGACAGCGCCCGGGGCACGTGTCCCAGCGACTGCAACACAACAACGACAAAAAAATTGCTCCAAAAACAAACAGAAAGCGATCAGGTGTGGTCTTCCCCACTCTAATTGCTTTGTGACAATTGCTGCGCTAAATGGTTTGCTTTTCATTTCACAACGCTAATTGATGAGACATTTAAAATTAGTTAATTTTTGCGATAAAATTTATGTTTAAAGAACCGCTATAAATTACCTGACTATGAGTTTCACTAAATAGCCTCCTCTTGACTGTGCTTATATGTTGTTCTCGCTCCGACGCATTCAATTTGCTATGCTAGCAGGCTAATCAAGATAAGAGCCTGCAGGCAATGGCGGCCATATTTAACGAAAGATCATTTTGCCTCTATTGCTGTGTCGCTCTAACAAGCTGAACAGTAATTTAACTTAATTGCAAATGGCGCTTACATACACTAAATTTGAATTCCTGATATTTTATCTGTTGATATTTATGTCTCGCTCAAACGCAAGCAATTCGCTATGCTAAGGTGCTATGTAAGTTGTACAATTGCAAATGATGCTTTATATTTACAGTAAAGCATCGCTAATTCGAACACATACATATGTATGTTATAGGACCATATGGACTTGTGCTCTTTAGTAAACGAAATTTGAAATTTTATGAATATTATACTTAAATAATATATATTTTATTTGATATTTATTAAAAATTTAAAAATAAAAAATCAAATAACATTTATTGATAAAATCACATATATAATGTAGGATTTGTCATAACAAAACTATGATTGTAAGCATTAGCGAATGTTGGAATTAGTGAGGCTATACTGTAGCTTAAATGATCACTTTGCTGCTGCTGTTCTCGTCTCGCTCTAGCACATGTTATATGTATGCTAAAGTCAAGCCAGCCATTAAAACGTTTATCTGCGCATTGCCTAATTGCCACTCACTCCAATCGCTGACAATCTGGCAATTAATGCGTTTAAAGTTGCGCCCAAGGTCTTCAAATCTCATGAGTGTATATGTGTGTGCAAAAATTCACAGACAGATATACACAGACACACACATACATAAATAAAGTCAAAATGACATAATTTGTGATTCAATTATGTTGAAGTTTTGGCCGCATATTACATAAGCAGATTACAACGCTGATAACAAAGCATTAAACTCATTAGGCGCAACGCACTCAAACAAATGCCACACACACACACACAAGTATATATGTATGTGTATGTGTTTGTGTGTGGGCAGAGGCCGTGCCCATTAAATGAACTTATCAATACAACAGCACAACAAATGTGATCCACGCACCCTAAAAAAAGGTCCTTTAAAAAAAAACAGAAGAGAGGAACAACAAAAAAATGAAAATGGGAACAAGTAAAGCTCGACAATAAAGGCAAACAGCACATAAATTGAAGCAAGCCGCGCCAAATATCAACAACAAGCGCTTAGCCAAGCCAGCAAGCGAGCGTCAAATACACTGAAACAAATACACGCACACTCACACACACACACACACACGCACAGTGTACATAAAATACTATATCGCATATCAAGGAAAATCACAACGAATGACCGCCAAAAATTAAATGTCCCCAGCGGACAAGCAAAAAAAAACAGAACAGAACAGAACAGAAAAGAATAAAAGAAAAGAGAAGAAAGGCAAAATCAAGCAGAGCCAAAGGCAAAATCAGAAGCAGCAACAGCAGCAGCAGCGGAGCAGGCAGCGGGACGGACGCTTTTGGTTTTTGTGTGAATGGCGCTGCGAGAGTGACTCTGACGGACAGCTCAGCAACAGCGACAGCGACGGCGACAGCGATAGCGACGTCGCAGCTGGCAGCGACGCGCAAAGCGAAATGAAAAATGATTGACTTTTATGGCGTAGCGCATATTCGGTCTTTAACATAATATTTGTCATAAAAGTGGGCGCTGTCGGCAGCTGAGGTTAAGCAGAGCACAAAAGAGAATGAGCGAGAGCGAGAGAGGAGCAGAGAGAGAGAGAGAGAGAGAGAGAGTTCGCTCGCTCGCTCGACATTGTCATAAAAAATTTGCTAAATGTTGTCGCCGGCACAGAGCAAAAGCTTCCGCCAAAGCAAAAACAACTGCGAATGCTCAACTAGCACATACCCTGTAAATTTTATATAATTGATTGCCAAGAAATTTGAATTGAAATTAAAGTTTTTCATAGCTTTAGCAAATTTTGCTTAATTTCTTTTAAATTTTCTTTTTTTTTTATCAATTTGTTGTTTAGTCTTCTATATCAATTTTTATATATTTGCCCACGCTTAATATACCCTGTTGGATATGCCCGCTATGGTGCCCAAAAGGTTCATGCAGTTCACAAATTTTTGTATGTGGGCGGCCAGGGCATGGCACACATTTCCGGTTAAAATAATAATGCTACGCACACACACACACAGGCACACACAGGCAGGCATACGCACACGCATGCAACAACAAAGGCAATAATTATGGCAAACGAGTTTGCCACGCCTAAAGCCTTACGCCCTTTTTGTCGCACCAGTTTGCCAGCTTTGACATGAGCCTTAACCTACAAAGATGTCCTCCACACACACACACACACACACGCACAAGCACACACAAAGACACGCTGTCATATACAAGCAACAAAGCAATCGAAACTGGGCTCCCCATACCACCGCCTCTCTCTCTCTCTCTCTCTGTCTCTGTCTCTCCCACTCTCCCTCTCGACCATTGTTGCCCAAGTATGTGTGTGTGTATTTGCAGGAAATTTCGTTTTATGCGCGAGACAAATCGCACCTTATTATGTGCGCGTATATGTGTGTGTGTGTGCATCTGTGTGTGCTGTGTGCGTTTCGACTTTTCGCCGCGCCATTATCCACACTCATGCAGGCCAAGCTATATCTATGGCTTTATCACCCAACCAACACAGACACACAGAGCAGAATTTACATTTTCCATGTGTGTGTGTGTGTGTGTGGCCAGCGAATGCGCTACGTTAAGCATAAAAGTCAGTGCATAATTTTCAGCTGAACTCTAGCTCAAGCTCACACAAAACCACACACTTGCACATGTATGTGTGTGTGTGTGTACGTGTGTATGTGTTTGTGCATGTCTGTGCATGTTTATGGCCGCAATGACTTCATTCTTTACCTACTGCAGCACAGCTCTGGACACGATCTTAACTCTGCTTTATGCGTCCCGCTGTATTTTCTTGTTTACTTGCACTTGAACTTTAGCTAAATTTACAGTGGGTCGAGCGGCACAGTCATTTAATTGTTTTGGGCCCCGTTAAGCTTTCCTATCAGCATTATCTGATGCTCTGCCAGACATAGCGCGCCAGCGAGGTTAACATAATTATCTATAGCAATATTTGTGGGTCAATTCCACCAGCGCCTTGAGCTCGCAGCCCCTGCGCGCACCGTCATCATCGATAAATGTTGAGCATTAGCTTAGTTTTTTCGGCTTATACTTTCCAGCAGCGCTAGCCGCAGCAGCAGCAGCAGCAGCAGCATTCCAAGAGCTTCGCTGCCAAGGCAAATGGCCGACCGACCGACCGACCGACCGACCACCACGCCCGCGAGAGCGACTGTCTGCCTGCCCAGCGGCAGATGTTGATTCCCTTTTGGGTTCTCCCTGCCAATCAGCCGTCCCACTGTTCTGTTCTGTTCTGCCATCCCACACGTTCCGCTCAGCGTTCTGCTCAGAGCGATGCTTTGCTTACGTTTCGTTTCGTTTCGTTTCATTTTCGCTTCTTTTTTTTCTTGATTCGTTTTCTTTTTTTTTTTTCTTTTCCTTTACTAGTAGCTTTGAACCCAAACACAGAGCGCGCGGCATTGTTTGCTTTGCTTTTGGGCTGCTGCTTTGCCGTGTTGCCCCTTCGGGCATTCCCTTTTGTCCATGTGCTTCGCATCTGTGCATACGCTAGCCGCGTGACTTTCCATACAGTGTGCGAGTGCGAGTGTGAGTGGGAGTGCGAGTGGAAGTGGGAGCAACTGTCTGTCTGTGTGCGTGTGCGTGTGCCTGTGCCTGTGTGTGTCTCTGCGTGTGTTTCAGCTAAACGTTGTTTGTGCGCTTTGTGCCTGCGCGAAATTTCATTCACAAAACTTGCGTTGCCTTTGCCTGTCTCCTCTGCTTCTTTTGCCATTTATTGTTGTTGTGTGTGCGTGCAAAAAGAGCAGAAATCGCTTGCCCGCCTGTCCGCCTGCCCGACCGTCTGCCACTTGGCTGTCAGCAAAACTGCGCAAAATCCTTGCCGCTTGCTTTGGCTGCCCAGTTTCGCAGCAGAGGCTGCTGTTGCTGCGGTAGTGGCAGCGGCAGCGGCGGCGTCCTTGTAACGCTTATCTGCCATGTCTGTGCACTGTGTATGTGTGCCAAGGTAGGCATTGATTTCGATTACGATTGCGATAACCGATTGCCAAACTACTGTCAAATGTTTAATTTAAATAGCATTCGCTTATGGCACTGAACGCCGATCACTGCCAAAAAAGGCGTAAAAAGTGACAGAATTATATATATAAATATAAATAAAGCACTTAATGATGGCATTTACTTGTCTATCGATATTGTATGAGTCTTTAGCTGCAGGCTCCAACAATTGCTAGTAAAGCGCACAATTTGACCGAATTAGATTTAAATACCAACTGATGGCATTTACATATGTATCGATATCGATTAACTTCGAGTTCGGCTGCAGGCTCTAGATTTGCTGACTTTTGCACAAGCTCTGCAGAGCTTATGATCTGCATACACGGCTTAAGCACGTACACACACAGACACGCTCACGCACACACAGACACACATAAGCACGCGCTGCTAATAGAATTTCTCGGAATTGTCTTTGTTGTTGCCGTATTGTTATTTGTGCTGGCATTTTTGGTTTTGTTTTCCATTTGCTCTCACCCACACACACACACACGCACATTCTCGTTCTTTCTCTTATTTGCTTGGCTTGCCGCTCTTTGCACAATTTCTTCTTCAGGGTTATTTTGTTTCTTATCAATTTCTGCACGCACACAGAGCTGGCCGTATGAGTGTGTGTGTGTGTGTGCGCCCGCATAAGTTTGACACATTCATATCCATTCCTTTGCTCTGCCGCTGCCGCTGTGTGCATGTGTTTGTGTGTGTGTTTGTGTCTGCTTAGAAGCTGGGCAAAAGCTGCTCATCCTTTGGCATCCTTTGGGGGCATCCTGTGTGCGTGCGTGTGCGTGTGCGTATGCGTATGTGTGCGAGTGTGAGTGTGTGTGCCATGGGGCATATCTTAGCACTTTCACTCTCCTTGATGTCCTTGCTTGGTCCTGGTTGCATGTGTCACAGTTATTGATTGGAATGCGCATAAATTGAAGCAAAATGCTTTCCAAGCCAAATTATGTGGGATTCGCTTCATTTTCTTCTTCTTCTTCTTCGTCTTCTGCTTCGCCTCTTCTCGGTTGTCCCTTTTCTTTTTTGTGTGTATTTTTTTGCTTCCTGTCGCTGTTTTAAGTTTCTTTTTTTTTGTTCTTTCTTTTGTCTGTCGCCTCGTTTACTTTTACTTTTATTTTTACTGTTCCTTTAGGCTTATCAGCAGAGGGCGTGGTCAGGAGGGGCTGGGGTGGGGGTTCAGAGGGCGGCTGTAGTGAAGGGTAGCCGAAAATCCACTAGGAAAGCAAAATCTGTGTAAATCCCAACGTCGAATTCTAATCACTGTTTAACATAAAAACATAACCTTATTGAAATTAAAGCAAATTTTTATTTTCAAGAAATTTATTCAATTTGATTTGAGGTTATTTTTGGTATTTTTTAGTGCCAATGATAAAATGTTTTTGTCTTATTTTTATTTAAATAGAAATTATATATAAAATAAAATAATCAAATAAATTTGTATTTTATTTTATTTATTTTTTTGTTATATTTTTAATTAATTTTTTTTATTTAATATATTTTTTTTTTTATTTTTCTATCCACAACTTTTCACGCTACCCTCGGAAATGATCATAATATGCATATAGCATATACAACACGTACACCCCTGTTCCTTGTCTCACCCCATTTTTGCTCCCACTTTTGATTTGTGTGTCACAGTTACTTAAGTTAATTAACACAAAGGTAAATAATTCAGGTGGCAGAATATTTTTGGCATCACTCTTGTCTTCTGCTCCTACCGCCATTGAAGGTCGCATGGCCTTGGCATGTCGCTCTGTTCTTCTCTTGTACTTTTTGAGGCTAGTACGCTGTTAGTTTGTGATTAGCAACTTTGACAGGTCGAACTTGCGCTCAAAGTTATGCTACAGAATTTGCAATTGCAATTAAAGCGTTCTCTCTCTCCCTCACAGCCACTAACGCACACATAGATAGTGTGTGTGTGTGTGTGTTACTTGCGCGCTCTCTATCTCACTCTCACGACGGCGTTCATTTGGAACTGTCAACTGCAATGCGATGCGCCTTGTATTTCTGTAAGCAGAGCAAAACTAAAGCACGTTGAGTGGGATTAAACGATATTATAGGGTATTAGACATTTAGGCCAAGTGAGACAAAACGCCGTAACGAAACAAGCAGCAGCAGCAGCAGCAGCAGCATCAGCAGCAGCTGTGGCAGCAGCAGCAGCACCAGCAAATGCCCAAGTCATAGTGAAAAGGACGTAATCCGAGTCGAGTGTCGAGTTGATTCAATTCGAGTCAAGTGGGTGAGACGCATTTTGAGTGAGAGTTGAGGTTCAGGCACCGCTGCTGCAGTCGCCGTCGCCGTCGCCGTCGCAGTCGATGCTGACTGCGGCGTCGCTGTCATTAGTGATTAAGTGCCCTGCAGCAAGTAATTTTTCTTGCTTCAGCTCAACAGAGCATCGCAGACACACACACATACACGTGCAGTTGTTAAGCAGCCGCTGTTAAGTTAACAGCGCTGGAAGCTTTTCATTCGAACTACCGACAGAGAGCGAGAGAGACAGAGAGAGAGAGAGAGAGAGAGAGAGAGAGAGAGAGAGCGACAGCGTGAGAGCGAAAGAGCAAGTAAGCGTGAGAGCGGCTCTCTGTGAGAGCGCGCTCGCCTTCGGTTTTTGTTTGTCAGCGCTGAGCGCAAGAATTTTGTTCGTATTATGCCCCCTTTGGGCAGCTCGGGCCATTGGCATATTCCAGTTAAGCGCCATCTGCAATTTGTGGCACAGTCAGTGCCGTTTGGGGCCATCAGCAAGAAGCAGGATTGTAACGGTATATCCTGCGACGTCGCGCAACTGTTTGTCCACACACAAAAGCAAGCAGCAAAGAACCAAAAAAAAAAGAAAAAAAAATATAAAGAAAAAGCAAAAAAAATATTCTAATGTAAATGAAAAATAATAAAAGAATTACAAATAATAATCACAAAAATAATCAAATTAACGGCAAACAAATTGTGAAAAGTTGCGAATCGAAGCACGAATGAAACGCCAATCGGGTTATCGTTATCGCTAACGTTATTGTTATCGTTTTTGTTTAAGCATAAAGCAAATGAGGAATTGCCCACTTCTTAATCGTGTTCAACTAATAAAATCTGCTTAGCATAACTCTGAAAGCGCCTAACTCCCCCCCCCAAAAAAAAAAAAAAAAAAAAAAAAATACAGCAAAGCTAGCAGCCTCTGCGGTCCTCGCATCCGCTGCCGCAGCTCCGCCCACGCGGCCGTTACGGCAGTTGATGCTGCGCTCTTGGAAGAAATACCCACACACACTCACCCACATACAGTCGCACACACACACACACACACGCACACACATATTGTAATTATGAGCGCACGGGCATATTTGAACTTTTGTTATGTTAGTTGGCGATGTAATTAAAAGCGTTTGCCTTGCGATAGATCGCGATCGATAGTGCGATTGTTGTAACAATCGTAACAGCACACAATCAATCGGTGGGCCGCCACTATTCAATGAAACCTTCGAATTTTTATCGCCAATGTTATATAATATGTGAAAATCATTGCCAGCCACTCTGTGGTCACGCCCCCCAACCGCCTGCCTGCCGCATGCCCACAAAGTGTGACCACGTTGCATAAACAAAACCGTTGTGGCAAATTGCAGGAAAAACGTACAGCGAAAAGTTCGTTGTGAATAGTTTTTGTGCCATGTTCCGGGCTTATATAAGCAGCCGCCATACAGAATCAGCAGAAACCCGAAGTAGCACACACACACATACGCACAAACGCACAAAAAAAATGAGAAAATACCTATACATACATATGTGTGTGTGTGTAAGTGAGTGTGTGTATGTGTGCGCAGTGTCAACGCAGCAGCAAATAAAACAAAAGTGAAAGTTAACAAATACACACGCACAGTGTGACCAGAGCACCCATTCATATGACTTTCTATGACTGCGCTGCTCGACACTTTTAATTATAATTATTATGCCAAACTTTTTTTTTTACTTTTTCTGAAAAGCGCAGCATCTTTTGTGACTAGCATTGAATACACATGTTTAAAAAAAAACAGTACAAAAACAATTTATTCGTGTGCTAAACAAAAGGAACGTTTTGCCTGTTAGTATGCAGTGCTTATTGTTGGACAATCAGAAGCAGCAGCAGCAGCAGCTAACACCAATACATCGAGACATACGAGCAAAATCCACATGCAGGCGCCGCAGTCGCTGTCGTCTTTGACACAGACACATACGCATAGACATTCATATACATACACGTACGTACTTACGGTTACCACCAACACTAACACGTACTGTGACAAAGAAGACGGCGACTACTTCATGCTGCTACAAAAGGCACGCCGAGTGCTTGCCTGGCTGCCCTAAGTAACTACTCACACACAGACACACATACATACAGAGCGTTGCTGCTGCTGCTGTTGGTGCTGCTGCTGCTTACCACCCACGAGCGCTTCGGCCGCTGTTTTGTGTTTGCAGCAATAACAACAACAACAACAACAATAAGCAGCAGCAGCAGCGACGGCCGCTACGAATTATATAAATTTCTTTGGCCTGTGCGTGTGCTGCTGCTGCTGCCTGTGCTGCTGCTGCTGTCTCTCAATACGTGTGTGTGTTTGTGTGTATGTATGTGCGTATGCTCGGGACGTTTTTTCGGCGTTCTTCTTTGTGCGGTGGCTGCTGCGGCTGCTTCGGTTTTACTTCGTGCGTTCATCATGTGCTCGTCGTGTTCGTTGCTCGCACTCGCTCGCTCTCTGTCTCTCTCTCTCTCTCACACTCACACTTATTGGCTTGCTGCTGTGTCACACACACACGCACACATGGTTAGCTTTTGTGTCTTTTTCGCGTGAACAAATGCAAATCAGCAGACAATGCAAAAAAAAAATGCGTAGTTGTTGCCATAAATCTCAGTCATCAAATTGCGTTTTATAAGCTGTTTCTTTTTCTTTTTTGCTGCCTTTGCGAAGCGCATAACGCATGTAACGGCATTTCAAATGCAAATCAAATGCAGAGAGCTCTTCGGCAACACACACAAAAAAAGCAAAAAAAAGAAAAGAAACCAAGAACAGAAAAGAAAAAAGAGGAGAGCGCGCAGCTGAGCTTGGAGCGTGGGCGCACGACGACGACGACGACAGACAACGAGCCATACATAAACCGTTGCGTTGGCGTTTTCGGCAGTCTCAGAGACAGAGAGAGAGAGAGAGAGGCAGAGAGACAGAGAGAGAGAGAGAGAGAGAGAGAGAGAGAGAGAGCGAGCGAGCGCGAGTACGAGCGAGAGCGTAATTATTCTGAGAGAGAAAGAGAGCGTGTTCAAAACCGAAAATTTCGTTTCGAAAAGCGCAAAGCGCTGCGGCAACCTTAAAAGTCTTTTGTTATCCTCCCTACCAAATCGTATAAAAATAAAACGAAATGTAGAAAACTCATTAATCAAATTATAACTAATCAATGATAATATACCATTTACAACAGTCCAGCCAAAACCCAACAGAAATAATAATCAAATTAAATACGAAAATTCATAATATACAAATTGCTGCTATGTGACCTTCGCGTGTGGCTGTAAGTCCAAAAAAGAATGCAACAACAACAACAACAGCGGCAGCAACAACAACTACTAGTACAGCAGCAGCAACAACAACAACATCAGCAGCAGCAGCAAAACAAGAAAAAACACACACGACACACGAATTTCAATTTAAATTTCAAGGTTAATGTGCAGCAGTGTCGCAATAACAACAACAACAGCAACGACAACAACAACAACCAAAACCACGGCCCCAACAACAGCAAAAGCAAAAATCGCTTAAAATAAATTGCAACAAAAAGAAAAGAAAAGAAAAGAAAAGCAAAAGAAAATAGTGTAAATTGTTAAAATGTGTTGTGTTATCGATATCAGTTTGAAATAAATCGGCCACAGTCGTGACTTTCCTTACGTTACATTGCGTTACGTTTACGTTTACGTTTGCGTTTCATTCAATTTCCCTTCGCCTCCCCGTTTACGTTTGTAACTCATTTCCCCCAACTCGGTTTGCTGCCATGTGTCGATCAACATAAAGGCGAGCTTCGTTTTTGGTTGACAATCTGGCAACGCCATTGCCCTTAAAAGTGGGTTAAAGCATATTTGATTCATGCCGCTAGCCGCAGAGCGCAGAGACGAGCCGTCGAGCAGTTGCCAGGATAGCACGGACAGAGAGTTGCAGCTGACGCAGCTGAGGCAGCTGAAACAGCTGAAGCAGGCGAAAATCGACACGACACACGACATATTAATGATGATGATGGGGCCATGAGCCCATCATTTATCGCATTGAATTGGAGTCGCAAGCGCGTCTCAAGCGGGCCTGCACCATGCTAGCACCGCCGAACCCGAGGTCAATATGCGGCCAGGACCCGGGCTGGTCGTGATGGCGCTTGCGTTTATTTCGGGGGCTCGGCGTGCCAGCACCACCAATACCATCAGCAGCGGCAGCAGCAGCAGCAGTCGCTCGATAACAACACCAACAACAGCAACAACAACAACAGGAATAGGAACAGAAACAACAACACAATCGGCAACACATTTACCGTCCAGCTACGATTCGGCGAGCAGTGGAGAAGCTATTGGTGGCGGCTTCTCATATCTGCTGCCAGGATTGCACGACGGTAGCCCCGGTGACGCCCCCGCCCACGTATTGCCGTTGCTTCAATTTGATTACTATCAGCGGCGGCCCGCATTGCATCCGCCAGACGGAACGTTGCGACGCGCTCGCAGTCTCGAAAGGGGCAGAGGCACCGAATCGACGGCGACGGCGGCGGCGGCGGGGGCGCCCGAGTCCAGTGAGGCAACGCTCATCAGTGAGAGAGACGAGGAGCAGGAGCGGGAGCGGGAACGGGAACGGGAACAGGAGGAGGAGCAGGAACAGGAGGATAATAGTGGACTGCCAGTGCAATACGCTTCATCGCGTGCGTTTGACGAGGAGGCGGACGAGGATATCTTTGCGCTGGTCGCCGAGGACGATCTGTTCTCGGAGGAATCGTTCGATCGGCTGATAAAGCTGAATGAGGACGCAGCCACCGAAGAGGAGGATTACAATCAAGCATTAAGTCAGCAACAACAGGAGCAGGAGCAGCAGCAGGAGCAGGAGCAAGAGCAAGAGCAGCAGCAAGAGCAGGAGCAGGAACAGCAACAGGAGCGGGTACGGGAACGAGAACGGGAAACGGAGCAGCAGGACGAAAGCCGTTTGGTCGATGAGAGCGTGCTGCATGCGCAACACAACGAGAACGAGAACAAGAAGCAGAAAGAGAAGGAGAGCCACAACATCAACAACAACAACAACAACAAGCGAGAAACAGGTGAAGAGCAGGTGAATCGAGCTAACCACGCTTATGCGTCCCATCTAATCGCACTCGGCCAAAGGGACGGCGGCACCAATCCAGGAGCCGCAACAGCAACAGCAACAACAACGAGTGGAGCCATTGGTGAGAGCTCGGCAATCCAAACGCCTGCAGATCCACGAAAGTCCATACTCGGCACTGCAACAGCTCTAACACGCCTTAATCCTTGGATATCAGCTTGTGATCTGGCACAGCCGGGCACAACCGGCACCGATTTGCAGGTGAGTTACAAAACTTTAAAGTATCATTGCAATGAAAACAGAATGTGAACAAGATATTAAGATAAGATAAGATTGGAAAAAGAGTAAAATAGGAACTAGGAATCGAATTCGAAACTAAGATAGGAATGCAAATAAAGAAGAATAACTCAACAGAGGAAAAGAATTTAAGATGGATAAACGAGATAAGCGTAAAGAAAGGGATTATGTATGGGAATAAAGTTAGAATGAGCAAGCAAAAGGGAAATGACAATATGAATAAATCTATGACCCAAAACAAGGGAATAAAAGGAATACGATAATAAATATAATACATATTAAGCTTAACTTAAGCATAGAAAAGAAATGTCTAAGGGACGACAATACAAAAACTTAAGATAAAAAGAGACAAAAATATTAAAATAAAAGAGATTAAAATGTGAATGAAGAAGATAAAAAAAAATAGGTATAGTTATAAGAATAAAACTTAAGATATGAATGAATGAAGAAACATAAATACAAATAGGAATAACTATATACAGCTGTGGTCACAAAAATAGTAGTGCCACTGAAATGTTAGACAGCCAAATTTTCGGATCGAAATCTTATGTTTATTACAAAGTTTTGTTGCCCAACATTTTAGTTGCACTACTATTTTTATGAACACAGCTGTACATAAAAATACATTAAATATTTATGAAAATAGTAGTGTCTAAGGTGGTATTGGAAGTGCACTTAAGATATGAGTGATAAGGCACACTAAAGTATCAGCTAAAAAGTAGGCAATGCTTTTTTATGCAGAGCAGTAAATCGATTCATTCTGGAAATTTCATTTATAATTCTACGAGGCATCGAACCATAAAACAAATTTAGTGCAAATAACAGAATATATAACTTTTTATATGGCATTTTTCTTAAGACAATAATGGTTTCAAACACTTGAGCATAATTAAATTTGTCACCAAATTTCTAATAGAGATAGCCATATTTGGTTAGATTATTATAAGCAAATTTTGGCTAGAGTTCAAATCTAGCGCGCATTTTACTATATGAAAATGTTGATGGTATTGAAATATATTCATATTATATATATATATATATGAAATTGCATAAAATTATGATACATAAATCAAAGATAGCAACAAAACCTATCTGACTGATAAGGAAAACTCTGGAAGTTCTATAAGACGAACAGTTTCTACTTCTGCTTCCTAGAAATGAGGAATTTTCTGCTGCCAGCTCAGCTTTTATGAGAAAAAAATATACACTATGCATATAAAAAGATACCAATACACTGTAAGAAAAGTAGCTTCAAGTGCCAATACACTGTCAGAAACAGGCGCTCAAAGCGGTAGAAGCTTTCTTCAGTTTCTTTCCAACTAAAGTTGTATAAAGACTCATTTGATAGGGAGCCGGGTTGGCTACGCTTAACAGTTTCAGCGCTATTCTAGCCATCGACTTTAGTGCCGTGTTTTTGCGCAGTGTATATGTATATTGATATTGATATTGTTTGTGACATTGCTGACTTCACTCGAATGCGCAATTAAATGTGTAATATCTTATTGAAATCGCTCTGATGGCGACCTTGCACGTGGCTTTGCACACACAAACACCCGCACACAGACACACACTTATAGAGTGTAGCAAATGCAGTATTCCTTGCCATATTGGACACATGTACAGCATTATTATTGTATGATATCAAATGGATGGCAGTAAATGTGAATGCGAATGCGAATGTGACTGTGAATGTGGAGGTCACGCGCATGACACGACAACCCAGAATTTCACTGAAAAGAAACTGCTTAAGGAGCTAAGGAGCAACGACAATGCGACAAGAAACTACTTTTTGCCTTTGTGGCCACCGAATACAAAGAATTGGGCACCATTTGTTAGATATTTGGTATATATTATATATATAAACGTAGATAATGGTTTATATTAAGTTTACAGCGAGTTTACACTGAGTTTACATAGAGTTTGCATTGCGCTTACATTTAATTCTAACTTTCATCTAACACTCTGCAATGTTCTTATCGAAATTCTCAACAAGAATCCGTTTGATTGGGCACTTAGACTAACCTTTTTATGTACAGTATTGCTAACTTCACCTGATAAATTCTTGACTCTTAAACCTGTTTTCATTACTACATAGATCAGCTTACTTTGTTTTTTGCTACTTTGTTTTTTGCTAGTCTTCGCCCTCGTTCAGCTGCCTTGCGCCATATTCTTAGCCATATTGTGGCTTTGCAACAATGCGCAGATTAAATGCACACAAATGAAATGAAAAAGCTTCAAATCAATTTATTACATACTTATAATATATATACTCTTATATACTTTTATAACTAGACCCATTTATGGCTTACAAGAGGAGGGAATGAAAGAAACAAAAAGTGTAGCACAGTTTTGAGCGCAGGCTTTATGTAGCCTGGCATAGCCAGCTTCTGTCATTGTGTATAGCATTTAGCTTTCTGTCAGCCAATTCATGGAACTCTTGTTCTTTTTTCTTTTGCCTAGGGCATGGCCATTGTCTGTTGAATGGCGAAATCGTATCAGTTTAATTTATGCTGAAAACGCTGCCATTGGAAATTCGGAATTGTGCGTTTCGCAAATTGCGAATTGCGAATTGTGAATTTTAACTATTCGTTTGCTTAAATATTTAACTGCATATTGCATATTGAAATGTTGAGCAGCTGCTGCAGCAAGTTTCCCTATATACTTTTATTACTACTGTTGCTCAAGTTGTGTGCGAAGGGGCGAATTGTGGGAATTTCGAATTCTAAGGGCTGCCACTCAAATGTTGAAGGAGCAGCAGCAGGAGCAGCAGCAGGAGCAGCAGCAGGACCAGGGGCAGGGGCAGGGACACTGTTCCATTCTTTCGTTTTTTTTTTTTTTGCCTCTTCGTTCGCGGCTCTGATTGTGCATGCAAAGTGTTTGTGTGACAATTGCGCCACATCTTGGGGGCCACTCAAGTTCTACTTTTCAAACCATCATCATCATCATCATCATTGTCGTCGTCATGATGATCATTCAGAGCATCATCATCGGCCCGCAACGTGTTACAAATCAACGAAAATGGCTTTGGTAATTGTGCCGACAAAAAAAAAAAGCGAAGAGATTGAAAGAAAAAGAAACCAAAAGAAAACGAGCAAAACTTTCAATTCGTCGTCACTTTTTGCATTTTCATTACAAATTTTCTTTTTTATTTTCTTTATTTTTTTTTTATATATATATATTTTTTGGCTTTTGGCTTTTGTGTGCGCACTCTTGAAATCAGAGGCCGACATTTTGAAACGTTGCCAAAATGTGCGACCACACCTACAGTGAAGCCGCCCCTGCATGACCACAAAATGCGCCGCCCGAGATGGCCTTTTTATTTTTGTGAATACCCTGAAGCTGGGCATATTGGCAGTGATGATAATGAGCTCTGGGCGATGTGACAATGTAATTTTATAATGTCGA
This sequence comes from Drosophila anceps, assembly GCA_035045945.1. Lineage (NCBI taxonomy): Eukaryota > Metazoa > Arthropoda > Insecta > Diptera > Drosophilidae > Drosophila > Drosophila anceps. The sequence goes on from JAWNON010000127.1 coordinate 5,161,483, forward strand.
TTTGGTTGAAACAGTCGAGTCGACATAGATCTATATACGTAAGTTTCTATGAATATATAAGAGTCTAAGAGCTAACGATTAGATAGTTGGCATAAGAGTTAGAGAGCAGTTAAACTATTCTGGGATCAACTGAGGAGATCTATACGTAGTTCTGTATAAAAGTTTATTGGTTAGTTAATATAGAAGCTAGAAGCGATGTATAAGAGCTTATGAGCTTTATATTAGCAAGTTTGCATAAGAGCTAGCGACGAGTCAATCTATTGCATTTCTTTTGTTTGAGTGAATTTATCAAAATAGAAGAGCTAGAAGCCTATCTATTTTATTCTCTCACTATCTGTCCAAATGCTTGTCTTTTTGTACGTATGAACGCTTTGTTCTTGGAGAGTATTTGAGCTAGAGATTTGAAATTCTACATAAAGCTCTCATTTCATTCAATTTACAGATAACTTTCACAATATCCATCGATTCGAAATCGCTTAGAGTCTATACCAAACTTGAATTACTTAAGCATATTGCGCATTGCATTCTCGAGCTTGAGCCAATGCATATTGTACAAAGATACCACTCTATAGATACGTTCCCTCAGATACTTTAGATAAGTTTCCTCACTCCCTGACCTCAGTTGCAGACTATCTTCTAGGGTCTTAGCCTCTGCTGACTCAAGGCAGCATCGTTTTTTTCATGGCTCATGGGCTTGCTAAGTAATGTCACACGGAAATCACAAAAGTCAGTTTATTTTCAAGTCATACACTCCTGACTGCAATACTCCAACTTGAAATTCTTATGCCTTTGCCAAATATAACTTCAAATTGGCCAAATTCTTAAATTTCTCGCTATATTCTGCAGGGCATCTTCTAGCCAGTCACTCCCACCACTAGTGCACGCCAACTTGTTTCTTATTGGTTTGCCAAGTATAATTCAAATTTTAATATTTATTAACAGCCAGAGCAACGTCGTCGTCGTCGTCGTCGTCGTCGTCGTCTCTGTCGTTGTCTCCGTTGTCTCTTTTTGCCTGTTTTCCTATGCAAATCTAATTCAATTTCGTGGCATTTCTCAATGGCCTTTTGATTGCGATTGCGATTGCTTTGGCGTTTGCCACAGGAAGCCTGCTTTTTGGCCATTGCCCACTTTTCGGGCTGATTAATGCCAGCCAAACATGTATATATATATATATGTATATATATATTTAAATATGCTTATATAGATGAAAAACAATTAAAATGTTGCTTGCAATAGTTGACAGACAGTCGGACAGCTGGGACGGACAGACAGACAGACAGACAGACAGACAGACGACTTTCAATGCCAATTAGTTTGCTTTTACTTTTTGTTCCTCAATTTCATTCCAGAGAAAAATACACGCGCGATTATTGATTTTCAATCAATGTCCAGGGAAGAACTGAACTCTCCTTCTTCTCCTCTTCCTCCTCCTCCTCCTCCATCATCTCCACTCTGCTTAATCTGTATATATATTTTTTTTTTATTTTTTATTTGCTTTCCTGTTTGGTTTGTTAGTCTGTTGGTTATTTGTGGCCGGCGGCAATTAAATAATCAAGTCAATCAAACCATTTAAATGTGCTCTCAACTGAGTCGAGCTCCGGCTACAGTTGCAGCTACAGGCTTCCAGCGAACTCAGCAAATTGAAAGCTAAATACATATCAATTGACGTTTGATTCGAAAGAAAGAAACGCATTTAACACGCTTACACGGCGAGCAGCTGTCAATCATCTAATTGTGATTTAAAATCTAATTCTAGTTGATGTGCGTGAAGTAGGGAAAATGATGTAATAAAGGATTAAAAAGGAAACAATTTTGTCTGATAGTCTGTCAAGCTGTCGTGCTATAGAAGTAATCAAAATAGCTAAACTCTATCAATTCAACTTGCTTTTATAATGATATCATACTTTATAGCGTCTCAAATTAGACGCCAATAACAAATTTGATTTTGATTGAAAGGAAATCAAGTTTTAGCTGTGTCGAAGCTGCCAGCGATTGCAATGAATAACAGCCCATTCGCATCCTGCTTCGTCTTACAATCGTGCTCAAGGCTGCAACTCGAAACTGATTTTTGTTTAAGGACTGCTTTCAATACTACTCATTATGTATCAAACTGCCCTCGCAAACTCTTATATATATAGGGGCATTCTGACTAGTTCAACTTGTTTTAGCTTGAATTTGCTGCATGCTGCATGCTGCAGCTGTCATATATTCATATCGCACGTCTTTGTGCAACAAATTGTGGCAAGTTTAATTAAAATACGAAATGGGCGGCGCTTACTGCCGCTGACATTGATGGACGCCACAAAGTTGGCAAATCCTTTTGCCCAAGCGATTGGAACAACCCTTTGCCTCTGTGCAGCTGGCAGCCAATTAAACTGGAATTGAAGCAAAGGCTGAGAAAAATGCTGGAAGTAAACTAAAGTAAAGTAAAGTAAAGCAAAGTAAAGTAAAGTTGAGTTTCACTGTAAATAAGTTAACATTATCTTAAGCCAAACTATGCCTATGCTCTTTTCTGTGCCACGTTTATTGACGTGGCTGGAGTGGGCGGCTGTGGGGCACTATACAAAATGCCAGCTGTCAGCTCATTGGGAATACAAGTGCGAGTGCGAGTGCGAGTGCGGAATTTGTGATGAGGCCTCGTCTCCTGTCTCTCACCTCTCACCGTCTAACCGTCTCACCTCGCACGTCTCTCGTCTCTTTGGCTTTGGCAACATCATCGGCAACAGCTTTCAGTTTTCAGCTTTCAGCTACAGCTACAGCTATAGCTATAGCTTCTCGCGGCCTGTTGATGTGTTGTCGTTGCCTCATCTATCTCTCTCTATCCCTCGCCCACTGTCGCTCTCACTCTTTCTCTTGCCGTTTCTCTGTTGTCAAGTGGTAGGTGCACATGCTCCTGCTTTTTACAGCTACACACATATGCATATGCAACTTGGCGCATGTCATGAGTGCCTGTCAAGTGGGCCTCAGTTTCAGTTTTCAGTTTTCAGGCAAACATCTTCTCCATCTCCAGCTCCTTTCGCCATCTATGCTGTGTGTCCTTTTTTCGGTTTCCTACGCTTGTGTGTTATGGCCCCTCTATTATTGCTATAGATTTGCTTTTTTGTTCTTTTTATGCTTGCTTGAAAAGTGAAAGTAGAGTATATTCGTTTAGCATATGCTTTTTTCAAATGCACATAGTCGAGTATGCTCTGTTCTAGGTAAATAACTTGGCATACATTGACTGTAAGTATGGGAAACCGTTAATAGAGATAACTTTTACCGTGAAAGCTCGATTATTTTATGGTTTTACTGAAATGAAATACTTCAGATTTGATAACTTTATACTCATATTTCATAAAATATTTATATTTCAGTTACACTACTATTTTTATGAACACAGCTGTATGTATCTTCCATACAACTCTTGCGCAGTTTTACAGCTAGAGACAGCTATATTAAAAAGAATCAGGAAAAGCTTTGCTGTTGAAATTCTTCATAGACTATCTGAAAATAATATATATATATATATATATATAGGCCTTTTGTAGGCATGGAAAATGTGAAAAAGTCTACATTTTCCACAGCTTTAGGCCAGCATGAATTACAAATTACCTATCAAATTTCTAATATATATATATTACAGTTTGACAGCAAGAAATCCAAGTCTTGGCAAATGAATAAATATTCCCTTGCCTATAATATATAAAAAATTATACACTTAGAGTTGTAGCAATCGACACACTAGGGTTGTAGCAAATAAAATGGAATCAATATTCTTAACAAAAACATATGTGCCTTGTAGGCGTGACTTATCCGTCAAATAACTATATCTTCCCCATTATAAATTATCAGTAGTCTGGCAATCGAATCACAGTTCAAGGCGTGGCATATATGTATATATTTTGCCACATTTGAACACCGCTCTCTAAATAGACACAAAAATGATATGTGCTAATTGGAAACCATTACGAATGGGCATTAGGCAGTCGTCTATGCCCGCCTGCTCTGACTTGCACGTTGCAAGAGGAAGCCAAATGCGGGCAACTAGAAACTAGAGAGAGATAGAGAGAGAGAGAGAAAAACTGTTCAACAAATGGCAAACAAAATCGAGTGGCTTTATTATTATAGAAGATGTGTGATATATGTGCATATATATAAATTATATATATGTATATATGTGTGTGTGTGTGTGTGTGTGTGTGTGTGTGTGTGTGTTAGTATGTGTATTGCATTGGTCATTTGTTGCAAACCCTTTTTTTGAAATTCAATTAAAAGCCGCTGCTTTGTTGCATTTAATTCAGATTTTATAGAGCTTCCAGTTCGAGTCGTATGCGTGCATGTGTGTGCGTGTGTGTGTGCGTGCATGTGTGTGCGTGCATGTGTGTGTGTGTGCGTGTGTGTGTGTGTGTGGAGTGTTTATTTGTGTCAAGGATGTGCACACAAAATCAATTATTTTGTAAGCAGGCAAAACGCACACAGCACAGTGGCAAGTGGCAAGTAGCAAGTGGCAAATGCAACAGCAGCAGCAACAGCAGCAGCAGCAACTGCTGTCATGTGCAATATGATTACATCATTTTCACTGCCAGCACACAGAAAGAGAGAGAGCGAGCGAGAGAGAGAAAGAGAGACAGAGGGTGAGTGTGAGTGAGTGAGTGAGAGATGCAGCTCAATAGCAAAATACCAAATGGCAGACAGACAAGCCAAATTGCAGTTGAATGCGAATGCTGTCATAAGTTTCCGCTCTGCTTTTGACGATGAGCTGGAGCTGGACAAGATTTACTTCTGGTTGAAATCGTTGAAACTTGTGGCCGCCAGGGAGATTTTGGACAGGCAGCAATAATACAGATTGAATGCGCCGCTGCCGTTAGCCAGTTGTGTTTCCCAGCAGCAGGACTACAACAGGAACACACACACACACACAGACAGACACTGACACACACACACACACACACACACACACACACACACAGTTATTGGCATTTCCGTTGTGTTCTTGCAATGAAATAAAGTAAAGTGGCTCAGCAGTAGCTGGGCGTTTGGGCCATAAGAAATTCATAGGCATATCCAACGCGCTGTCAATGCGATTCCGATTGAGACAATTTATTTGTGCTTGTGCAACTTGTGCAACATTGATTAACATGAAATTAAATTGTGCAACAAATATGAAAAGCATAAACAGAAAGCGAGAGAGAGAGAGAGAGACAATGAAATTGAGCCACAAAATTGATCAAATTGTCTTGCGAAGACTTTGTTCAAATTTAAATGAAATGAAAATTGGAGTCAATGAAGTCTGCAAAATCATTTTCTAACATAAATCAATTATAATGGCACAGCAAATGATGCATAATGCACAAGCTGAGTAAATTGCATCTTATTTATTGGTAAAATATTGAGAATCTTATGCCTTAAACATGTCATGAATTACAATTCAAGGGCTAGGCTGGTCTAGAAGTAGGTGAACTAAGAATGTGGTCTTTAAAATAGTTTCTAATCTTAATTAAATTAAATTGAAGAATTAATGACAAATTATAATAACTAAAAATATGATGTTAAAGTTCTCTGTGATGGAGTAATTTGAACAGTGATTAAAATCTTCAAGTTGATTCAATGATCTAGATCTATTAGCTAAATAATGAACAATGAGTAATAATTAATGAACAGTAAATAATGAGTAAAGCATTATGCATACTGAATAATGAACAATAAATAATGTTTAATGAATAACGAAAAACGAATAATGAATAATGAGCAATGAATAATGTATAAAGAATTATGAATAATGAGTAATTTATAAAAAATAATGAATAATCAGTAATGAGTAATAAACAATGGAGAATGAGTAATGACTAATGAACAATGAATAATGAACAATAAATAATGAATTAAAAATAATGAATAAAGGAATAATGAATAATAAATAATGAATAATGTGTAAGGAATAATGAGCAATGAAATAATAAATAATGTATAATGAACAATAAATAATTAATAATGGCTAATGAGTTATGAGCAATGAGTAATGAATAATGAATACATATTGTATTAAGAAACCCAACACATTCGGACTGAGCAGGCTTCCGCAACTGTTTTTCTAAATTATTTTCCTTTCTGTACATGATGAATAATGAATAGTGCACAATCTGCTGTAAATTGAAGTTGCTTATTGCAGCTACCTCGACTCTCTACTGCGTATGTCTCTTTTGTTCTACAAAGGCAAGAAATAAACTTGCAGCAACTTCCAGCGAAAGTTTTCGAAACCATGTGAACTATGTTGAAAGTCGATGAAGAAACTTTAAGTCTGATATAAATCAATTATAATGAATAAACCATAATGAATAATCGGCTGTAAACAGGAGTTATTAATTAGCGGGCGTTGCTGAGTTTCATTTTGCACAAGTTGCGCACTCTTCCACTTGAATATCCGCATAAACCGTCTGCACATTAGCTACACGAAGTTCAATTAGTTTGCAGCCTAATTAGCTGGGATTAGTAGGCGCTTTGCAACGTGTCGTGTCGCCAGGAATTATCTGCCCTCTCTCTCTCTCTCGCTCTATTTCTCTCTCTCTCTCTCACCTCTTTTTCTGTTTGTTCGAACTTTTGCTGCGGTTGGGAGCCGTTAATTACCGACAATTTGCTTGAGCTTTAGCCTGAGTCAACTTTCCTTGGCTTCGATGCAAATGGCATTTGGCTGATTGTTTGCCACGATTTGTGGCATGTGTATTGCATGCATTGATTAAGACATCTCGGATTGTGCCACAACGAGTGCACGCTAAACAATTACATTAAATAGAACTGCGAGCCAATGTCCACTATAGCTAAGGCCATGCCAACCCATGGCAGTTAATGCAATTATGTGCGTGGGCGTAGTCTAGCTTGGCTTTAGCCAGCAGCAGCTGGAGCAGACGGAGCAGCAGGAGCAGCTCGGCACGTAAATTGCCGTGGGACCAGCTTAAGTGGAGCGCCGCCATTCACTCTGCTTTGCCCACATTTCCCAAGCTTTACTGTAGGCGGTGCTGGAACTAAAGCCACATTCGTTTGCCGCTGGGTTGCCTTTCGCTCACTCCCTCCCGCTCGCTCTCCCTCTCTTTCTCTGCGAATGTGGCCTCTGCGCTGAGCGTAAATTATTCAATGAGCATTGTTGAAAAGTTGCAAATGAAATTCAGTTGAAGAATTTCATTACGAGTTTAACGGCAAAAAAAAAAAAACAGAAGAACAAATGGGGAATTGCAGCGAGTTCCGAGCGATGAGCGACGAATTACGAATGGGTAGAATAGCAAATGGAATCTGGTCACGATTTGTTGGACCTGAAAACAAGTAAGAGAAAGGTTAAGCGAGGCTTACAGAATAGAGAAGGGAAGTTGGGAAGGGTGAGGGTAGAGAGTGAGAGTGAGAGTGAGATGAGGAAATGACGAGTGGGAAGGGACGAGTGGAGAGGGACGAGTAGAGTGAGAGTTGACTAGTGAAGAGAGAGTAACGTGTAGAGAGTGACGACTGAAGAGAGAAAGAGGAAGCGAAAGGAAGAGGGAGAGAAAGAGAGAGAGAGACGACTAACTGTCGAGTATCAAATAATGATATTGGGAGAAAGTTAACGTGGAAAGATTATCTAGTGACGAATGACGAGTAGGAAGTAAGAAGAGAAGTGATAAGTAGAGAGTGACGACTAGAAACCGATGAGTAAAAAGTGACAAAAAGTAGGCAAATTGTAGAGAATGACGACGTCAATAGAAAGGAGCGACAGTTGACAATAACAAGTAGAAGGTGGCGAGTAGTGATACAAGGAAAGAAGGTGACAAGAAAAGCAATAAATAAGATGGAGGTGCCTCCATCGCGAGTAGCGAATAAGAACTAGCTGCGAGTAAGTTCTACTGCTATATAGCGAGTGTCAAGCAACGAGTAAAGTGTAGCTTTTAACGAGCATAAGTTTAAGGTAGTAACAGCTTAACGAGTACATAGAATTAATCCCAGACTTTTCTAGCTTTCACTTAATTAAATCAAGCGAGTGATGAGTGACGAGTGCGTAAATTGCACTTGAAACGTGGCCACGACTCGCCGTCGCTATCGCCATTGCCATTGCCATTGCCATTGCCACTGCCACTGCCACTGGCATCGCTGTCTAAAATAATAACGGGACTTGCTTTATGCGTGAACCGCATAGCTGTCCACAACTGTTTACAACTCATTTCAGAAAATGAATGCCATTGTGTGTGTGTGTGTGTTGCCATTAGGCAGAGCTACAAATAGACTTTTGCATATGCAAAAGCGAAGCGACGGCACTGCCGGTAAATGTTTGACAAATTAATGTTGATAAAATTGCTTTTATTATTATTATTATTATTATTGTTGTTGTTATTCGACGTGTTGCTTCTGTTGTTGTTGTTGTTGTTGTTGTTGTTGTTATTCGTTGGCAGGAGCTGTCCAAGCGAGCCTTTCAATTTGCTGCCCATGAGTTGAACAAACAAATGCGATGGAGTATCATTCACGTTGATGGACAGGTGCGCATTGCCACATGGCACACCCACGCACTCCCACACACACACACACACACACACACACACACACACACACACACACACTGCGATACAGCCACCCACACACATTGAGCAATGGCGCCCATCGCCTAAATTCCATTCCTTTCGATATTTTGGGGCGCGGCTTCTTTTTTGGCATTTGTTGTTTGCCCGTTAATGGGGGCTTACGACCATATAGATTGATATATGCATAAATAATGAATGATAAATACACGCGCTGTTTAAATATGATTAAAATAATGCGCCTACCATCCTCCTTCCCTGCCAAATATACCACTCAGCCCAGCTCCTCGCTGTTTCTCGCTGCTCACCCCTGCCCCCCTCTCTCCTCACATAATGAAAAAACATTTCGCTTTATGCATATTTTTGATGGATTGCCTTTGATAGAGGCGGCTCCATAACATAAATGCTGCATTATTGCTTTAGCTCTTGGCTCGTGTTTGGGTATAACAATGGAAACATATGCGACCACTCTAGGCTGTCTCTTCCGCTCGCCCACCCGCCCGTGCCACGCGGCTAGTGTTGTGTAGCGTTGCATAAAATTGTTTGGTTATAGTTCAGCTTTCCGCTTGATATAAAGTTTTGTCAAGTGTGGAGCGTGTTCTATGGGATTTGTGTACAGAAATCAGCTACCAATCCCTTTCTCTCTCTCTCTCCCTCTCTGTTTCGCTCTTTTTCTCTGTTCTAGTATATGTATAGAAATCCTGCATGTATACAGAATTCTGTTGCATTTATGATATGGATATTTGGAGTACGCACAAAGTACCAGACTTTTATACTTTCACTCTGCTTTGCTCTCTATATCTGGTTGGATGGCAAAGATGGGAGGGAATATATACTTCTATATGTACTCTATATAGGTTAGTGTTGTAAAACGTAAGATAAAAACGTAAGATATCATTTATAAATTAATGTGTAGATAACTTATTCTCACATTCTCTCTCTCTCTTCTTTCTATCTCAACTTTGTGTAACTCTCTCTCTCTCTCTCTTTATCTACCTCTCGCTCTATATCTCTCTTCCTTTTTGATTCTCTTTCTACTCCTCTCTCCTCACTCCTGCCTCCCCATCCTTTTATTTCTCTCTATCTCTGTCTCTCTCTCGCTTTCTCTCTCTCTCTCTCTCTCTCTCTCTCTTTCGCTCTCTCGCTCTCTCTCTCTCTCTCGCTCTCTGTCTTTTTACCTTTCTCTCCTTTTTTACCTTTCTCCTTCTCTCTCTCTCGCTTCTTTCCCAACCTCACTGTGTCTCTTCTTTGTGTTCTCTCCCGTAGCTTTCACTCTCTTTCAATCTCTAACTCCTTGTCCGTTTGCTCATCCCATCAATGTCAGCTCAGTTTCATTTTCCAACTTTAAAGTTCGGAATTCCCATCCAAAATATTCCGTTTAGTGAATGACAAATATTTTATTTTATTTATTTTTTTTTTTAACTTTGACTTCTGCTTGTTCTGCGTTGTCGTCGCCGCCGCTTGGCACATTCGACAATTACATCAGGTGCTGTGCGTGTGGCGGAAACATTGAAATGATTTGTCCCATTTGGTGGTTTTTACAACACCTTTGGGAGCACTCGCTGAATTATGCATGCAGCTCGGTAATTGTCCGGGCCAGGCGTTTCGTAACGTTTCGTGATTTGTCCTTAACGCACGCTAATTTGACGGCACAAACAGAACGGCACAGAGAGCAGAGAGGTGGAGGCGAGGGCAACACAGAGGTGATTCGCGTTGCCAGACAGCATAATAGCGCTTGCCTGTGTTGTAAAATACCCAATGACACGGGCTGAAACTAACACGCGAATCGTGTCAGTTGTAATTTGAATTAATTTATGAGTGATAAAAGAGGAGTAGTTGCTTGTTGAACAGAGGTTGAAGAGAGGTCGAAAGAGTTGAACAGCAAAAGAGTTGCATTTAAGCTGAGCAGAAGCGTTTTTTTTTTTTTGCTTTAATATAAAGTAGTAAGCTTTCAGCCCAAATGTGCCTTTGAAGACAATATGTTGTTCAGTGTAGTTATGTTAGATTGAAAGCTTTAACTTGAATGACTAAGCTCAAAGCTTTAATGTGCTTTTAAAGTTAATTTGGTTTATAACATGTGTAGTTAGACAGAGGCAGAGTTGAGGAGAAGAAAGCATTAAGATTAATTAAAGAAAGCGTTGATTTGAAGCTCAGAGCATCTTCATAAGCTCATAGTTCCTAGTTCCCTCAGATTAAGGAAGTTTTAGTTAAGCTTAGCAGCTTAACTCTTATCTCATATATGCATGAAAACCAGCATTTTTGACTAGCTCGAATCAGCTCTAAAATGAATTTCCATAATACATTTTCACAGTTAGTGCGAATCATAAACTGAATCAAATTTAAAGTGAATTTTTATTTTTATTCTATTTTATTTATCTTTTTTTTTTTCATTATTAATTATGCAAAATGAAATTCATTTTGTTTAGTGAATATTTGAAATTTGAAAAGGAATTTTGTAGTATGCCTAATGCGTGGCACTTGCAGCTAATGTCATTTAATTTGAACAGACATTTTGTTGCACAACAAATTATTGTTGTTGTTGTTGCTGTTGTTGTTTGTCTTTATGAATGCAGCTGCAGCTAAATGCAATGCGAATTGGCAGCTGAAAATGGCCGCGTAACATGGAAACTGCACAAAAGTGAGGCTAAGTAGGGAGGGTAGGTGTAGAGAGAGATATAGGAGAAGATACAGATGGTGGTAAAGAGAGAGAGAGAGGAAGAGGGAGGTATAGAGACAGATGTAGAAGGGAGCTGCAGAGGGAGGCAGAGAGAAAGAGAGAGAGCGAGAGAGAGAGCGGGCGAGAGGTGTAGAGCGAGACATAGAGACAGTTATAGAAGTCAGCTGCAGAGGGGGTCTGAGAGGGAGGAGAGAGTAGATGAATAGAGAGGCTATAGTGGGGCTATAGCGGGAACTGTAACAAGAGGTTTAACAAGACATGGGGCCCATGTTTATGAATTTGACAACAAAAGCAAGCGGCAACGGGCAACAAAATCAAGGTGAAATCTCCGTTGTTGTTGTTGTTGTTGCGATTGCACGGTATGTGACTGTGTGTGTGTGTGTGTGTGTGTGGGTGTTGCCTGTGCATATCGCGGCCCGTCAAGTGACAAACAATTAAACGCAGGCCTTATGCAAAGTTTGTGCCCCTTCCACAGCCGAATGCTGGATCCATGCGCGGTTCGCTATGGCAGCCTGTCTCCCTTGTGGCTATGAGTGTGTGTATGTGTGTGTGTGTATGTGTGTTGGCTGTCACTTTTTTACGCTTTTGCCAGGCAAACACATACACACACGCGCACACACACACATACACACACATGTGCACACTCGCTGGCATTGCATTTGGAAATTTGAGTGCTGCTTGCGACATATTTCTCGCTGCTGTTGTTGACATTGCTGCTGCTGCTGTTGTTGTTGTTGTTGTTGTTTTGCACTTGCATTTTTCTTGCACCATTGTTGACAAGCGTTGAAATTTGACACACACACACACATACACACACACACACACAATCACGCACACACATACACACATACACACAGCAGGCACATAGGGCTGTGTGTGCATTGTTTGAATTGCCTGTCGAGGTTAAGCTGTAACATTTAAAGTGTTGTCGGTTCCGTTGCCGTTGTTGTTGCTGTTGCTGTTGCTGCTGCTGCTGCTGCTGCTGTTGGTGTTTAGCTCAAGTGCACTTTTGGTCGCTTCCTCTTTGGCCTCTGACAGTCCTGCCAGTCCATGTTTTGGTTAGCGTTTTTTTTTTCTTTCTGTTTTCATTCGTTTTTTCTCACTCTTTCTATATTTTTTTTAGCTCACTTTAATTGTTTTGCCAAATATTTGCACACACTCTGGCAACAGCTGTAAATTAACTGAAGAAAAAAAGAAATAATGTTTGAACGAACTGTTTGCCATATGCAAGTTGGTTTTTGCTGCATGAACTTGACTTTTTCTGATAGATGCTGCTGCCAGAGTCCATAAGCTGGCAAACAATTGCCTTTTAAGACTTTTAAGTAATGGAGAATTTAAAAAAATATACTTTTATTAGCCATTTCTATTATGCCTAATGCCATTAGCCACTAAAACTAGTTGAGAACTCCAAGTGAAAATTGAAAAATATTCAAGTTTTTAGTAAATTTCTTCATATAAACCTAACGAATCTCGTTGGCTGCTTTACTTTTTACCTTCATAAGTGGCAGCTAACATAAATTAACATAATTTGAAGCAAATGCTGCGGCTGCGAGTCGCAAATGCAATTTCGAATGCATTTTTGGAGTGCAGAGAAAAAAGCGCTCGGGTTGGGCGCAAACGGCAAACGGCAAACATTTAGAGACAATTATGCTAATGTCCGCTGATGCTTGTCACTTGCCAGCTTTGTCAGTTGCAAACAGTTGGCAAGAGCAACAATTGAAAATCCAACATGCCACATGCCACATGCCACATTACTCATGCGACCCGTTGAGCCGTTCGAGCAAAACGACAAAAAAAAATGAACCACATAGGCAAAAAGAGTGAGAGAGACAGAGAGAGAGAGAGAGAGAGAGCAGAAGCAAAAGTGAAATGAAATTCGAAAATGTTTGGCATGAAATATTCATCATCGTAGCTGTGGATAATTGAAATTGCAACAGCTGCAACAAAGACGCCTGTCCCAGCCACGTGGCCAAAAGCTAAAACATTCATGTGTATTTTCTGTGGACAGATAGATAGATAGGCTCAACATTCATCTCTCTCTCTCTCCCTCTCTCTCTCTCTCTCTCTAACTCTCTCTCTGTCTCTGTCGCATTCGACATCTGGCTAGCTGTGTGACTGACAGGCAAGCTTAAGCACTTTATTGCTGCAACAACAACAACGACAAGTTGTCTTCGCCTCTTGCCCGTCCCCATCCAGATCAAATAGCAAAGTGCAAAAAGAAAACTTATGCTTGCAAAAGCCGCAGATTAAATACTCTTCTAGTCCAGAAGGCAGCTGTGTCCGCATTAGCACTACTCTTATAGATTCTTGCTGTCCACTTTGTGCTCGTGCTGTTGCATAATTGGGCTGGCAGACAGCCAGGCTGGAGGCAGTTGCTTCAGACTTGACTGTGGAAGCCTTCAGATGAGTTAGTTGCATGCAAAGTATAGGGGGCGATATGGTTATGCAAATGTATTCAATATATATTTAGCTTAAGTTGTTTTATATTTTATATTTATATTGAAGACAAGTGTCTGTATATAGATGATAGATAGCTGTAGGCACATTAGAGTTGTTCACAATTCAATTGAAGTAGATTCCTAATATTAAATCTGAATGGCATGCATTCAGGAGACAGAGAGAGAGAGAGATAGGAATATATAGAGAAATGTCATATCTATCAATCTAGATTCAATATTTACTCTGTATATCATATAGATAGTAGGAGAGATAGTCAAAAGTACTCAGCTATATAGACTGACCGATCTAAAATATATATCTGTATCTGTTTAATGTTGATTGCTCTTCAACATATCGGAGTATTATAGTATTATATAGCTAGCTTGATAAGTATATAGATAAATACATAATCATATAGTGTCATTATATATATATATATATATAGATCAAGCTTATATATAGCCTAACTACTCATAGATCTCAAGAATATATACTCTTACAGAAATATTGAGAGACAGACCAAGACTAAACAGAACATTCTATATATGAATCCCAGGCTATATAAAGTTGATATATGTAATGACAGCTGTGTTCATTCCAGGTTATATATAGTTGATATACATAAAAACAGTTGTGTTCATAAAAATAGTAGTGCGACTCAAATGTTGGCCAGCAAAATGGTGCGATAAACATAAGGTTTTTGAAAGCATACGTAGATCAAGCTGTTAAGCTTGCAGCTCCTAACCGATTCACAACAAAAACTTAAAAACGCTTCGCAAAGGCATAGAAATTAGGCCTTAGACAAAGCCCTCGCATAATGAAGTGCTTGCATTATGTCTAATAGCAGAGCTCACACACACACGCGCAGACACACACACACACTCTTTCTGACTGACACTTAGCTAGTTAAATGTGCTTTGTGGGGCACAGAGGCCTTTGTCTGCAACTGGCTCTGGTTAGCTCTGTCCATTGCAATGGTCGCTGCAACGAGCTTGGCTGTCTAATAAGCCTGCGCTCAGACAATGAGCTGGCAGCTTAGCTTGAATGGGATGGCATGCATTGCCGCTGGCCGCACTTGATCCAAGACCAAAAATGTCCTGGACAAGCGCGTTGATGAAGCTGAACGACACAGGCAGACATGCAGTCAGTCAGGTCAGGCAGTCAGTTAGGTCAGGCACAGTGGCAGAGTCAGCTCTCATTAGTTAATATTTAATTTACTTCGCTTTTATTCGAGCTGATCATCGCTGGCATCGACTTTTATAATTAAAAGTTATTATTTTATGAAGAATTTTGCTTAGCATTTGGCCTGCAGGTGGAAAGCTTCACAACAATTCAGCATAATTAAGTGTTGGCCAGTTCGAAGTTCATTTGGCTAGCAAAAATCCCATTTCCTCTTTAAACCTTTGACAAGTGAAAACTTTTTACACACAAAAAAAAAAAAATAAAATAAAATAAAATAAAAAATAAAGAAAGAAAAGAAGAAGAGAAACCTCATCAAAGTTTTAACGAAAACTTTGCATTTTCAAAACTGTTTGAACAGCCATCGCGAACTAATCAGCGCACAGCTCAGCACAGCCAAAGGGCAGGTCAAAGGGGTGGCTTAGGGCTGGGGCTGCTCTTTGGCTGGGGGGCTGGGAGGGCTGGGGCTGTACACCCTTTTTACAAATTGTAATGTCAGTTCATTCTGTAATTTCTTATTTCGCTGTTGCGCATTCAAGAATTTATCTTGTTGCTGTCTTCTTGTATTGTGTCCGTTTAAGCTTCTAACCCTCCCCCAATACACACAAGCCCAAGCCCGCCCCTGCAACAACAAAAAGCAAAAAAATAACAAAAAAAAAAAAAAAAAAAAAAAAAACAAACCCTGAACAGGCGAGCGAGTGGGTCGCATTGTTGTGCACTGGGCCGCAGCTGGTCTGCCATTAAATCAACAATGGCGCCGTGTACACGTGCTTCCCTGTCTCTGCCCTTAGCTGCGACTCTGTGTGTGTGTGTGTGTGTTGTATACCCTGTATTTAGTTTGGCCGAGCATTTAAGTGGCTCGCTCAGCTGCTGTAGGGTCTAAATTTCAAGAAATCTATGCTAAGACTAATTGAGAGCTGCAAAGGCATGTTGAATCCAATTTGAAGTTGTAGACATTTGGGTTTAAGCCCTAGGCTTGAATGTTCTATAAGAGCTGTGGGCGGGCATATACGTATGTATGTATATGCCAGCGCACAGCCCTTCTGAAATTCTTAAAAACTCGATTTCCTTTCTTTATTGATGTCTTGTAAATCTGAAATGCAAATTTGAAAAAAAAAATTGATTGAGAATTAGAATTGAATTTTGATTTAATTGACTTGTGGAACTTGTGCTCGACTTCAGTTTTATGTTCCACAGAGGGAGTGTTCACGTTTATAATTTATAAAATGTATAAACTATATTTATGTTTATAATATTTTAGCTAAAAATCACCTGAGAATTGTAATTACAAACTAGAATTTGTTCTTTGCAACTGCCTCTTTGATATGGTTTTCTTTTTCGATTGAGCTCTTTTACATATTATCTCTTTGCTTTTATCAGCTTTTCTGTAGCAGATTTATTTTCTACTCCAACTTCTTCAAATGTCTCCATTTCTATTTTGATTTGCTTCTATTCTAGAACTAGTTACTATTTAGTTTATAGCTGTTTAGCATGTGCAATGCTGCAGTCAGCAAAGCAGGCTTTGGCTTTCAGCTTCAAATTCTGATTAAATTGAGCCTATTTTCATATATATGTATTATTAATATATTTTAATTGTGCACAAAATTTTCTAAAATGCCTAAAAGCCAAAAATCTTTTGCCCGATTTTTATTAGGAATTAAAAATTTCAAATGAAAATTTATTATATCAGCTTGGCAATGATTTATATTCACAGAACTTGCCTTTAATTGCAACTTTGCTTGCTGACTAAGAAGTTTTTCTTCATTTATATTTTTTAATATTTATTTAAAATTTATAAATTTTGGAATTTTCATTTATTTTAAGGCGCATCTTTTTGTCTTTGAATGCGCTCAACTTTCTGCTATTGAATGCTGTGTGTTATTATTCATTGTCTGATTTTTTCATTTCACATTTGGATTCGTCTCTAACCTGAATACACACACACACACTTATATATACATACATATATATACCATATATATATATATATATATATATATATATACTATATACTTAATATGTATGTAGGTATATAGAGTAAACTATACTGTGGACTATTTCAACTTATTGTTATTGTCGAGGGATAAAACAGTTCTCGGGGCTCAGGCAATTGAGTTTTTATGCGTCGTTGATTGCTGCACATTTCTCTCTCTGTCTCTCTCTCTCTCTCTCTCTCTCACTGCCTCCCTCTCTCTCCCTCCACTTGCCGTGTGACATGCAATATTAATGTTCCTTATAATACAATTTGCACATTGTCCTTTACTCTATTTGCCTGTAGCATTTCTTTTGGGCATTTGTTACTAATATGCTTCTTGCTTGTGTTTTGCTATTTCTTTGCTAGACTGCTTAGGTTCCTTTGTGGATCATGTTTCTCATGTGGCTATTCCTGGTTCTGGTTCTAGTTCTTGCTTAACAACTAGTTCTTTAACAGCTTCTTCTTGGTCTTGACTTCTTTATTTGAATGCTCTTTTCTAGTTTCAATTTCAAATTGATATTTATTTTCGTTCTAGTTCTCCATCAGGCTCCCTTTCTAGTTTTACTGGTTCAAGCTATTCTTCTTAGTTCCGCCGTATGATTCTGTTAATGCTTTGGTTTCTTGTAACCTATTTTGTTTCGGTTTATGTCTTTGCTAGTTCATGCTCCCCATTGAGCTGCTTCTAGTCTTAGTTCTGGTTCTTTTACTTCACCTCAATTACTTTACGTCTGTTCTAGTTCTTTTAAAGCTTCTGCTTTGCTTAAGTTTGTTTTCCCATTTGTTAGCTTTTCAGTATATCTTAAGCAAAAGCTAGTTACTGGTTTCAGTTCCAGCTATTTCTGTTGATTTTGCTGCTGTCATTAATGCTATATTTTACATTCTTAGATTCTATTTTCGATCTAGTTCTTTTTCAATTTAGTTCACAGTTCTGTTCAGCTATTTATTGCGTACTGCAGCTGGTCCTCTTTCGAATTCGATTGTATTCCGATTCGGAACTAGTTCTTTTTTCATATCCCAAAAAAAAAAATCCCATTCCAGGGGTTTCTTCCTAGTTCCACAACTGGCTTATTAGCTGTTACATATTCTACCTTCACTGACTCTAGTTCCGATCCAGTTCTTTTTATATAGCTTTCGGCTCTTTAGGCGAATCTCCTACTTGTTTAGAATAGATTTGCCTGACACTTGGAGCTAGTTCTTTTGATTAAGCATTTAGTTCCATGGCTGACACTGACATATGCTTTACCTGCTGCTGATTTATGTTTACTTCGATTTTAATTCGTTTTTTCCTGATTTTATTTGCTGCAATTTCTGTTTATTTTTTTACTTATTTATTTATTTATTTTAATCTATTTTTGAATTTATTTATATAGCGCGCCTTTAATCTTAATGGGCCGCACATGTGAAGGCTATAAACGGTTTCGGTTTGGACCAATAGTCGCGTTGGCTGCGCATTGATACGGGCGACGCCATAAACTGCGCTACGATTATTTTCCCTTGTTGCTGCTGCTGCTGCTGCTGCTACTGCTACTGCTTGAGGGGCATATGGCAAGAGCGGGCAGGCAGGAAGAAAAAAAAATTCCAACGAAGTGCGGTCATTTTAATAACGAAAAACATCAGCTCTTTATGCACTCATTGCCATTGTTGTTGTTGTCGTTGTCGTTGTTGTTGTTGTTGTTGTTGTTGCTGTTGCTCGTTTCGTTGTTTGGCTTCTATTTTACTTGCGCCACTCTACACAGCTCGTTGTTGTTGTTGTTGTTGTTGTTGTTGTTGTTGTTATTGTTTTATTTTATGACTTTCCCTCAGTGTGTGTTGTTCTTGTTGTCGTTGTTCGTAGCTGCATAAAACTTTTTCAATATACCAGAGTACTTTTTGTTTTGCTACCCCGTTGCCTTGCAGCTCATGCCGTCCCCCGCTCTCTATCTACCTCTCTCTCTCTCTCTCTCTCTCTCTCTCTCTCTCTCATTTTCTCTCTCTCTGTCTCTGTCTCTATGTGCATTGTTTAATTTTGCAATAATAGAAAACATTTCTGTTTAAATAAATGCATTTAAAATTTAGATTTTCACTCTCTCCCTATCTCCTATTCTCTTCCCTCTCTCCCTCTCTGGTTTGGCGCTTACCCTCAGCTGTTTAATCTCTCTAATCTCGGTTCTAATTGCCAGCTTAATCGCCTGTCATTTATTTCATATGCACATTAAACATATATATGTATATGTATATATATATATTTTTGCATTTAATATTTCATCATGTGTTAAGCGCTTGAAATGTTGCCAAATTAATTTTCGACTCCCCAAAAATCTCACACAATGAAAACTTTTTTCCGAGCTTTGCTTTGACACAAAGTTTAAGCGGCATCAACTTGGCTTTTTTGTTTCAATTTGAGAATTGAATTATTTAGGAGCTCAAATAGTTTGGCATCAACTTTTTTAGAAGTTCAACATCTTAAGAGAGAGAGAGAGAGAGAGATTAAAACAGATTTCTAATTTATGTTAAGTATTTAGCTGTAGCTTAGCGGTTGATTAATTAATATCTTTTTGGGTAACTTTCGACAAGGGGAAGCTGAAAAGCTGCTTTTATGTGTGGATACAAATTTTACATTATATTTATATATAATAATATAATAAATTTTAATTTGAAAAGGAATTTTATATAAGAGAAATTTTTAAAAATTATTTAAATAATTAAATAATATTTAATTGAATTTAATTTTACTTATTCCACTCTAATCTTCTAGTCTAGAGCAAAGAACTGCTAGGATAGCTATTTTAATACACTTGATATATATATATATATAATATAAGCTCCTTATTAATATCCTATTATTCCTTTGTTTCTCTATCTGCAGGGTCAGTGCTCGGCTGGCACACTGCCCATGGCCTGGGTTGATGAGGGACCCGGTCCGCCAATCTGTCCGCGTTCCTGTGCCGAACAGCAGCCAATGGAAAGCAGCATCGATAATAATAAACTCAAGTATTTCATAAATGCAAATACGATTAACTATAAGACGACGCATAATCGCAACAGCAACAGCAACAGCAACAACAATAACTTAATGGCCATGTCTCGAGTGCGACGCGATAGGCAGTGGGATGAGAATGTTGTTGTTGTTGACAATGCCCCAACGGAGGCGGCAGCAATAGCAACCACAACCGAGCAGGAGTTGGACGATGTGGAGCAGGAGGCGAGAGAGGCAAGCAGCACAGCCAGCAGCAACATTGAAGATGAGGCGCTGCTGGATGAGGATCAGTCCACATTGATTTATAGCCAACTCCAGACACACGAACAACTCAGCGTCAACGAACACCAATCACAACAACAAGAACAACAACAACAACAACAACAACAGCAACAACAACAGTGCCTTGATTACCTGGGCGATGCAGCCGAGACGAGTCCACAGCATCTGTGCGGCCTGCGCTCACCTCAGCTGATCGCCCGCCTGCGCACCCTTCGACTGCGCCATTGCTGTGAACGTAGCGTGTTCAGTGCTCTTCACACATTGGCTCTAAATGTGACGCTCTCGAATCGGGATGAGTGCATTCGCTTGCTAAGCGACCTGCTCGATGTGGATGCGCTGGCCAATCGCATCACCTGCGAACTGGCCGAGATACTCTTTCGCTTCGACTGCCGCCAGGTGTATTCGCTGGTCAATCAGTGCGATGACTGCAAGGTGAGTTCCCAATTGCTATAGACACAATAAAAATTATTTGAGTAGGGGCCCTATACTCTATAAGTGTTGTTTGCAGGTTTTTATTAAGTGAAATGCAATATCGATTGGTTGATTGACTACAAACTCTTTTCTACCTTCAATCTACATTTAAGGCGGATTCTAAGGGCCCAATAAGTGAATGAGCAGCATATAGATTGCTTAGTTTATATAGCTTATTTTACTCTAATTCAATGATCTCTATGTCGAGCATAGATTCGAGAATTCTATACTTATTCTGCTACTCGACCTAGTCTCCTGTTTACTTCGTATTCCCCTTAATTGATTAGTATATAGTTAGATTGGTTGGGTACGTAACATTCTTATATATAAACTATCTAACTCTTTCATGAAAATTCTAGAATCTAGTCATACACTTTTCTACAGATTCCACTCAGTCTAGGTCAGGATTAGAAATACCTTACTTTTTCTATATATCCGTTGAAAGGTTTACTACTTCTTTCTGCTTTGAAATGTCTTTCTCTATATATTTGTGGAAAGGTTTACTAGTTCTTCCTGCTCCCTCTAGTTATAGAACTAGTTTTGGTCCCCAAAATGATCTCTAGAGTACATTAACTGATGAGCTCTTTGAACTGCTCTTAATCTGATCTGTAAATCCAACTTCCACACTTACTTTCTGCTGCCAGTGTAGCTATATTTCTGGTAAGAGCTTCGGACTTCTACTTTTATGTTGAGTTCCCTTACTTTGTTTTAGCTGCCTCCTTGAACAACACTAGTAGTATTCAAAATATTTCAAAAAGTGCTTCAAAATTCAGTTGAGCTCGTCATGCTTTAGCTCTGCCGAGCTCTGTCGCTTTTGTTGCCTTTTACTGAGTTCCATCATGAAAAACACTGTTCAAATAGCTAAAGTTTTCAAAAAGTGTTTTAAAATTCGTTAGTATCTCTCTCTCTCTCTCTTCGTTATGGTGTGCCTTTCACTTCCTCAATGAATAGAAAGTGTTTCTAGTCACAAATTCTATTAAATAGCTTGAAGCTGAGCTGTCTGTCTGTCTCATTGTCTGTCTCTATCTCAGTCTTTATCTCTGTGCATTTCTCACCGGATTGTCGCGGGACACGCGCTCGCATTACATCATGTTTTAATTAAATACTGTGCAATGGGTTGGCAACCCTTGCCACAGGACAACGACAACAGGACATCAACAGGACACAACATAACTCGCATTTAAATTCAGCCCGTTAACCCCAAAATATGCCAAGCCCCCAAAGCCCTCAAGCCACAGCCCAGCAAGACAAATGAAAACAGGCAAATATATTTGTCTAACAAAATATACGACTAGCAAATACCCTGCCCGAATGCTCAACTATAATATTCTATATATATAATGAATACTTGAGCAGAATTTAGCTTCAATTAGAGTTTCATTAAGGACGGGCAAACAGCATTTTTGAGAGCTTACATAACAGCTTGCAGCACAGTGTAGCCTGGCTATAAAGTAATGTGATTTAGGCATGGGTAGTTAACATGCTTAAGGCAACGATTTCTGCTGCTGCTGCTGCTGATGCTGATGCTGATGCGGATGCTGTTGCTGTTGCAGTGTGTAAACTGTCGGCTATGGCTAAATCCTGCAGAGGGACGCAACTGCGTGACATTTTTAGCTGCTCATTAATTATTGAAGTCGGATGGACGGACGGACGGAAGGACGGATGAAGGGAGGGGACGGGCCTTGCCCCAAGAGCTGCCCACTTCACAAAATCCGCGCGCAGCAGTCGTCCAAAGGAACCCCACGCCCTTCCCGGGTTTAATATTTCTGCTCGTAATTATCAGTGTTGCTAAACAGAGAGAGAGAGAGAGGAAGAGAGAGAGAGAGAGCGTGAGTAAGAGAGAGCAACGAGGGGTCTAGCGAAGAAGCAACGCGTTGCGGTTAATTTGTGGCACTTAGAGGTCGCCAACTGGCGAACTGTGCCACATTTTTCAGTGTCTGTGCAAACATTTGACTGCATATTTGATGACTCTCTCTCTCCCTCTCTCCCTCTCTCTCTCTCTCTTTCTCTCTCTATCTGTGTGTGTGTGTGTGTGTGTGAGCATAATTGGCAATTATTTGTTGCAAGCCTTTAAACAACTGGCAACAGAGCTAAGCTGACCAACTGGCAACGGGCAACTGGCAAAAAGCAAAGCTGGCAAGCATGTCAAGCGAGGTGGAGAAGGTGTTGCGACAATGCGACCGCTAATGAGCGCCACACACACAAAACTGGGCAACAGGGGCAAAAGGAAAAGCTTTGCTAAGGGGGCAAGTAGCAAAAAAAAAAAAATAACTGAAGCAGAAACTCGTGAATGGCCACTGTGCATGTGTGTGTGTGTGTGTGTGGCAAAAGCACGTTGCAAGCATGTGAATTGCGCTGCTGATTAAGAAAAACTTGAGGCAGCTGCTAAGCAGCAGCAGCTGTACACACACACGCACACACACTTGCACAACCGGGCGTATGCGTAATTTAAATTTAAATTTGTGTGCGTGTGTGTGTGTGTGTGCGTGTGGCTGGCACACATTTAAATGCCTGCACAACAACAGCAGCAGCAGGCAAACTAACAGCTATCGTTTGTAGACCCACCCCCAAAATACACTCACACTCACACACACACACACACACACACACACACACACAAACTAACAGCAGCCGCAGCCTTAACATGTTTCTAGTTCGAAACGCGACTGCTGTGCAAATCAGGTGATGCAAAGAGCGAAAGCGAGAGCGAGAGCGCGAGAGAGAGAGAGCAGCAGAGTCGGAGAGCATGCCAACAATGTGAGCGCAACTTGTCAGCTGCTAAGCCACGCGCTCTCACTCTCTCGTGCTCGCTCGCTCTTACGCTATTCAGCGCTGGCTCTCACATGACACGAAGCATTTGAGGCTCTGCAACGTTTTTTCTTTTTTTCTTTTTTTTTTTTTGCCTTACGCCGTTTATATAAGTTGGGCTGTAGGAATTTTATTTACTGTGCGCCTACAAAAAATTATTGAAAATATTATTACACTAACCATATATTTTATATAAATTTATAAATTCTCTTAAGTATTATTTTATGTTTTATTTGGCATAATTTAGTTGAATTTGTTGCTTAAGTTTAATGCGCTAGACATAAGTCTTTTTGGCTTTTCCAGTCGCTAGTTTTTGAAATTTCAACTGCGCGCGCTGCGCTCCACATTCAGCATCCAATTCCAATTGCCAAAAAAGCAAAAAGAAGAGCTAGCGAAAAATAAAAGAAAAAAAGTAGAAAACAACACACACACACACATACACAGAGGCTTCCAGTTGGGCTGCTGCTCACGCACACACACACACAGAGTGAAAGAGAGACTGGCTTTGCACATGGCCAAGACGCGAGGCCTAATACTTGAGGCTCTGCAGTTTGGGCCAGTTTTAAATTAATTAACTCGACAGCTTAGGCAAGCCAGCCTTATATATATATATATATATATATATATATAGTATATATATACATATATATGTATGTATATGTATCTATGTATATAAGCCAAGTTGTTGTTGTTGGCCCTCATATCATAATTACTGCTGTGTGTGTATTTATGATTACGTTCACCGCAAGTCGTCTAATTAGTCAAAAGGACTCTCGCCTGACATTGCGGCTAACCGCAGGGCCCCATAACTGCCAAAGGCGTTACTCACACACACACACACCTACACGCACAGTCACACACACACTCACACTCTGTCTTGCACACCTCTAACCCATTTTCATATTTGGGTTACGACTCTTTTGATGGTCAAATAAACGCAAATTAGTTGATGGCCATATAGAAGTTGGCTCCAAGCGTGGTCAAAAACACACATTTAATTCATATTGCATACCTTTAGGGGCGGCGGTCACAACTCCTTCTGCTGGCCAACCATTAAAAGAGGCCTCAACATCATTCGGAAACTATTTTGAATGCTCGTATTTCAATGTTGATTCCACGCAAAAGTTTTTTTTTTCGCTTTTGTAAATTTGTTTTTACAGCCTTTAGAAAGAATTTATAAACAATTTTTGTTAAATGCAGTTGGAAATATTTCAAAAATTCGCTAGCTTTGATAGTTATAACTGTGCGTTTTATTCGAAGGTATGCTGTTCCATTTCCACTCATTCCCTAAGGTAATTGGCATAGCTCTTTGTGTGATCATTTTGGTTTGGTTTATAAATTATTAAATAATTTTTTTAATATAGTTTTATTTTTTGCATGGTTTTCACATTTATTATCTGTTTCTTTCCAATTTGTTTGTTTAGTTTTTGTTATTATTAAATTTATTATTGACTATTAATGTTTCTTGACAGCAAGCTGTTCCAAAACAGTGTGTTTCCATTTATTAAATATAAATTGTAACTCTTATGTTTCGCATAAGTTAGTTGCACAGCAAGTGTTTCAATTCCATGTGTTCCATACTTATATGTGCTTAACTATGTTAGTATGTGATTAGCTTTTTAGTTTGCAAACTTTGAATATGTCACTACACTTAAGTTAGTTGCGCAGCAGTGCAATTGGTATATTAGAAAGCTATTTTGATAGAGTTAGCCGTTTAGGTATCTAATTTTTTGTCTATGAATATTCATAGAGCTTTTCAGCAGTTCGGTATCAGATTCTATATAATTATTAGATCCATCTACTATATAGAGAAGATTACTTTACGCCTGTTCCTGTTTCTTTTCTCTCTTCTTTTCTTTCATTAAAATTTTCAATTCGCAACTGAGGTCAAAGTTCATACGGTTCGGGTTCAAGGTTATATATCAAATTTTACATGCCTTTCTTATAAAATTTCTATATATAAATATATATATATATATTCATATAGATGTCAGTCTATATGCCTAATGCTATTGTTGTTGTTGGGTCTCGCTCTGCTAACACTTTTCTCAGCTGTCGCTGCGTGTGGCTCTTTATCTTATTTTATTTTATTTTCATTTATTTTGTTAGGCAAAACTTTTCTTTTCTT
Source organism: Drosophila anceps (assembly GCA_035045945.1). Lineage (NCBI taxonomy): Eukaryota > Metazoa > Arthropoda > Insecta > Diptera > Drosophilidae > Drosophila > Drosophila anceps. The sequence goes on from JAWNON010000127.1 coordinate 5,186,908, forward strand.
TTCTGGTTTCTTTTTTTACTTTTTTATCGCATTCTGTTGCTGGGCATCATCATAATCTATGCCCCATCGAAGATTTCGACAAGCTCACACAGAGATAGAGATAGAGAAAGAGAGAGAGAGAGAGAGAGAGAGAGAGAGAGAGAGAGAGAGAGAGAGAGAGAGAGAGATAGAGAGAGAGAGAAACTGAAGGAATGTGTGTGTAAATTTGCATTTTACATATTACAAAGACACTTACGTCATCGTCGATAGGACATAAGCTTTGTGGGGGTTCGGGGTCGTTATAGGGCGGGGGGCAGGTTGTGTGTAGGCGTTGCATGGGTTTAGCCAGGGACGGCATGTTGAAAGGAAAATTGTCAAAAGCGGAAGTAGCGTAATTTCATAAATGATTGATTACACACACTTTACACGAATTCTCACTTATGTGAACACTCACACACATGTATATTGCTTAGGCTGTTGTTGTTGTCTAGAGCTGGCGACAGCTGACACACACACACACACACACACACACACATTCACACACACAGGCACGAGCACACAACTATTGCCTGTATTTGTATAGCTTTCGACACTGTTTTTTTTACTGCTGCTGCTACTGCTGCTTCTTCGTCAACTTCAACTTCTGCTTCTTGCTCATTTCTGGGTTTTTTTTTGTGGTTTTTCCTTTTGGACACATGTGCGCCGGCTGCGTAAAGCCAAAAGAAAAACTTTGCTGCGGTTACCCAATAATCTTTTTCTTTTACGCCAGTTTTTCTTGCCATCAACATCAGCAGTTGTTGCCTACCTTTTTGCCACGCCCACCAAAGTAAATGGGCCCAAACCGCCCACTGCCCCCCTACTCGCGTTTTATTTACAATCTAATAATTTATCGACTTTTGCGTGGGCGACGAGCGCGCGGCACGTTTACTGAATGGAAATGGCATTGGGCATGGGAATGACAGTGGGAATGGGCATGGGAATGGGAATGGAACAACGGATCTGTTCGACAAGGCGACAAACAGCTAAATTGCGTATACGCTGCGTGGGCCACTGCTGCGGCTGTTGCCGCATGCAAATGAAAATGAAAATGCGAATGAGCATTAGAAGAAAGCAAAAGAAAAAAGGGAACAATGCCAGAGGGAGGTAAGGAGACGCGGGGCATAAAAATGGACAAAAGACTTTGTTAGTTATGGCGCAGTGCAGCGAATGCTGCTAATGTGAAGCAGCAGCAGCAGCAGCCGAGGCAGACGATTAATCAATAAAACGAAACCTGATGAGCAGGACACACAGACAAAGCAGACACAGAGACAGACAACACACACACTAACTTACAGATGCGAACAGAGCCCAGTTGAAATCTTGGATGAACAGCGAAGGCGATAAAATCAGTGAAACACATTACTTTGGCAGCGCTTTGGCAAGCATTAAATCAGCTGTCAATTTGGATAACAGCTCAATTAGCTCCACACAATAACAAAATTACAGTTAAAAAGTTATCGAAAGATAACTTCAACTTGTTTGTCACATACGGGCGAAGCATGTGCTTTTCGGTGCAATTCTCATGCATGGTCTTCCGTCTGGGTTGTTGGTGGCGGGGTAGCCAAAACCAAAGCCAGCTGCTGCTGCTGTTGCTGCTGCTGTTTGCACAAAGACTTGTCAGTCAACGCAGCAGCAGTAACGCAATCTCTCACACATACACACACGCACACGCACAGGGACAATATGAAAAATGTTTTGGAAAACATGTTCGTAATCCACAATCGACAAAGATAAATCGCTTTTAGTGCGCTTCAAAGCATTTATTTAAATTTACGCTCTCGCTCGCACTCACACTTACACTCGCTCACACACTCAGCCAGTCAGCTTATGCTCTCGTGCTGGCTCTGTCTAACTCGCTGTCTTATATAATGACAGGCGCATATCAGCTAGACAAAAGGACAAAGCTAGGCGAAGCACAGTTGGCAAAGTGAAAACCAAACCAAACCAAACCGAATTGAACCAGAACCAACCGGAATGAACCCAAAAATGGATAAATGTGCAAATGTGTGGGAATGGAATGGTGAAAGGGCGAAGGCAGCACTAACTGTTAACTGTTAAGAAAAACGAGCAATGGAGTGGAGGAGTGGGAGAGAGATAGAGAGAGAGAGAGAGATAGTGAAGGAGAGTGGTAGGGCAGACCGCGCATTTATAGCAACAAAGACAACGTATAACGGGCAAAACACTCAACTGTCGGCGATTGTCTCACTCGTTGACGCCTTTGTTGTTGTTGCTGTTGGTGCTATTATAGCTGTTGTTGTCCCACTTGAAGTTTAAATGCTGTCGCTTGTTGTTGTTTTGTTTGGTCTATGCCATGCATAAGCTGACGTCATACGTGTCTATATTCCACATCCACTGTCTGATTGTCTGCCCATATATGCGTGTGTGTGCGTGTGTGTGTTTGCGTGTGTGTGTGTATGCGTAACTGTAGCTGCGTATTAGTGTCATTCATACTTTCGGCTTTCTCGTAGCATGTGTGCGCATGTAATGAGTTGTGAATGACTCAGACGCTTAATGAATAAATATATACTATATATTCTATGTATGTATGTGTGCATGTATGTACACATATGCATGTGTATGCATGTGTGTGCATGGGCATGGGTATTTGAGTTCAAGCCGATTGATTTCATTGGAAATTTAATACCTTGCTCTTAAATCCTTTTATAAATATGAGCAACAAAGCTGCACTGAGAGAAACTTGTGTGTATGAAGAAGTATGTAAGAAGCTTAAAATGCTTGAATTAAAAATAAAAAAAAAAAATAAATAAATTCATAAAAAAAGTAGTTAAGATGAAAATATATATAATTAAAGAAAATAATAAATAAATAAAGAAAACAAACGTTTGCTTATAGTAAAATGGCAAAAATAAAAAAAAAATATATATAAAAATAAAATATTTCTTTTTAATGTTTTAAATATTCTTTTTATTTTTACATATATATTAATTTAAAAAATATTTTTAAATTCTATATTTTTTTTATAAAAATATCTAAATTAATTATAAATTAAAAGTATTCTGAAAAAAATGTTGGAGCTAATTATATAAATTTAACTTATATGCATTATTGCATCTATGCTTTATTCTTAAGTTTAGAAGAAAATTCTATTTTGAAATATTGTTGAACTAAGTAATATATTTAACCTCAGTTGACATATAAATTGAGTTGAAGCCCCTTTTCAATTTGCCTGTTTTGGCAACGTCTTTCTGCACTTTCTCACGAATTAAGTTATAAATCAGAAATATTTTCCGTTTTGCTGTTCAATGATTTATCACGAACTGCTATATGATATGTGTCCAATATATCTACTTTTTCCATTCACTGCCTTCGCTTACATTTTGCACCCTTCAGGCGCACACACCCATGTCTCCTGCTCAGCTTCTGCTGCTTCTTCTGGCTCCCTTTGTCATCGCTATATAGAATATATATTTATGTACATACATATATGTATATATATATATATATATATATATATTTATCGCATTGCTATTTATTTGCATAAATGCAGTGTTTAGTTTATTTTGCAGTTTCCGTCCGGTTGTCTGAATCAGTCAGGCGCTACTGATAGCCGCACCACCACCCTGAAGCTGCCCGCTGCCACTCCCCCTTCTTGGAGTCCTTGTTTGTCTGCGCGTTTCCCTTGCATTGTCGTCGCCGTCGTCGTCGTCGCTGTCGCTGATGGCTGCCGGGAACGGCGTCTGCGATTTGACAATGTGCGAGCTTTGCCTCAGGCTGAGCGCCCAGCTGTAAACAGAACTAGTGAAGGGATAGGGCTGCGGGCTGCGGGCTAGGGGCTAGGGGTCGGGGTGGGTTGTGGGGCTTAGTGTGTGTGTTTGACATGTGTGTGGCACACACATATGTGTGTGCTGGCTGTGCAGCTTCGTCGCATTTCAATGCTGTTGACTACGCCATGTGGCATTTCAATTATGCAGCTAAGAATATTTAAGCACTTCCTTTTCACTCACGCCCCCACGCTGCCTCTCCCTTTCTCTCCCACTTTGACTCCCACTCGCCATGTTGCATGAAAGTTTAATTAAAATTTAAAGCGTTGTTGTTGCACATTAAACGCACATCAATTGCGCTTGACTGCGGCAATAATTCGGTTGCATTTGCTTTCACGATTCGTTTTCTCTTGCTCTCTCTTTCTCTGTTGGGTTTTTATCGCAAGCTTTTCTGCCTGATTTGCAGGGCATGTTTTGCTTGCTCTGACTGAAGCTGAGTCCTTTGATAACCTGTGCCAGTCGAGTCACATGTGTGGCAAAGCTATTGATGATATTGGCATCACTTTTGTTACTCTTTCAGCTGCTGCTGCTCCTTTGCTAATGCCATTTGCTCGTTCTGCTCCTCCTTCTATTACAACTTAGCTGCTATTATCTTTTTTTGACTTCCTTTGCTCTGACTCTTGTTCTGTTGGTTCTGTGTTATCCTCTGGCAATCAAGTCACATGTGATGCAAAGCTTTTGCTGTCATTGTTTCCATATTTTGTTACTCTTTGCACTGCATCTGCTCCTATTGCTAATGCTGATACTGTTGCTGCTTATTCATCTGCTGCTGATTTCCGATTACTTGTTCTGCTCCCATTGCTATTGCTGCTTCCCATTTGCTGCTATCATTTGCTCATTCTATTTGTCTGGGATCATGTTTGCTGCTGCTGATGCGACTCTTGCCGCTGCTGCAGTTGTCGCTGCTGTTTCTGCTGCCTTTTCTGGTAATGTCTCCTGTTTACTTTTTTACTGGTATTGTTTCTACTACTAATTCAAAATTTGGTACTACTATTTCTTTCTTATTCCATCTCTTCCTTCTCTTTTCTACTATGATTACGACAATCTACTACTAGTATTAACATACTACATACTACTAGTATTAACATACTACATACTACTAGTATTAACATACTACATACTACTAGTATTAACTTCTACGACTCGTTCTACCTACTACTCTATTATTTACTACTTATATTTCTACCTAACAACCTATTACCTACTACTACTACTCTATTACCTACTACTGCCTATTACTACTACTTACTACTACTATCTACTACTTTCTACTACTACCTACTATTATCTACTACTTCTAAGCCTCCCTTGGAACATTAGCTACCAATTACAGTTGAATTTTCTATTGCTACTTCTATTTTCTCTTCCTTTTCCTGCTATTTCATTCATTTGTAGCTAAGCCTGCTCATGCACCTTGTGCTCCTATTCTTAACTTCTGCTTCATCCTTGCTTTAGCTCTTGTTCTTCTCTTTGCTGTTGTCCACATTACTCTTTTCCGTCTTCTGTTTCCCTTTCTACTACTAATTATCTTGCAGTTACTTACATATTTTCGTCAGCTTAACTGATGCCAAATCTCAACCTGCTGCTGCTAGTCTTCCGCTCTCTTTGTACTGCTCCTATTTCTACTGGAGCTGCTGCTGCTGCTGATCCTCTTCTGTGTGCAGCTTCAACTACAGCTCTAGTTGATTGTCTTGCAGCTCTTCCTTTTCCTTTCACTGCTGTTGATGTTAGTCCTATTGCTGCTGTTTATCCTGCTGCCACAAATCCTTGTGCTGCACTCTGCTATTGCTTTTATTTTTTCTACTACCAACTCCACTTTCTAATGCTGCTACTCTTTCAGCTCTTGTTGCTCATCATCCTGTCAGCCTGTTGCAATAGCTCTGCCCCAGTTCTTTCCCTCCTCAAACTTTACTCTACCTATTAACTATGTCCTCTGTCTAAGGCTCAGTTAATAGCTCTTTGTGTGTCATATCTCTGGCTGCTGCTGCTCTGGCTGCTGATGTTGCCCTTTAGCCTTGCACACAGAGAGAGAGAGAGGGAGAGAGAGACAATGTTATTGCAACAGTTTCTTATTTTTATAGCTCGTATTTAACGCAAATGTGAACAAAGTTGTCGCCTGTCAAATGATGTCAAATGCTTTAAGCGTTAGCCAGCATGGCAGAAAAGGTTGACACTAAGGCTTAAGCACAGCTTAGATCAATACAGTTGTCGCTGGTCTCAACGAATGGGCTTTCAGAGGTGTTTGTATTAACATTATAGAAGAGTTAGAAGGCGTACGACATTTTAGTACATCATGCCATATTTTCCAACACTAATGTGCAATGGCGTTGCCACCTATTGGCCTATCCCAACTATTGTATTGAATTTTATTGTCAGTTTGTAAGAGTGTTTAAAAGCTTTTGCTACTGCATTGTTACAGCTTGCGTGCTACACTTTCCAACACTGCCTTTGAAGTATGTTGCCACTTGATTGTGTTACTAAGTCAAACATAGAGGCTTGACTTAGTATTTATAAGACACTTTAGCACTGCTTTAACCTTATATTTCTGCTTTTATGCTTCATTTCATTCCAATACTGATTGGGAAATGGCGTTGCCACCTGCTTCTTTTGTAAAGCCAGACCTAGTTGAAGTCTATCTTTAATATGTTCCTTAACTTTTAGTATCTAAAATCTCTCAATTCTGCTACAATTCCCTTCAGTTCACTCCCATGCCTCATTTTCCAACACTGTTTATTGCATGATGTTGCCATTTGTTTGTGCTCCAATGTCATATCTGTTACATCTTTTACTTTTTCAATTGTCTAACTCCCATTGCTCACTAGCTTTCTCAATTCATTTTTTCCTCTTTTTTGCTTCATTTTCCAACACTGTTCGTTGCCTGGCTTTGGCAACTCCTAACAAATATTATGGCTACCTTAGCGTGTTAACTGTAGCTTAAGCAATTGTGATAAGCTGCATCAGCTTATTACCAATTCCTTTGCAGTTTAGTTTGCTTTCGTTTCACATTTTTCGCAATTTTGCCTCTCGTCAGGTGTCACACGCAGCCTGAATTAGCCAGAGCTAGTCTTTAGTTAAGCAGAGAAAGAGAGAGTAAATGGAATGCTTTGGTTTCGATTTACGCTTTAATGACACTGCAGCTGGACAGTTGGGCAGCAGTTGATGCCAGTAGCCAATTTGATGCAAGCTTGATGCTAGCTTGATGTTGGCCATATGCAATTACAAAATGAAACAGCTTTTGCTGCGTGTTCTGAAAGTAGCTAGTGTAGCTACTAGTAGTGTGTGTGTGTGTACGTGTGTGTGTGAGTGTGTGTCTGTCTTTGGTTTGTTAACCAGCACATGCTGGCTATAAAGTGGCAGCAACGCACTTGACCAACTGTGGCACGTGTTGTCGCATTGGCTCTGGCAATAAGCGCTGCTACAGCCAATACACACACGCACACACACACACACACACACTCGAACACACACATTCACCTCTCTCGCACACACTCTCAAGTAATGCTTTTGGTACAAGGATAAACTTTTATTTTTCAAACCATATTCTGCCCCACACTCCATCTAGCTTTTCTTCTCTTCTCTCTCTCTCTCTCTCTCTCTCTCTCTCTCTCTCTCTCTCTGTCTGTGTATATTTTCTTTCGTTTAGTTTTTCCTTTTTATTTTGTTGCTGCTGCAGCGTTGCAAGCACATTGCGGATGCTGGTTCATTGCCTCGTTTGTTTTGTTTGCCACACGGTCACGTGTTACCTTCGTCTTCTTTGTCGAGTGCTGCAGCGCATAAGGCCAGTTGCCCCACTACTGCTCCACCACCCCTTACTCTCTCTCTCCTCTCTCACTCTCTTTGTCACTCTTTTGCTGGCTGCGCCATGTTGGCAGCTACGTGCAACACACTCGAGTGCAACTCGGACGCGAAATTTAAAAGCCACAAAATCCGCCACACAAAATGCCAACTTGTTAAGCTGCGAGCAGCAGCTTTAACGTGTCCAGCAAAGTGCTGTGAATGAGGGCACGAGGACAGCTTAAAGTGTTTCTCGCGCGTACTTGTGACTTTAATTATCATTTATATGATTTCAGATAAACATATATATGTATACAGTTATATATATCTGTAATTGTCAAAAAAAATCAACTTTTAAGTTGACTGTAGTTTAGACAGTTTGTAAAGATGTCTTTATGCACGCTCGCTCCGTAAGTCAAGTATATTGGGCTTGCTATTGAAGCTATATCTTATACTCAGCATCATCTGTTATGTGATTCATCCGTTGAGACGTGGCCAGTTGAACACATATCAATTTTTGTTAATAAATCTTACGGCTTATTCGTATTGTGAACATGTATTATGCAATCGGGTACGCCCGTTTGATTATACTCTTCCACTAAGTAAGAGGAGCATATAGGCTTGTGCTATGAGCCCAAGAATTTGACACGTAAGTTACTGCTTAGTGTCTTTATGATTCCACGACAAGATCCTCTATACATTCTCGCCCCCCTAGGGGCGTGACAAATCAGAGCTGACTACATATGTATACAATGTCTTGCACAAGTTCGGGTATGCACGACTGCAATGTTTTCGCTAGATTTCAACGAACTTTACCTAAATTTCCAAGCCACAATTTGTGAAATTTCAGAACATTTAACATCTCGAAATATGCCGTTATTATTTTAAATACCAAAAAGAAGAAAAAAAAGAAAACATTTCAGTCTATTGCGCTGAACTTGTTGAGATAGCTTCAAAATGGCAGCGACAACTCGCATCATAATTTTTGCAGCAATTTTTTTTATGGCTGCGAAACTTAAGTGAAAATGTCAAAGCCCCAACTTCTGACTGGCCCTGCTCTACTTATGCTTTTTTATATGTTTTGTTAATGTACCCAACACACACACACACACACTAACAACAGCGACCATGTGTGTGTGTGTGTGTTGGGTTTTTGTGTTTTTATAACGCGCTTGGTCAAATTTGCATTTTTAAGTGAAAATTTAACGTTATGTACGCGCGACTGTGTGTGTGTGTGTGTGAGTGTATTTGAGTGTGTGTGTGTGTGTGTTTTGTTTTGTGCCTCATTTTCAGTTTAGTGTTTATGACGGATATGTGGACCCCGACAAGTGTCGGAATTTATGTATAATATAATACATAATTTATACATATATATTAAGTATACCTATCATGCATCAGTTACATCCTGCACACGCATACACATACACACATAATCTGTGCACATATATTAAGGATATGATATATGCAAATGATCACATAAAGCATTTTCCATTTGGATTTTAATTAGGATTTTGTATGAAAATCAGTTGGTAAATGTGTTTTGCTCGTAACTTACACTGTCCAACACAATTAGCAATTGGATAAGCACATTAGTTGGCCATGAATAGCCTGTAATGAAATGAATTAATTGAGGGTGTTATTCGTAGCAGCATATCTAGTTTATTTAGAGCATAGAGCAGACAGTTGATGAATTGTGAATTGTGTAAATGTCGACATATTTCGAGTAGGTTTGCAGAGTGTTGGGAGCGTAAAGTAAAACATGGATTGGCTCTCATAAATAAAATTATACATATATTTATTATGTATTTATGTATTTGTTTTTTTAATTTAAAATATTTATAATATGTATAATGATAGTATATATAATATATATAATTTATAATTTCATTATCATTTATTTATTTAATTTCATCTTAACTTTGCCTTCTATTGTGTGAAAGTAATTATAATTATATTATATATTGAACTCACATAATTGCATAATGATTGAGCTGTCACAGAGCCGATAAATCAGTTGTGCTCAGAGTCTTTTGATTGTATCGTTTATCAATTAAGCTGAACAGCCAAAGCGTTCAATTCAATTGATGTGAAAAGTCACGTAGAGACAAAAATCTGCAACGATTTCGCAGACGCATTTGCATTAATGCAGCGGGTGAAGCGATTTTTAAATTAATTTTCATCAGCTTTAAAAATCAACGTTTATTTTTTTACTTTTGTTTGTTTTTTTTTTCGTTTTTTTTTTTTTGTGTGCGCATTCAGAAGAAAAAGAAAAAATAAGAGAGAGAGAAAACTGTAGCATACTTTTATGGGCAGCAGAGAAATTTCGCTTATGCTGCTGCCAGACGCCATTATGCAAATTGCACACATATATATGTATGTATGTATGTATATATAACTATAATCTTGTATATATAAAGATGTATATAAATATATATACATAGTGTGGCAGTAAAGCTGCGTTGTAGCCAAAAATTTACTGCAATCGCACAAATCAAATCATAACTGATTTGCATACATACGACTAGAGTGTATGTATGTATGTATGTATGTGTGCGTGTGTGAGTGTGTGTGTGTGGGTGTGCCATATCAATTACATTACTTGCTCTCAGTTGATGTTACAATATTACGACTAGTGCATCTGGTGTTTGTTGGTAGCGCGCCAAATCTTTGTCCAATTTCGGTCACGTAGCGGTTCCATAACGCGTCTGACCCAAACTACCCCTGCGCCACGCATCCCCCTCTTGGAATTCTGTAGTGAAAGTGTATTAAAATGCTCATATAACCCGCCTGCTCGCCACTCATTGAGCACTTGACCACTTTAGTGTGGCTCATTTTGATGGCATGTGTTGCTCCGATTCGCAGCCATTTGAACCCTCTCAAAAAAATAAACCAAAAAAGCACCAAACAAAATTGAAGTAGCAACAGCAACAGCAACAGCAGCAGCAGCAGCGAGTACGCTTAGGAATCCATAAAATATTTATGCTGCCCGTCCAATGGCAAGCCAATGCTTGGGGCAATACTTGAACCCCGATACGATGTACCAAAAATAAGTGAGACCTTTGCTTAGCTGACTGTGAGGAGGGTGAGCTGATGTCTGGAAGTCAGGGCGAGTGCGCTATGCTATGCTAAGCAAACAAAGTTGATTATGTTGTGTATGTATGTGTGAGTGGTCATTGTGTTTACACTGTCCAGCAGGCAAATTGTGCCTGAACAATGCAGTCCGAACCAAAAGCTGCCAAAATGGAAATTAGTTTTATGGCCATAGAAAGTTGCCAAGAAAAAATTGCAAATATATTTTTTATTACCCATTTACAGCAAACTGGCTGGCAAACAATTTTCATAAATTACTTTTCATTTACAAACAGTTTAAGTGTAAATTTCTCTAAATGGTGTGCTTCATGTTGAAAGATGTGAGGCAGGGAGAAGCTAGTGCAAGCTGATTGCCAAAAGCAAATGTTTTACTGAAAATGAGTCTTAAAGTAAAGCTTGAAACCTGATTACAAGTTAACATGCATGTCAAACTGCATGTTAAGGATATCTAATGACCTTCTTCATACTGTGACTCAGTGTTTCACCAGTCAGATAAATACCTAGCGCATCTTTAATATGCCAATTAACATGCATGTCAAACTTCATGTTACGGCCTTCTTAGTGGTTCTTGCATTATATCAAACCATTGTCTGGCTCAGCACTTACCAAACAGACCATATTTCTACTGCACGCCCGTCCATAACCTTTAAACTGCACTTTAACACGCATGTTAAGCCTCATGTTAAGGCCCTCCGAGCACTTTTTGCATTATATTAAACTGTTTTATGACTCAACGCTTTCCAGACAGACAACATTTCTACTGCACGCCCCTCTATAAACTGCCACATTCCAATTAACATGCATGTCAAACCACATGTTATGGCCTTCAGAGCAGTTCTTGCATCAAATCAAGCAGTTTTTGCCTTATCAAAACGCTTTTGTGTCTCAGACTGTGGGGCAACAATTTATTTATAGATCTTTATTGCATACTTGGAATACTTTGACTTTGAGTCAATTGAGACTTTGCTTTGTTTGTCTGCACAACAGTTCAATAGCACATGAAATTATGATAGTTATTCGTTGTATGCGAGCTCGTAAATCTTGCAGCCACAATGTCTGCTTGATTTGTCAAACATAAAGGCCATTCAGCTGGCCGTCCATTAACTTTTATGTCTCAGTGTGTGTGTGTTCTTTTTCAAATAAAAAAAATAAAAAGAAATTTAATGATTGGCTGCCGGGTCATTGGCAGGACGCACAGTGCAGAGGTTTCAGCGATTTCTTTGTTCTCGCCGCTGACAACAATCGCCACCGTCGTCTGACCTCAGCTTCAACTTTAACCCATTTAAAAATATAAACCAGTAGCTGTTCGCCCCGAAGCCAGTGATTTGTTCTTTTTATTTTTAAGACGAGGCATTAAAGAAACTTAAAAGTTTTGTAGCTTCAAGCAATATGCTCAGTCTAGATAGTTTATGATATGTCTGCTAGAAGGAAACTCACGTTCAGGCCGAGCAAATTTAATATAAATTCCAATAAAAATATATAATCTACATGCACATACATACCTATATACCTATAAGGTTATAATTAGAACATGAAAAACTGTGGCTCCAACTTAGTTTTATGAGAATTACATATTGTAGAAAGGCATCGTTAAAATATATATTTTATTGACTGCTATTGCAGTTGTTAGCGCCTGTTTGAATGCAGGAGAATTACATAGTAAGGCGCTACTTGATTTTATGAGAAGCACATAGAAAGGCGCTGTGAATAAACAATTCACTTATTTTCTTCAATTCGTTTTGTTTGCCAGAAATAGCTCCATATGTATTCATAGCTTCATATATTCATATTTAAGCTTCAATTTAAGATTAGAAAACTCAAACTGCTTGAATTCTTGAGAGTCACATAGTAAGGCGCTGTTAATAAATGCAATTCATCTGCTGCTACCGCCTTGTTCCACACTCAATCAACCAATTTGTACTAACTTCCTTTGAATGCATGAGATGCACATACACATACATAACATACATATTATCTTTATCAACTGCTTTTGTCTGAAAGTCAATCAGCAAGCGCAAATTACTTAATAAACATATATATATATATAGATTATGAATTCTATCGTGGCATTAATTGTTTTCGATTGAAAAATCGTTTAAAAGCAACGCGTATCGCGTGTCTGTGGAAATTTTGCACGTCGCAGCGTCTGGCGCACGCATCATTAACCAAATATTGCATTTTTCAATATAACACAGCGCCTGGCTGCATCTCACTTTCCCCAAACCCAAAACGCACCCTCTCGCCCATTATCCCCATCGTCCCTCTCACACAAAGGGTTCCTGTCGATTCCCTTCGCTTATTGCCACGCTTGGCATGTAAAATCCACACGGCCAATCAAACGCGCGCAGGCCAAGGGTCAGGTTAAGGGTTCGTGTGGGTGGGGATGGGGATGGGGCTGTATGAGAGGGGCAGGGCACGTGGCACATGAG